>OY294068.1:130357732-130838437 GCA_958510875.1 Endomychus coccineus | reverse complement strand
GAAAATTTAATTTCGAAATATTAAATGACAAAAGAATATTACTATTACTTACTTATATTTAAATATTTGAGAAAAAGGTCACATCAACACTTATTCCTGTTACATCTTTTTTTAACTTCCGTTTCAACCTCACAACCATCATCAGAAGGCGTTTGGAAACCGACTCACAGGAATTAAAGCGCGAGATTTCTTAATCTGATTAAGAAATGTCTACGTCGCCACAACGATATAATGAGTCTGTAAATAGTAGAACCGATGTACAATCATTGAGTCAAATTTATACAAATTTAATAAATTAAACAAATTTCTACGTACCTGTTTTCAATGTTTAAAATTGTGTATATTTAGAAAGCTGATAGTACAGTAATACAGTAATATTGGTACAGCACAGACCTTTCCTATAGTGATCACAAACATAGATGTTTAACATTGAAGGTACTTTGGCGCAAAGGAATTTCGATCTGTGTGTACTTATCGTCGCCGCCGAGATATGATGTCTTTCACTATAGAAAAATTACTACTTAGTGGTTTTTATATATTCACATATTTTGGACAGTATTACAAATTTATTATTATTCGTGTTTTGTTCGCTGTTGCGACATAGACATATACAATTGAAATTAATGCGATTAAGACGAGTAGTGATAAGTATAAATCCCGCGCTTTAATTGCTGTGAATCAGTTTTCAAAGGTTTTCTGATGATGCCGTGAGATCTAAACGTACGTTAAAACGAAAATATAATAGATATTAGTGTTAATGTGACCTATTTCCCAAGAATTTACATATAATTCTTACCAGGGTCAAGAATCTTTATTATACTATTACTTACTGACATGAATGTTGGCATTGATAACATAAAGAAATTGATGGTATAAATGTATATCGGTTTTTGAGTGCGATGCATGAAAATCTGAAGATCTTTTTTGAATTCTTGAGAATTGTCCACCCAGTTGCAGTTGTAAAGAGCTATCGGGATATTCGAACTCTGTAATAATGTAAAATGCAATTCTCTTATTTTTGAACTTAAGCAATCTGCAAATTGTCTTACTTTATATATCACCTCGTTTCCAAACCAGCAGTACATTAACAATTCGAACGATACACAAACCTCATAAAATGCAAGGGCGAAGAATTCAGTTGACATCGGTTCTACCTGAAATAAGTAATTTCAGCACATCAATGAAAACAATCAAGTAACAATTCTGAATTATCTTAATACTTATGAACTATGGAAAGCAAGAAAATCAATATCCAATGGTTCTTAACATGCGTAACATAAGGCTATGAAAATAGCCATTGGATATTGACGTGTTCTATATTGATAATCATCACTGTTAGGTCTTAGGTTAACTGAAACTCGAAATAGTAACAATATCATTGATGATACAATCTATTCATATAGTAATCATCGATTGAATATATATAAGAATAATAAGAGTTGATGAGATAAAATTAATTCTGAGTTTTCTGCATAATGTTTATATAGAGAGGTATTGCTTATAACCTAATTAAAACGTATCTTTCAAATAGAAAACAGAAAAAAGTAATTACAAATAACCGTCATGAGTATCATTCAGACTGGAATTGTACATTGCGGGGAGTTCCACAGGGCTCAGCTATTCCTGCTCTATATAAATGACCTACCCGAATTGATTGAAAATATAGTCTGTTTTGCTGATGACTCTACTGCTACAAGCACTGCCGAAACAGATGAAGCCTTACAAATTGAAATAGAGCAGTCATTGCAAATTTTTAAGGATTGGTTTGGCATGAATATATTAGACTTAAATGTAGAAAAAAGTCAAATGGTGCAATTTCCTTCCTCACATGCGCGTCCGAAGCAAATGTAACAAAATTGCATTAACATCGATATATGAGATAAAATTCTTTGGACTCTACATCGATTCTAGACTAACGTGGAAGAGCCATATTGATCGAATGGCATCAAAATTATCATGCTTGTGCTACCAGTTGAGGGTATTGGAAGATAATGTAAGTAATGAGGTTACTCTGTTAGCATATAATTCATACGTAAATTCTGTAATCAAATATGCTATAATTTTTTGGGGTGACTCGACAGACATTTTTTCAGGAACATAGTTTGTTGCACAGTTATGGAACTCGGCATAAACACATTCTCTTACAAGACCAAACTGAGCTCTAACTCAGATCTATAGAACCATGAAAAACGAATTGATCAGAATCTATAACAATGTTCCGCAAAATTCAAGGAATCTCGATTACAGGAGTTTTAAAAACACACTAAAATCACGTCTCATAGAAAAATGTTATTACTCCAAATCGGAATATTTTAATACTCAGCTATAACTATTTAAATACAAATGTAGTATTATCTCAAATTTGTACCTATCTGTCCTGACGCATTCTATACCATATTTCTTTTGGTCTCATCAATGAAGATTATTATTATTATTATTACTATTATTATACAGAATGGCCCAACGGTACCTCGTTTTTGAGTATTCAAAATAAAAATGTATAGAAACGCTCAGACCCGTCGGTTATTTTGGGCGACAATTTTTTATTATATTTTCAACCTTTGAGTTTCAACCCCTGAGGAAAGACAGTCACCCCCAAAACGTTCAACGAGAAGGGGCATCGAGTGACTTATTTTAAAGGTATTTCCCCCCTGAATTTAAGATCCAACTTTGAAGTCGCTGCTGCTATCCGCGTTGATATAACAGCTTATCAAAAAAATGTTTAGTTAATTGATTACAAGAGCCACAGACTTCAAAATGAGGGTCTGAAGACTTTGAATATGAGAAATACTGAATCGTTTTGGCGGGGGTGAGTTTCACCCCTAAAATTGGACAGGGTAGGTTCCTTTATTTGTAATTTTTTTCTTAAGAAAGGTTAATACGGAAAAGAAGTCTTCACTTACTTTTCTGATCAGCTTATTAAATCCGCTGAAATGCTGGAAATGACCGCAATTTTCCTCCAAGCAATAAAATGAAATTTGTTCAAAGAGTTGTCTCACGTTATGTAACATTTCGGGTGTAAATGGGCGGCATTCATGAATTATACGATTTTTCTAATCATCCAATGATTCAGGCTGAGTAGCATACATTTTAGACTTCGGATGACCCTCTGGAAAAAGTAAATTGGGTTCAAACTGGATGACCTTTGTGGCCACTCCATATGACTCTCTCTTCCAATGCATTTTTTTAATCTAAAAATTGACGCCCCGGTTGGGTGAAACGAGGAGGGGCACCGCCTTGCTGGAAAATCATTGTTTCATGGTCTTCCTCAATTACTATTATTTGTACGAAGTCTAAGTGCACAGCATTTTCCAACAATTCCATAAACATTTGGACGATTTCTTGGTAAGAAAAGGCCAGTTCTTATTATTGAGCCATGGGTCCAGTTGTAATACATGAGCTTCGGAGACATTTATTCCTGACGATGATGTTCGTTTAACATAGTCGCGTTTACTCCCAGATTGTTTTTATTTTTATACAAAAATTTGAGCATTTCTACCCTTTCCACCTTGTAATAAATTTAACAATCGATTTGACACAGATCTGATGTTCTTGAGAATTCACGTTCAACTGATTAAATCGAACACATGTTTACTTTTTTGGAAAATCAAAAAAAAATAGAAGAGACATTGTTCAAATGCCAATCTAATGAGATTAGAGTTGATGTTCAATTTGAGTAAACACTTTTTTCCAATTGACTCGCTCACTATTCGAACTCTCATTTCGTTATGGATGAAAATATTGACCCAAAATCTTAGGGCCATAAAGGTTATCTTCAAAAAGAAGTATCGCACGACTCTTCTTCCTCTTCGAAGGGGCTATACTCCCCTATGTTGAGGAGTTGAATCTACTCAAATAAAAAAGATAAGAGATATTTCCCCCTGGAATTGAAAATCGACGGGTTCGAGCGAGCAGATTTTCATTTTAAATACTGTAAATCGAGCTGCAAACTTTTCGTTGGTCCACCTGAATGTATACAGAACAAGCGTGTTAAAGGTGCCACTCTTACTTTGTGATAATTCATCATATTGATATGATAAAACACGTACTACTTTGTTTTTATCAATTATATCATAGAAACACTAACGTGAATATAGTTTCGGCAACTAGCGTGTTATCTTCAAAATGAAACTAATGTATGAACATGAAAGATCTTAAGTAACAAGTGTGGTTTCGGTTTGAATATGGGGAAATACATTGTTGGGATTGAAAAATTGAATATGATATTAGGATAGAGCTTATTAGGTAATTGGGAAAATGTAATGCGGAGATATACTAGGAAGGTATAAGTAAGGATTACGGGGAATTTTATATTATCCAAGAAATCGGAAAACATGCTCTGGTACTAAATTGACCATTTAGAATTTTCTGTCAGTATTTTTCACACCTTCGAAAATCCCTACCATTCTAGTGCGTTCAATTTAAAACCTCTACTATTATTCTGCAAAATTTTTACTCCATTTCCAAATTTTAAATTTTTTTTGCATGTGTATATTAATTGGAACTAAAAACAGAAAAAATCAATAAAGCTGTAAATATAATTATACTAATATACAGGGTGTAAATAAATAACTGCAAAAAAATTCAGGGGGTGATTCCTTGTTGAAAAATAAGGTGAGTCTTTCATATAAAAAGAATCATTTGACCCCCTAATGTTAAGATACAGCCCTTTAAATGAGGCGCCAAAAAAGTAGTTTTTTATTTTTATCTTCTAAATCCAAACAGTCATAAAAATAAAATTAAGCACACATTATTTGCTATCAAGAAGGCATCCAATAACTGAGTTGCTGGTTTTCCACTATGTTTGTAAGAGGTAGAAATAACCACACCTAAAACTTGTTTTTCACTTTACTTTTTCTCATATTTGTATATTGCCAATTAAAAACTTATTTTAGGTATCTTGTTTCATTCTGAACAAAAAATGTCACTTGTAATTTTTCCGAAAAATTGAAGATTCCTGAGAAAAAAAAATTTACTTACAAGTACATGGCACGATTCTCATAGTGGAATTTTAATTAAACTTTGATTTACCTAGTAGGCGGCTGTCATGTTGACATATTTTGTTAAGACAACTTAATTATTTTCAATATGTGCAATAATGAGTTAAAATCATTGTTAATTGTCTGACATTGTTATCATTTTGAGGCCTTTTTGTAAAGAATTTCAGTAAAATGGAAGTGTACACAAATGCAGAATTGACAGATATATGCCATTTAATGGAACTCAAACTGCACTTAAAATAATGTAATAATTAAATTATATTCTTAAAATAAAAACTAATAGAGATCATATGAGATGTTCGAAATGACACCCTTCAGCTATTACACACGCGTCTAGACGGCGACGCATTGATCCTCGTATCCGGTGGAACATTTCTGGGGTATCTTGAATAACCCTACATGAAACAATCATGCGGTTTCGTAGATCTTCCAGGTTTCGTACAGAAATCTTGTATACCAAAGTTTTTAAATGCCCCCAAATAGAAAAATACAAAGGATTTAAGTCCGGGGATCGAGGTAGCCAAAACTGAGGCCCATCTCGACCTATCCAGCGATTTGGAAAGGCTTCATTCAAAATCTCACGTGCTCTTACACTAGAATGGACCACATTTCCATTCTCTCACGTAAAGGAATATCATCAAGTAATAGTGGCAAGTCTTCTTTCAGAAATAAACTGTATGAATTCCCATCTAATCTAGGCGGCAGAAAATGTGTGCCAATTAACTGATTCCCAATATGCCCTAACCAAACATTTAAAGAAAATTGTTCTTGGTGGTGAGCTTCTATTTTAGCGTGACAGTTTTCTTCGGCCCGTATGTGGTTATTATGATAATCAATAATCGCCTTTCTGGAAAACTCAGCCTCATCTGTGAATAAGACCTTCTTCATAAATGCACAGTTTCGTCTAATCACTTCAGCATCCAAGTGGAAAATACTAGACGATTCGGAAAATCCCGCGGTAATAGAGCCTGGACTCGTTGTATGTGATAAGCATATAAGAGCTGTTTCTTTAAGATGGCATATATCGTCATATGGTTAACATGTAACATCAAACCAATGTTCTTGGTACTAATGTCAGGTTGCTCGTCGACTAAATTAAGTACTGCTTCCTCTAATGCCGGTGTTCTAACTTCGCGTTGACGACCACAATCATGTTTTATCGTAGTTTTCTTAACAAAATATGTCAACATGACAGCCGCCTACTAGGTAAATCAAAGTTCAATTAATATTCCACACTATGAGAATCGTGCCATGTACTTGTAAGTATTTTTTTTTCTGAGAAATCTTCAATTTTTCGAAAAAATTATAAGAGACCTTTTTTGTTCAGAATGAAACAGGCTACCTAAAATTAATTTTTAATTGGCAATATACACATAAGAGAAAATGTTTAGTGAAAAACAAGTTTTAGGGGTGGTTATTTCTACCCCTTACAAACATAGTGGAAAACCAGCAACTCAGTTATTGGATGCCTTCTTAATAGCAAATAATGTGTGCCCAATTTTATTTTTGTAACTTTTTGGATTTGGAAGATAAAAATAAAAAACTACAAGGGCTGTATCTTAACATGAGGGGGTCAAATGATTCTTTTATATGGAAGACCCACCTTATTTTTCAACAAGGAATCACCCCCACAATTTTTTCGCAATTATTTATTCACACCCTGTATACTAAAATTGTAAAATAAGATTTGATTTGAGAGATGCTAGTGGCAAATACAGGATATTTCCTAAATAGTCAAAAACATTCATCGGTGTGATTCCTCATAGGTTCTTATGAGAAAATTGTATATGAACATGGGGTCTGAAGTGCTTCTGGTGGTAGTTGCGAATTTGCTTGTATTGGAATTTTTATTCTTCAAATTGATTTAATGTCTCCAATGATTGCAAGGTTTTTTCTCCATACTTTGACTACACGAGAAGAAAACATCCTTTGAGCCAGATGTGGAATGTTGAGAGAGGAAAAAGACCTTCGATTTTTCTTGAAAGTTTGCAAATTGTATGAATAAGGAAAGACCTCCACTAGGTAAACAGTTCCACAACATCGCCATAAGATTTAGGCAGGTCTAGAGTTTGACAATGAAGGTGTGACTAGCTTGAGCTCGTCTAGTGCGCCCACCTGGAACCTCTAGTGGTGGAATAACAAACGAGATTTTTGTTGAACTCCGCCCTCGGAAAAATCTATAAAAAAAGAGAGATCGCCCACCTTTCTACGATTTTCTGTGGAGATCAATGAATTCATGGATGCGACATCATTAATCAGACGAGTGGCTCAGTTTTGGATAGAATCCAAGAGCCTGATCGTATGTTTGGGAGCCGGGATAAGTCGAATCTGTGCTTTGTTGATTATGAGGAGCTGCTTGGATGTGAAGTAGCTCTTATCATGGAATAAAAAACCAATTTGTAGAGAGGTTTTCTCAATGGGCCTCAAATAATCATTAGTGTTTCCTAGGAAAATATTTTATAATCCATCTCTCGACGTTTTTATAAAGTTTTTGCAGAACAAAATGTAACTGGCATCATATTGGTGAATGAATAAGTATTTGGACAAGACTGGTGTGTAGACCATACGATTTCTTTTTCGCTTTAGTGCTACTCCCTATTTAAAGACCTTGTACGCAAAAATAAGATCTTTGCTCTCAAAACTACTTTGATTTCATATCCATATAATGTTTACAGGTTCTGATAGAAATTCATCCAAAATATAATATATTTTTAAATATAATTTTTTTAAGTTGACAATTTTTTGTTTTCTTTCTTTTCGAATTTAAGGCACGTAGTACATATGCTTATATGTAATACCTCAGAATATCGCTTGGAGATCGTGTCATCTGGTTCCGTTCAATAATAACTAAAAGGGGATTCAATTACTTCAAACTGTGAGAATGAGGTATTTGATCATCTGAGAGTAAACCACTCATAATCATTATTACTGTAGGGGGAATCGGTGAGATTCCTTTCTGCTTAATGTGGGACGGTTCACACTCAAGAGTGTTCACCAAGCTTCTGAGATGAACGGGAACAGTTCACCAAGTTTCCGAGGTGTAGGAATCTAGCTTCAGAATCTCTTCAGTGTCTCCTAGCTCTACGGAAAGTGCTCCACACCTTGGGGAATCAGATTCATTTTGTGGAGATGATGATCAAAAGACCTACGTCTCAAAAGTATCTGTGTCAGCAGTTTTAACCATCTTCCTCACTTGCTGAGAACAGTCTTCAACTGCTATTGTAGAAAAAATTTGAATGTCTTCCCAATAATAATAATTAATAGAATAATGAGGATTAGAGTATGCGCATGATAGAACGTGGAATATTTCAAATGATTTTGTTTTCAAACTATTAATCATTTAAAATGCGGACTGAATGAATATTATGCGTTATTCACCAACTGAACAGATTCTTATGATCCAAGAATAGGTAATTCAATTAGAATACCATTTATTATTTTCAAGTATGTGAGATTTACACCTTTCTGATATATGCACTTCAAACTAAGATTCGTAAGAGAACCTGTTCCATTTGTTTTTCACAATTGACCGGACTAAACTAAATAAATGAATATGAACCTTACAAAAGTCAACTGCAACATTGTCATACACATTATTATGACACTGATAAAAAATTGGGCAAATACCCCCATGTTGAGTAGACGTTCCACTTTTTTCGAAAATCTGAAAAAAAAAACAATAGAATCCGAATGTTGATTGTATAAGACCTCGAGTATAGATAAAATTGCATCCTCGAAATGATTTTACAAAGCACCAGCACATCGACTGTATTGATAAATTTTCTTTTTTTTCAGACCACTATAATAACTAGTGCATCCCGAATGTACGAATACGTATAAGGCTTCTTATTCTCTGGAACTTTCCATGATTTCGGAATTAAAGTGAGACATACGAAATCCAAAAATGCACTGATATATGAGGTATTCCATCAAAAAAAATGAACTTTCCTCATACCATTCTTCATTTTAACGTCTCAAGCTCAAAATACGGACTGTCAAAATTGAACTTCAGAAAAAGTTTTCATTAAAAACTCCGGCGTTCCTTTAAACATCAAACTGAAACTTGGTAGGAATATTTTTCTCATACTACTCGTATGTTGATTTTTTTTATCAAGAAAGAAACTTCAACGCTACAACTAGCTTTAAAGAAAATGAAATAAAATAATATAACAAGTTTAAACACATTTATAAAATTATCTATGTGTCTACCTTCTTTATGAGTTCGCCCCCTTTTTATAAGGGAAAAATTAATATTTTGGAAAATATGTGGTAACCTTAACAGCTTCTCACCTTCTATAATTTGTTCCCGTAAATGTTGCTCATTTATTATTGGAACCATGTAAACAAAATCTTCCATGGATCCCTAAGAACTCACGGATTGAGGTTGAGGGAACGATGTGCCCAGTGAACAGGCGCACCCAACCCCCAACCTATCCAGCGATTTAAAAAAATTTCGTCCTATGGTTCCGAGAATTTCAACCATTATGTGGCTTAACGTCATCCAGTTCAAGCTACGGTGACGAATCGCTGGAAGTGAATCCATAAGTAAATCTACGAAAGAATTTTGTAAAAAAACAAATTCTTCGACACCTGAATTGGGGTAAAGCGACCGGACCTAAAAGAAAATCATCAACTATTGCTGGCCAAATGTTCACCTTGATGATGAGTTTCTACAAAGGCCTTTGATTTTTCATCCGCTCTACGTGTGAATTATGGATGTAGACCCCATTACGCGTAAACGTGACATAATAAATCGAGAATTGCGATCAGTTTCTGGCACAGCCAAATATAAAAGGCTACTCGTGCTTCAAGATCTTGTGGTAGGAGCGGCTTAACTTCTTGGACATGATACGGATATGATAATTCTCTTGTGAGACTCGCTGGACTAGCTAAGAATTTTTCCATCTCTGGGTTTGTTATCCTGGTACTTATACCCGTGTTCTACGATTCGCAATATTTGTTCTTTTTGGTTATATTGAAATTTGTGTGGAAGTCCACAATTACCGTCTCGCTGTTGTTCAATTTTTCCAGTTTCTCTCAAACGATCAACCAGATCCAAGAATTATTTCCTCTTTGGATGGTGTAGATTTGGATATGTTTCTGCGTAACACTTAAGACCTAAGCTGGTGTTGAAACCACAAAAATTGCATTGCATGAGAAAACCGTTCGTACCAAGTTTCAGTTCAAAAATTCACGAAATTATTATTAAAATCATTTACTGAAGTTGAGGTTTGACAGATCTATTGTCTCCTCTTCTGCTGCTGCGTCTTTCAGGATATTTCAGCGGCTATATCAGTTCATCCAACCCTGTGGCAAAGTAGTGCATTCTGTGAGAATGTGGATGAAAGTTTCTTCCTTATCCTCGTTGAACCTGCACTTTTCTCCTTCTACTAATCCGAGCCTTTCATGATGTGGCCTGTTAGAATTCCCGTTAGTATACTGAGTTTATTTCTACCAAGGTTGATGCAGCTAATAGATATTTTTGGTTGTTGTTTCCCAGAAGTATCTTTACATGACACAGTCCTTGTCCTTGTATCTTCAGCATGAAACCTCTAAATGAGAAATGACATGAGAGAAGTTTATTATTTTCATCCGAAGAATCTGTTGTTAATGGATTGGCCCATTGAATTGTAACATCCTGTATATTTCAGAGAATAAGCTCTCCGACGAATAAATTCCTCTGATAAATCATTGCAATATTCATTTTGGAAATTCAAAATGAAAGCAGCAAGATGAAGATTTGTCTGTTCCGCACAAGTAATCATGAATTGTTTGTTCTGTAATAATCTAGAAGAATTGAATGAAGCTTATTGCGTTATTGCGAATACTCACCTGACAAATGATCATTGCGGTAGTTTGAAAAATGTTGGGGGGTTAATACTACCTAGCTTATATTTTCCGTGAATCGTAGGTGAGAATGATACCCTACAAACTAGATGAGTCTTGCTTATACACAATCTGAGTTGTAACCGCAATAAACATTATACGTTTATCTAACTTAGTCTAGTCTTAGATGAGGAAATGCTTCTGTTAAGTGGGAAAACTTGAAGAAACTATCAACCAGTTAAAGACTCGATGGTTATAATCTAAACATTTTCTCTAGAGTTTTGATGATGTTATTTCTAAGCATTTTTAAGCCATTGAGTGTTTTTGGTCATGCAAATTATTGCCTGAATCAGAGATATAATTGATGTCAGCGTTTTCAGCATTTCCATGGAATATTTCGAAACATCTTAATCTAGTTGGAAGTTCTTTAGAGTTGATTCTCATTCATATCAGCGGAAATGCGCAGTTTTGTGATTAACTAATTCGGCTTTCTCAAATACGTCTAAACAAGGACGTAAGGTCTGAAAGGTGAATAGTATCGAAATGTTTCGGAAGTTGTACTTCGGAATCGAGAAGACAAGAAAATCTACTTTACGCCGGAAATTTGAAATATGCATACTGTCACTCAGTCGGTTAGTCGATTGATTGGGGAATATTAACTAAAACTTCAAGAACATAAACAAATAGATTCATCATCAAATCATCATTGAAATTTCTTATTAATCTTCATTAAAAATTCAAACGTGTTACTGCTTCTTCATAAAGGTCACAATTCAAGACTGATATTGTGATGTATATAAAAAATGAACAAGTTGAACTATTCTCATAGCCCGGGGAAAACGAGCCATACATTATATAAGCATGATTGAAACATTTCGTAAACAAATTTCTTCATGAAGAAAAACTATCCAAGTCATGAATAGTTTATTCAGTTTCTCAAATGAATGTTATTGTACTAAATTTAGTTTTGTGTCTGGAATAGAAATAAACTTACGCCACGATGTTCTTGTGATGACTTATACATTTCTTCATTACATTATGCATGTTCTTAATAACTTCTTCTTCGCTATATCTCAAATTTACATTATTTTGTTGAAGATCGTTCCTAGAAATCTCATACATATGTTCTAACCTGTTACATAATATTTCACATTGAACACCAATATGACTTATCAATCCAGATGCAAAGGAGTCAAATGATACATTTACCTGGGCAACAAACAAAGTACACAACATTTGATATACAAACGTAATTTCGTATAGCGGTGAATTGTTGTAGTTGAAGGGATACCAGGCCGAAAAAGGTAACCGCTTCTCTTCAGATGACTTATCAATAAACGGATATAATGCTTCTAAAATTATAGTAATCCGAGCAGAGGTCATGAAGATATAGAAGGATTTTCTCCAGAATGAGATAGTCGATTCAAATATTTTCATATCTTTGCGATGAGTAGGCTGAAAAGATTCTTGATTTAGAGTTTCGTAAACCAAATTTTGGGTGACGTCCATGTTATTGAGTAAACCGTAAATCTTCACAAGTTCAATCAGTTCTACCAGTGACACGTAGGACGTTTCTGCCACAACAGCTATATCATCGTACATGAAGAAAATATTCACTGATTGAGAGATGATATAAGTGACCAAAAAAGATGTTATCATAAAAAACGAGTAAATTTTGTAAGCAAAGTATCTTCTTGAAGTTTGTTCCCTTGGAAACCATAAGCCAAACCACTTAAATAAGATAATTACAGGATTCAAAGATACTGATAAGTCCATTTCAGTCAGTACGAACGAATGACCTCTCCTGTTGTATTAGTTCTCTCGATGAAATCAATATTTAATTACAATTATTAAATATGAATAGTTCATTCTACTGAAAACCTCCATTTCATTTTCAATTGGCTTCCTTTGCTTGTTCCAACTATTGATAAATAAAAATGAATGCCATACTGCTTTGTTGGGTTTTCAGTGGTGTAGGTACATGCCAGAGCATAAGGGACCCTAACATATCAGGGACAAAAGGGCTAATTTTTATGAAATTCATTAATTATTATCACAAATCATAATTGCTTCAAGTTATTAAATATTTAAACATTATTATCCAAACTATATATCAAAACATGGGGAGTGGTGATATTCATACGAGGGTGGATTGATAAGTTTCCGGCCTGACCAAGAGATGGCGCCATTAGGCCTACGTTGTGGTGGCGTTCTATAGTACCATCCTTAGATAGCTTGTAGCTATAGTTTCAGTCCGATCACCATGTTAGTTTAGGTTTGAGAGCACGCTGAACAAGACGCCTCTGTGTTTTTCGTAAAAATGGAAAAGCTGGAAAATCGTCCTGTCATCAAATACTTTTATTTGAAGGGGTTAACGCCGAAGGACATTAAAGAAGAGATGGACTCAACACTGGGGACATCCTCCCCATCATATTCAACCGTTAAGCAGTGGGTTTCCGAGTTTAAAAAGGGTCGTGTGAGCACCTCTGATGAGCCTCGCTCAGGACGCCCCATTGAGGTCACAACTCAAGATGTGATCGAAAAAATCCATCAAATAGTGCTGAAAGACCGCAGATTAAAAGTGCGTGAGATAGCTGAGACCTGTAAGATGTCATATGAACGTGTTCAATTTATTTATATTTTGCACCAACATTTGTGTATGGAAAAGCTCTGTGCAAGATGGGTGCCGCGTTTGCTAACAGTCGACCAAAAATTGATTCGAAAGAACATTTCTACCGCCAATTTGGCGTTGTATAAGCGTAATCCAAGCGAGTTTTTGCGTCGATTCGTAACCGTTGACGAAACTTGGGTCCACCACTACACTCCTGAAACCAAAGAACAGTCTAAACAGTGGATTGGGCCAAGGGAACCAACTCCAAAGAAGGCAAAAACAATTTTTTCGGCGAACAAGGTTATGGCTACTGTTTTTTGGGATGCAAGAGGTATTATATACATTGATTACCTCAAAAAGGGTAAAACTACCACTGGTCAATACTACGCAGACTTATTGCAACGTTTGAGCCACGAAGTGAAAATTAAACGACCTCATCTGGCGAAGAAAAAAATCTTGTTTCATCACGATAACGCACCAGCGCACACGTCCATCGTTGCGATGGCTAGAAACAACGATCTGAAGTTTGAATTGATGCCGCACCCTCCCTACTCTCCAGACCTAGCCCCGAGTGACTATTATCTGTTTCCTAACCTCAAAAAATGGCTTGGCGGTAAGAAATTTGCGGACAATGAAGAAGTAATCGAAGCTGTAAATGGGTATTTTGAGGAGCTTGACGAATCAGTCGATAGAGATGGCATTACTAGACTAGAACACCGCTATGAGAAATGTATCAGCCTTGAAGGAGATTATGTTGAGAAATAAAAAAAAATAATTCTTAAAAACGTTGTTTTTCTTGGTCAGGCCGGAAACTTATCAAACCACCCTCGTATAAGGATGATAGGCGCGTGTCGTGATTCTCACCGTGCTACAGTATGTCACGCCGTGACACAAGGAGAGCGTGATACTACTCAATCTATAATAACAGATACTTCCGTTAGTTAAAATGATAATTGTGTGACCTGATTTCATCATGTCGCGTCGTCATAACGTTTTGATGACCATACAGTTTTTTTCACAATGTAGTTGCTTGCAACTTGCATTACGCATACTCAACCAACACCCAAGCCAGATGCATGTTGACGACTAGTTGTCTAAGTCACAGCCGAAAAGCGAAATCTGACAGTTCTTAGATATCTTCATCGCTTTTTATTCATTAAATGAGTACTACTACTTGAGTAGGCATGCGATTACGTACTTGAGTCTTATTGACGTCATAGTTTGTGTACGTGAGAATGCATGAGTCAAATATTTCGTATAGTGAGCGTGCGTGAGCGTGAGTCAAAAATTACTCAAGCGTCATTCGCGTTTCTCTTTATTCATATTTCAAAGAGAAATTTCAGTCACAGAAAAATGATGACATTAAAATAATACAAAAATAGAGGTTGTCTGTTTTATTGTTTGAAAGAAGTTACCTGTAAATAGATAGAATCATTGATAGTGTGAACACGAGTACACGATTCTATGTTCATACTACAAAAATACGAATCAACTCAAACTT
Source organism: Endomychus coccineus (assembly GCA_958510875.1). Classification (NCBI taxonomy): domain Eukaryota; kingdom Metazoa; phylum Arthropoda; class Insecta; order Coleoptera; family Endomychidae; genus Endomychus; species Endomychus coccineus. The sequence goes on along the minus strand of OY294068.1, from coordinate 130,823,499 downwards.
TGCCTCACTGCAGTGTTAGTACTAGTGTATACTGTATGGTGTCCTCTACACATTGATGGTATTTTGGATAATGTTGATCTATATTGCACCAATTATCCATGAAACAACTACATTTCGAGGTTAATTCACTACCTTGGATCATATTCATATTTCATTTCCACTTTTATGAATTTGCTGAAGCTACACTTCCTTCACGCTTCTAGTACACGTGAATTGTCCGCTGTTCATTTATACGTGATTTCTTCTGCAAATCACTGTTTACTAAACGTTTGGCATAGGGCTTCAGTGACCCCGATTTTCAAAAAAGGAAACATACTGAACCCAGTCAACTGCCAATGTCAATTACTGTTGTTCCGATCACTGCAAAATTTATGAAACACATTATTACTAAATCTATGTTACACTTTCTATTTAGCGGAAACGTTATTCCAGAAGAACAAGATCCGATGCGTTAACGATTGGACACTAGCACGGTCGTACATACAGGTCTGGAAACCCGGGGCTGTTTCCTATGTGAGAAGTGGGACCGCTAAGCGTCGACTGTCGCGTAGTATCAAAAGACGTCACGGGTGGCGAGGAATATTCTCTGACACGTATAGGACCGTGTTCTCTGACAACTGTCAAATGACTTGTGAACACAAGGAATTCCTGCGTTTTTAGAAACAAATTACGAAACCGTGCATTGTGTCGAAATGTAAAACAAGAGTGTAAAGCAAGAAACTTTTGTTTTTAAAGTGCCGAAGGATGCGGAAATGCGAAAAAAGTGGATGCTTGCGATTCCGGATAGAAATCGTTTCAACGAGGTCTTTTGTGTGCGTCATGTATAACGAAAAAGGGGAAGTTATTTTTAAGGTGAGTAATACATTTTGACAAGAGTAACAGTTCTATTCCTCTCTCAAATCAGAATACTTAGTAACACTGCTTGCAATTCCAGAAAGAAATCGTTTTACCGATCCAAGCGCTAGCTAGTGGCTGAGCGAGGGACTACGAGTTTGGCGTCGCATTAAGAGACCCATGTCAAACATACGAGTCCCCAGACCTGTATGTACGACCGTGGACACTAGCAATTGATCGTGAAAAATTCACAGACATCATCTATCTACACTTTAGCAAGGCCTTCGATCGGTTTCCTAAGTTTCCCCATCTTGCAACAGTTTGGGATACGTGGAGCTTACTGTCCCGAATATTTGCATACCTCACAGAACTTTCTGCATCAGAGTTGGTAGATGTCTTTCTCTCGATAACCCCATCTTAAGTGGAGTTCCTCAGGTATCTGTTCTCGGCACCTTTCTTATACATTTCTGAAATTAATTTCCGTACTAAATCTGAATACTCACCTTTTCCGGCGGTGACGATATGAAACTATATGTGGATTATAACACCAGTCATGCCTAATCACAAAGTGATATGAGCATTATTGATGGATGGTATTTGAGGTCGCTACTTCTCCTGAACGTAAATATATACGTTGAAGATAATCGCTTACGTAGACACGCCGTAAGTTAAAAAGGGAGATTTTCAGATTCAGACTAAGGCGTCAGTCGCTCTTAGACATAATTTCTCATAAATGGAACCCTGGTTCCGTCTCGCGTTTTTGTGATGTGCCTGTGAATTGTTTCATGTAGTGCAACTGTGCATGTACTTACCTATTCTTTCAAATTATTGTACATCTCTTAGACTTATTATCAACTTTTTATTTTTATACTGTATATGATCAATTCCTGCCCTTCTCGCTTATTCAATAAAAATGATGATAATTATAGCATCAACAAAACGTTAGAATATAATTAACCTGAAGAACTGTTGATGGTTGAAAAAAATATGCTCTCACAACAAGAAAAAGATTATCTCGAACACTTTTCTGCTAAACCTCACATGATTTTTTTATTTACGCAACACTTCTGATGAGGTGTTTCAAATTAAGAATAACGCGACATAACATTTTTCATTTGTTCATAAAATCAGGATAAAATTCAGGACTTGACTTAACTTTGCTAAAATGCTAAAATATCAGTAGCACATGCCCGAGCATCTCGCTGAATAGCCACTATTAATTGATTGATGTTGATTCAGAGATGTTCGTGTACTACAAATTGTAGTGTTTTTGCTTTTGGTGTCGAGTAGATGGCAAAAATAGGGTGCACTGCCAGCCCTTTCATCAGTTATTTTACATCATGGTACTCTACGTCACGTAAACTGGTTCCAAAGTATATTATGAAAACGTAATACGCCATAGCATACAAGAAATTGAATACAGAAAACATCGATTTGGGGCCTCACATATTTAGATCTGATCGGGTACCAGGGCTGCTGATTCCTAGGAGAATTTCTCGCATTTTGGCATTCATTACCACAAGACTTCATTAAAAACTTGAAGAGCTTCCGGTGATAGATATTCATCACATTGATTCTGGGATTTTATAAGCCTTAATAGGAAATAACATGTTGATGTATTCAAGTTTACAACCATTGAACGATTCAGCATGAGGCAAATTAACGTAAATACAGCAGAATTTAGCTGATTTGTGATAAAATCAAAAATAACGAAAAACTCACCACGTGGAGGTAACTATAAATTAAGTTTCACCCTAGGAGCAAGCTACCTTGAAGGTTTGGTGGGAGTCTAGCGCAAATGTGGGAGCTTCTTAAAAAAATTGATGAGAATTTCGTGGAATTTTGTTATGAAGGGGAAGTTAGTGCACAGAACCCTCGGTCTTTCTAATGCCTACAAAAGCTTTCAGTATTAATCAAAAACAAAAGTAATAAAATGTATACAATGCAAATTGTAATGGCGTTCTGAACATAAAATAAATATACTCTTCTTTAAGAAAACAAATATATTGCTATAACTTATCAACTAGGTACGAATATATCATCCATATGCAATTATAATGATAGTCAGGGTTCATAGCCTTAGTTTCATAATCGGGATTCTTTTTCAGATCTGACGTATTTGTCTTGTGGACTTTATCAGAACTCACTTTGGAATAATTTGTATTGTTTTGGATATAATTGAATAAACTGTTTTTTGACAAATCCTCAATTTATCAGCCAAGTTCATTGAAAAATTGAATTCAATATAAACAAATTTTTAAGATGTGCCCTAAAGGAAGAGAAGTATATTTTGTGATTTCAGCTGAATGGGCATTGTGAATAAAATTCTGCAAATTCTTATAGGAATGTTACTCTTTTTTGGGTTGTATTCATAGGACACTTTGATGGCTATTTGAGACAAGTACGTGCTTTGGGCGAACGAACGTTTACAATTTTCCACAAAGAAAGAATAATTTTCAGTAAATCAGCAGTATCACTGATAACGTCAGGGATACTTCTATCAAAAGCAACGATATTCCTTCCCATCATATAATTTCACAGTCAACGAAACATTCTGGTGATCTAACTAACCTATTAGATGCAAAAAGAGTATTTTCGATAGGGCTGGTCCTTGTATAGATATATTATCACACTCCTCCGAATACAATTTTTTTAAGTCTCACAAATCCGCATGATTAGGTTCATGATTCTCCAAAGATGGAAACATAAAAGATTCCTCCATATTTTCTTGCTTTATTTTTGACTAGAAAATGGATTCAAAATACACAGTGAGATTTCTTGCTTATTTGATGTTGATTGAGGTGCAGGAAAATCATTACTTATTGAAATATTCGTGGAACCATTCATTCATTCATTCGATGGTTTTCACGAACAAATAAAATGATTCTGAAATCATTGTCGTTCAGTATTTTTATCGGTAAGGTATTTGAATAATTTGTACAAGTGAGGATGTTTGCTTTGCTGGAAATAAGGTAACAACATCTTGGTTTTTGGAAGAGGTTGAGGTAACCCTTAATGCAATTTTTCAATAATAATATCTGCAGTACCAATCAAACAACCAACTCCATATTATATATAACCGAGCAGTACGTTTATGAATCATGTGCAACTATCTTAAATATAAACGTCGGTAAATAAAATGGTTTTTATTGAATTCTAAACAGTTTCGATTGAACCATTATGTATGTTGTTTATTTGAATTACAAATTTGGACCAACTACCACAAATTCACAAATTAATTCATTACACAAAATCCATCCAAATTTTGAAGACGGTGAACAGTACGGAATCATTTCCTTTTGATATAAACTCAAATTCAGACTTTATACATATTTCCCAAAACCGTTGTCTTTCCCTTTCAGGATTGAAATTAGGTCTACATTTTCTACCTACGTGAACTTTCACACTTACATAAGATAATACAATAACTTCACTCCCACATATAGCCCAGTAAAAAGTGTGAAAAAATAGAGGTCATTACTAAAATTTTATAGACCGCACGATAATGCAAAAATCTTCTTGCATCGTGGTCAGGATGACTTACACATCGTTAGTCAGAAAAAAGGGGGGAACGTCATTATTACTATTAATAAACAATGAAAAACCATTTTCAATTAACAAATGGAATGTGTTTTATAACAAATGGAATAACTCGGGCTCTTTTAATCCAAACTTTCTGAAATTTGGAATCAAGGAATTTTTTGGTCCGCTGAACCCGAATCTGAAAATGGATCATGAAATATCTAGCACGTTTGCTAAAAAACCGGGAAAATTTTACCAGATCTTAGCAAAACACACTTTTTTCTCGAACTGTAGCATTGAAATGATAAGATGACTTGATTTCAATAATATGAATGAAGAAATTATTTTATATACGAGTATAATCGAGTAATATCGTCATTATTATAGAGATTATTTGCTAGAATTTTCTGGAAAAAAAAATTATATTAAAATTTAATCACATTTTCATTTTCCGGAGATTCTGGAGAACCATAGTTTCTTTCGATTTTATAACCATGAAATAATACTCAGCGACCACAAATACCTATAATTCGACACGCTGGACGAGGACTGAGACAGGAGTATGAAGGAAAACAACGCAATTTCCCAGAATTTTCCTCCTTTCTGTAAAATTTGTACCAACCATCACGTTACCTTATTATTCTAATAACACTAGCTGAAATCTTTAGAAAAACAAAATAATTGAAGTTTGTCGTGTAGAATACTACATTTTCATTTTGTGAAGTTTTCCGGAAAACTATCGTCAGTTTTGATGATCATAAAATAATACCCAGCGACCACGAAGACATATAATTGGACACGTTAGACGAGGACTGCGACAGGAATGTGAATGAAGGATGACCCAATTCTACTGAGTTTTCCTTATCTTGGTGGAAATTGTACCGAAACATACCATGGCATCCCATTATTTCAATACCACAGTCCGGGGAAAAATTTTGTTTGTTGCAAACGGGCCGGATATTCCATTTTCTGACTCCAGATTCAAGTTTCGCGGACCAAGAAACCTCTGATAGCAAATTTCAGAAACTTTGGATTGAAAGAGTCCGGGATATTCCATTTGTTAATTGGAAATGGTTTTTCATCATTTATTAATACTAATAATGACGAGGCACTTTTTTTCTGACTAACGATGTGTAGGCCACCTGAACAAGATGCAAACAGAATTTTACATTTTCGTGTGGTCCATAAAATTTTAGATGTTTTCACACTTTTGACTGGAATAGTAGGTACAATATTTCTCGTGATTCACTTGATTCTTTCACCAAAAAATGGATGAAACGTACTTACGTAGAAAAAAATTGTCGATAGACATACATACACATATACATCATATAAAAACTAGTCTAGATCGATTCAGAAAAGCTCAAAACTGATATATCCGAACAATTATTTAGCCCGATTACAATATTTTCCTTACTCTTTATACTACGAATAGTGAGGGAAGTAAAGATGGAATGTTCAGAATAAATGAAATAAATTTTATCTATCGCTATCTGCAACAAAATAGATGAAAACATATAAAACTGGGGAAAGAAAACCTCGAAACAAATGGTGCATCACAGACACAGCGTGGCTCCAGCCCGATATTGTGTATCTGTGGAAGTTTCAGACGAGTACTACTATGATATTAGTAATACAGAGTAATTCTCACGTTACTCCACATAACACTCAACAATCATATAACTGAGAGCTACGCATTTGCTCAGGAGGCAATCTAGGAATAAACGTAATTATTCATTGCTAAATTGTAAATCTGCAAATGACATTCCGAATAATATCTATGAAATTACTATACAGTACAGGAAATGAGTTTCATTAAGGTGTAATATTTGAAGTTATTGTTCCGCTGTCAATCTAAAACTCGATAATAGATGAAAAGATGAAAGATTGAACTAACGAAAGAATTTAAATCAACAGAATTTGCAAAAGCATCAATCCGTTCATCTATTCATAGATAATAAGCAGTAAGCTGTTCCCTTGAAATATCATCAGTTATACGTTATAATTTTCTGCAATGGAAAACAGTCATCTGTTGGATCAGTACTCAAATGAATATTTAATATCAGAGGTTCTTCATTTTTTTGAAACTGTTTAATATTTCATATCTTCCATTCGTAGTATTATTTTAAACTACTTCATCAATATTCCATCATTTGATGGGAACATTTATCAATAAGTAGATACATAGGTACTGAATTATTTTGTTTCTGAACTGACTGTCACGAATTCAATAATTGCCAAGATAATTATCTTCAATTACATCCACATAAACATAAGCTATATATAAACAAGTTTATGATTCTTTGGTAAAAATCGATTGAAAGAGCAGTTAATCTGCGATGATTTATCATATTGATGGAATGAAACATATTTTAATTTGTTTTCCATCTCATATATTATTAAAAATACTAACGGGACTATAGTTCCGACAACTGACGTTTCATCTTCTGAATAGTTCTGAATGATACAAACATAGACGTTGAATTATTTATAGTCTAATTTGAGCTGACAACAACAAATGAGATTGCAGTTCGATAATGAGGTGGAAACCCTATGAAGTATCAACCGATACGGAAGCCATGAATGGAAATAAAGGGGAAACTCTCCATTTCTTCATTAAAACAAAAATGGAAACTTGGTTTTAATTTACTCGGAAAATCTAACCTATTCCCTATGGATACGGAAAATATGAAACAAGACATCAATTGGTAAACTGTGCAATCGGCCATTAGGTAAAAGAAATTGCGAACCGCAAAATCAGCATTGGAGATATTCAAATCTTCAGATTTGTATGGGGCTTACAGGCTAAAAGCCTCACCACCGTGACATTTGTAGATTTATTGTATATGCCCTCTTGTAACGTTAGGGTTCCCTGCCTAGACCCCTCTTTATTAATAGACTTCATCGGCCAGACCTCAGGTCCTTCATATAATGGGAGGGTTGTGGTTTTTCCTTCCCTGTTGTTGAGAACTTTAGTCTTGTTAGGGCTTCGCAGTAGCACATTATGTGTACTGAGGCCTCATCGTCTTCTTTTCAGAACCTGCATCGAATTATCTGCCAGTCTGATTTTGTTCATGTGTTTGTTGAGTCTTCAATGCCTTGCCAGGAGCCCAACCATGATTCTAGGTGATCTTCTATGCTGGCTTAGTAGGTACTCCGTAAATTTTGGCGATGGTTCTTTAATGAACTCTCTGACCTGTATCATTCCCGGTGCCTTATTCTACCATGCTCGAAATTCAAATACTCACGGGAAGTAGAGCAGGAAATAGTAGCGAAGAGCCGAAACATGAATCACCAAACTACTATCAGAAAGTAATCATAAGACAGACGAAGTAGATCGCGAAGAAACTCCCAAGAGAGGATCAATAATCGAGCCTTCAATCAAATATCCTACGTAATGCTATTCTAAAAAGCAACGTTCTAGAAGTTCTCGAGCAACGATGGAATGGAACCACAGGAACGCACCTAGTCCAAAATTAGCAGCAATCACTATTGTTTAGTAGCTGTTGAGCTTTTGTTATTGAATGAGTAAGTAGTTTGTAGCAATGCTTCTCATAAATAGATGTTAGATGTCCACTCTCCTTCTTTCTGAGTCTTCAATTGTTACACGCGTTTTGCAGGTGTTACTTTCATTGCTCTTCCAAATTATGTTATAATTTACCTCACTCTGAACTGGTACCTTGCGAATGCGTATGTGGAACGACACTTATCTTCACAATTTTTGAGTTAACATCCGTAGTTGCAGGTGGTTGAGGTTCAGACTCAACGTCTCCTGGGCTTAGGGATCCCGAATCACTAACTTCCTCATAAACAAAGTTTATTTGAGTTCTAAGATTTTTCATTCTGGCCTCCGCCATCACAGTTTGCATGCGTATAGAAATAATGGAACAAAATGAAGAAAGTCAAACACAAATTTATATCTAACTCACTTCCTTTTAAATTTCACTAGCTCCAAAAATGTTTATCTAACTTATCTTTCCCCGGAAACCTATCTGGAACGAGAACCTTGTTTCCGAACTCCCGAAAACTACTCACATCTTTCGCTAGTCCCGTCCAAAATTCAAACCGAAAACTATACTCTAGCCGATTTCAAATGTAGTTCTTGGTTTTCACAGCTTCAGCCCAAAACGGTGACGGTAATCCCGACTAGATAAGAGAACATCTGGCCACTTCGAGTATTCTGTTCTTTTTTTCAGATATTCCGTTCTATTCCGGATTGTTTGGTACGGATGTTCTTCCAACAATACAATTTAGCTTCAGAAGTTTCTCGAATTGATCATTGACATAATCTCTCCAGTTATCTGATTGTAAACATCTTAGTTTCTGATTTCTTTGATTTTCGATCATTACCTTAAAATCTTCAAAAGCCTCCAGAGACTGGTCTTTTGTCTTTAGAAAAGAGATTTCGGATTATCTGAGAAATTTATCAGTCAAAGTAATTAGGTATTTCGCTACACCGTTTGATTCGAATCTCATAGGACTTTATAGGTGAGAGTGAACAACTTTCAGCAGTTCTGATTCACGATCAGATTTCTTCGTAAAAGATATTCTTGTCATTTTCCAATGTGAACAAACTTCGCAGTTCAAAATTGCCTTCCCCATTTTCTACGTTTGCACCAAAAATAATGTTTCTCATTGCATTGATTAGATCCTTCGCATTCAAGTAACCCAGATGCTTATGTTAAATTTTCAAGCATTTGGAGAGATTCGCTGTCGCTCATTTTCTCTCGAAAGCAACCCAACATTGTACCGCTGTCAATCTTGAACGCCCCTCCATCATCTATGACTGATGCGCTAGTTTTCGAGAATACAACATTGTAATTTCGATCGGTATTCTTCACAACTGATATTAAATTCGTTCGGAGATCAGGAACATGATGTAAATTTTCAAGATGTATATCATGCTCAGTTCTTTTCACATCTGCCATAAAAGAGATTGAACCTTTGACGGCAATTTCAGTTGATGTTTCATTTCACGGCACCGAAATTGATTACGCCTCCTTCTTATTTTGCAGACAATTATTCCTTTAAGTCTCATCTTACAATCTTTTTATTTATGCCCGAATTTTTCACAATAGTGACATCGAAACTTAAACTCTGATGAACTTTTGATTGCTTCGCGCAATCCTGAGTCATTCGTTTACATGCGAGAAATGCATGTTCATGTGTCTCGTCGCGAGAATCATTTCTACTCGTGTTGATCTCTTCAATTTCCTTAGCACTTCAGGAGTTACGAGTTCGTCTCGAGATTCGATTACACTGTAACTTGTAAATTCCACTTACGGCTGAAAATTAGTCTATGCCTATACTTCGAAGAGGCCCCGTTGTTGACTTCAGTGACATTTTTTCTATGCTTTGAATGCACAAGAGGAAAACCTAAAATTTTGAAAAGAACATCGTATAAGCCAGCAGGAGAGGATATAGGCATTACAATTTTTCTTGAAGGTTTGGAGGCTATAGGCATGAGAAACAACCTTACTAGGCAAAAAGTTTCATAACTTTGCCGATCGAAGAAATATGAAGTCCGGTAGGAAGATATTCAAGCTTGACAATGGGGGGCTGACTAGCTTAAGCTCGTCTAGTTCGCCTATCTGGAATCTCTCTTAGGAGAATAGCATATAATATTTCTGATCAACACCGACCATGAAAATATCTTCAGAAAAGGGAGAGCTCGCTCACCTTTCTAAGATGTTCTAGACAGGTCAATGAATTCGTAAGTGTAACATCATCGATAGAACGAATAGCTCTCTCCTGAATATAATTCAAGAGCTTCAGCATATGTTCCAAACATATGTTACAGTGAAGTTAGAACACACAACGTGAGGTTTTTGAAAAATAAATGAAAGAAGATTTTTTCGTAAGTGAAAGTGGGACATGGGAAATCTATATTCAAAACCTTGCTATCCGCGCTTCCGGTCATCATCTTGGAAAAAACGGATGGCGCTCTATATCTGTTCCTGCCCATTTTTTCGAAATAAGGTGTTGAGGATCAAAGTTGTAGAAAATTAGTCCATGTTCTATCTTTTTTATTTCTTTTGGACTAATGTAATGTAAATTTCTTTTCTATCTCTTACCTGTCAAATGGAACCTCCTACTGCAAAAAAATGCATAACATACGTAGAAGACGTAATCACGAGCAGCCAGGTGTAACGACGAGACCAGCGCTAGAGTGGAAATCGGGAGGCTACTTTGGGCGTCCACAATTTTTCAAGGATTAGTCACAAAATCTTCAAAAAAATTACCTTTGTGAATTTTTCGAAACTATATTGCTAATTTTACTGTACATCCACAATGATTTCTCCTGAAACTTTAGAATAGTAGCTGTTGCACCCACTCTATACGCATATGAATTCAAGGTCTCCATGAGTATTAATGAAAAACTATTTCTATCTTAATTTGTTAGATACATGGTTGGGAAGGTTTTGGTATTTTATTCTATGTGATAGACAATATTGAAAGTGATTTTGAATCACATTACATTTTGTTCTCATCGATGTATTAACCTTCTATTAGATAAATGTAGGTATTCTAGTCGAATGACACTTATTATCCCTATAAAGACCAAATAAAAGGAACTACATATTGCAAATATAACAACGATGATTGAATTAAGAATACCACTTTTTATTCATTATTCGATAGATTCATCAATTGTTTCAAATTCTGATGGATGTTTATATCATTAATGTTGCAATAAATGACTCAAATTGACCCTGTATTATATTTCATATTGTCTCATTCTATTTTTTATGTATGAAATTATCTTAATATTTCATAGAACTATTCAATAATTATTAGGTAGGTATTTTGAGACTGAGTTTCGGTTTTCCAGGCTAAACAGTGACAACACGTCTATTACTCCTAGACAGGTGTTTCGCTCTTCCGCAAATTTTCGGACAACCTAGATGTTTCAACATCATCCACTGGAAAGCAGATGCCTCACTGAGTATGTTATTTGCAATGCCATGCATTGATAATACACATTTGGTGTTCCAAGGAATCGAAACAATGCAAAGTGAAATGGAAACAAATATAGAATCAATGGATAAAGTTTCGGTTCTCCAGGTTGAATATATTGCCTAGGTAGTTATTCTATTGATTAAAATTTGCTTCTACTAGCTGATTTGTGAAAAGTATAATTTGACATTTTATTTCCAAAATACTCCGCTAAAATGTATCACGGTCAAATATTTCTATTGTCACCATTATGGAGATGTGAAAATAATTCCGTATGGTTTCTAAAACATTAATTAATAAAACATTGCAATGAAAGATACTACTTTATTATGATGAAAATTTCATACATTTTCATATTGGTTGAGTGATAGCTGCGGTGCGGATGTAGTTTCAACAGATTTATGTTTCTGTTCCAAAACATGGGAATTGAAAACACTCTTCCTTGTGTTATCTATTGTAAGGAATTGCCAATGTGTTATTCTTACGAAAATTATGATAGATAACATAGGAACGTGATGGTCTTAAAACAGATGTGCAAGTTGTGTTAAAGAATCTTCATCTAATTCTCATTCACTTGACGAAGCACTGCGAAATAGGAATAGGCACTCCGAATAATCTGCAATAGAATATTCAACAAATTAATTTATAAGCTTGCAATAAAACGAATTTTTATAGAGTTGAATTGAAATGTATGAAGAGAGCCATAATGAGCAGGCTTCGAATTCGTACCTTCCAAATTTGAAAGATACTGTTGGATTCTGATGTGTTATATAATAGAGAAATATAATGTTCACTCACCGACAAAAATGTTGCCATTGACAATACAAAGAAATTGATGGTATAAATACGTAACGGAATTTGAGTGCGACACATGAAGAACTGAAGATCTTTCTTGAATTTAGGGGTATTGTCTACCCAATTACATTCGTAAAGAGAAATCGGAATATTTGAACTCTAAAATAAGAAAAGATTCTCAATTGGCAAACAACATTCTTATTTTTCTAATATTTGAAAACATACTTTATATATCACTTCATTCCCAAACCAGCAATACATCAACAATTGGAACGATATACTAGCTTGATAAAACACAAGAGCGAAGAATTCAGCGGACAATGGCTTCACCTGCAATAAATGATCTTTGATAGTATATTATGATAGAAGTGTATAAATGAGCCATTAAATTACGCCCAATGATCTCCACACACACACACACACACACACACACACACACACACACACACACACACACACACACACACACACACACACACACACACACACACACACACACACACACACACACACACACACACACACACACACACACACACACACACACACACACACACACACACACACACACACACACACACACACACACACACACACACACACACACACACACACACACACACACACACACACACACACACACACACACACACACACACACACACACACACACACACACACACACACACACACACACACACACACACACACACACACACACACACACACACACACACACACACACACACACACACACACACACACACACACACACACACACACACACACACACACACACACACACACACACACACACACACACACACACACACACACACACACACACACACACACACACACACACACACACACACACACACACACACACACACACACACACACACACACACACACACACACACACACACACACACACACACACACACACACACACACACACACACACACACACACACACACACACACACACACACACACACACACACACACACACACACACACACACACACACACACACACACACACACACACACACACACACACACACACACACACACACACACACACACACACACACACACACACACACACACACACACACACACACACACACACACACACACACACACACACACACACACACACACACACACACACACACACACACACACACACACACACACACACACACACACACACACACACACACACACACACACACACACACACACACACACACACACACACACACACACACACACACACACACACACACACACACACACACACACACACACACACACACACACACACACACACACACACACACACACACACACACACACACACACACACACACACACACACACACACACACACACACACACACACACACACACACACACACACACACACACACACACACACACACACACACACACACACACACACACACACACACACACACACACACACACACACACACACACACACACACACACACACACACACACACACACACACACACACACACACACACACACACACACACACACACACACACACACACACACACACACACACACACACACACACACACACACACACACACACACACACACACACACACACACACACACACACACACACACACACACACACACACACACACACACACACACACACACACACACACACACACACACACACACACACACACACACACACACACACACACACACACACACACACACACACACACACACACACACACACACACACACACACACACACACACACACACACACACACACACACACACACACACACACACACACACACACACACACACACACACACACACACACACACACACACACACACACACACACACACACACACACACACACACACACACACACACACACACACACACACACACACACACACACACACACACACACACACACACACACACACACACACACACACACACACACACACACACACACACACACACACACACACACACACACACACACACACACACACACACACACACACACACACACACACACACACACACACACACACACACACACACACACACACACACACACACACACACACACACACACACACACACACACACACACACACACACACACACACACACACACACACACACACACACACACACACACACACACACACACACACACACACACACACACACACACACACACACACACACACACACACACACACACACACACACACACACACACACACACACACACACACACACACACACACACACACACACACACACACACACACACACACACACACACACACACACACACACACACACACACACACACACACACACACACACACACACACACACACACACACACACACACACACACACACACACACACACACACACACACACACACACACACACACACACACACACACACACACACACACACACACACACACACACACACACACACACACACACACACACACACACACACACACACACACACACACACACACACACACACACACACACACACACACACACACACACACACACACACACACACACACACACACACACACACACACACACACACACACACACACACACACACACACACACACACACACACACACACACACACACACACACACACACACACACACACACACACACACACACACACACACACACACACACACACACACACACACACACACACACACACACACACACACACACACACACACACACACACACACACACACACACACACACACACACACACACACACACACACACACACACACACACACACACACACACACACACACACACACACACACACACACACACACACACACACACACACACACACACACACACACACACACACACACACACACACACACACACACACACACACACACACACACACACACACACACACACACACACACACACACACACACACACACACACACACACACACACACACACACACACACACACACACACACACACACACACACATACAGGTTTATCAATATTAGTGGAAACCGTGCAATAGGTGTATTTGTGGTAGCATCGCAAATATCATCTGTATGGCACTAAAGAAGACGAGGTGATCCCAAAAAATTGATCCAATCGGTGATACACCCCGAATTAACGTAAATATTGAGAAAGAACTATTCTGGTAGCTGAAGTCACAAATATTATTTCTCAGTATTGTGTAAATGGTTGCCACTAATATAAATTAACTGGCTTGTGTATTGCCCGTTTCCACAATTATGTATCTCTGGGTATTGTGTGAATGGTTCCACTAATATGAGTCAGCTGGTTTGTGTCTCGCACGTATTTACAATTACGTATCTCTGGGTATTGTGTATATGAGTGCTACTAATATTGAACATCTGGTAAATGTTTTCACATATACTGTCATGTTAAATATATGTCACAAGTATATGCCTTTTCATCTACTGACGATGACAACGTAGTAGTTGAAATGTGTAACAAAGTGCCCTCTTCACTTATAATTCAATTTACTCCTCTGGTTAAAAAGAAATAACACCGATGAGGCTGAGATTCTAACGCATCAAAGTTTTGTACATCCTATGTAGAAAAAGTTGAAGCTAATAGGAGATACGGAAAGTCGTATTCAAATCACCGCTAACTACCAGAGTCTCAGGCCACCTCTCACGTTTTATTTCTTTTGGCACAAAACCAATATAAAAGGAGAACTTTCTCCCGAAAGGGATTGAAGAATCAGCCGTCCGACCGCTTGGCTGCTACGATTCTGATATTATTACCGAATGTTCAAATTAATTCAACTCTGTTAATTTCGGAGAATTTATTCTTATTTTTCGTTATAAACTCCGTCTGCGCTCCGTAGGATCCACTTCTATATTTTGACCAAGTCCGAAGGTAAATATTCTACAAATAACTCCTATTTCAACTGACTGCCAAAAACCGATCAATTTACTATCTGTGTTGAGGAAAAGACCTGACATCCTACGACTAAATACACAACCCAAAAACAGTATAATTTATTAACTGTGTTGGGGAAAAACAGACCGATTGCCCACAAGATCTTATTTACCAAAAACCGAATAATTTATTATTTGTGTTGAGGAAAAGACCTGATCCGTAAAGAACTCGAATATTATTAACGATTTCGTAAATTACCACGATTCAGAATCAACCTACCACCTGTGTCGACAGCGCGACAGATACTAAAGAACTATTAACTTATTTTGGCTGGTTTCTTATTGCGGGTCAACGTTCCAACCGTACACTACTTGGCGTCTCCATTTTTTTCCCCTCGAAGATCATCAGGTCGGAGTAAACAACTGTGTCACGCGGATAGAAATTCTGATTTGAATTAGATTCTAGAACTTCCGATTGTTTAAATTGTTACAAACTAGCCCGACTAGGTCAAACCCTCGACTTTATTATTTGAGGTGGTTTTATAAAATTGTTGTTAATTTAATAAGACTAGGTGTAAACATTTATTTCCTTTTCTACATATATTTTCGAGAATCAATCATTTCATTTAATAAACTGTATATAAATAAACATATGTGTTTTACTGGTGAGGAATCAATCAATTTATATCTGTCATATTTCAAATAAACGACCCTCGACCACTCATCCCGGTGGTGACACCCCTTTCTACTTTTCCGTGTAACAAGAAAAACTATCTTTTCCCGAGAAAGGCGGTCACAAATGTCTTTCAGGAGTGATAGTATTGGAAGAGGTAATATGTTAAAATTGGTATTATGTGACACAACAGTGTGAATATCTCCAGTTAGTGAGTTTATAACTACTTTAGGAGAAAATCAGATTCTTTTGATTAAAACAACCAACCAGGTAATACATGTTATAGTAGTAATATTTATATTATCGTGTGGAGTCTGGAAGAGAATTTATTTCCATTTTTGGGTCAAACTTATTGAAAAAGTCTGGTCCACATAAAATCACTATTTCACATACCTCCTTATATGTGATTTTTACACTAGTATATCAATATAAGTATTTTCAATGAGTTGGGTTTCCATTGACTTCCAATTTTGGAAAATTGTCTTGAAATCCGAACGAAAAACATGTTTTTGCAAGCAGTTCTTTTTGTAGCTATATAATCTCACTAGAGATTATTCACAAAGATGATATTTTTCATCAACACAAATATAACAACAATCAATTCAAACTCGTGGTCGAAACCAACACTCAAAGCAATATTATATTTATTAGAATTTTTTTCACAATTTCGATTATATCTCATGTTATTGATGATATTTGTTCAAAATGGGGTCTCGTTGAGTAATGCTCGATAGTCATTCTAGAAGTCTCGCCAGATCTTCGCTTATTGAATACTACTATCTTACTGAGGGTTATTTAGGCTAAATTGTACCATGTATCTCGCGATGGTTGAAAACTACTTCAATTTGTTTTGTAAGTTTTTTTATTTCAGTCTCAAGATAATTATTTAGTATGATCAGGTCGCTCGTGATTGGTAAGAGCTGAGTACAGTTAAACTTTCCAACACGTAGAGTATTAGGAGCATTTGATGAAATCCGTATACTCCATTCGATATCCATCAGTGCTGAGAATGATTCTAACTCTTCATTTCTTTTTATATCACCCTTCCTCAGAGCATTACCTCTCTCAAAGTTGGCACATTTTTTTGAAGAATAGACAATTTTCAGGGCCAATGATGGTATTCCAAATTGTGGCCGATAAGTTACAGAAGAAAATGTCAAGCATAGTGACATGGTAGCGTATCAAAATATCTTGGTTGTAAGCACTGGCTCAAAGAATGAATATGGTTATTATTTTTCCGAATTACGAGCAATAATCTACCTATTTGCCTCATTGACTGTCTGATCAACTCTCTTTGGGTAATATCATATCGTTCATACAGCATATATCCCAATTTCATAATGAGTTCATCTTCTCTATAAACCCTTGTGATTTCATCAGTTCTCATCTGTAGGAGGATGTTCTCAGTGAATTCTGATGAAACAAAAGATTCCAACATTCCTGCTAACATAGCGTTGCTTCCACTCAAAGCTTTGCGACATGAATTATGTAGAATTCTTCTCTCAGTACAGTTGAACTTTACGTGATGAGTGATATTTTTTTTTCAACATGAAGCCAAGGCAACCTGGACAAGGCCCTCAATCAATGTAGCTATATTTCATTTTTTCTGCTGAAGTAGGTCGTCTTGTTAAGATCAGTTCATCATTTTTTTTATCTCAGTACCTCACAATAGTGGCGAAAATTACCCTCTCTAGTGATTTTAGCAAACTCTTTCCGACACTTGCTTAAGTTTTTTGGTAAAGCTAAGATCTTTGACACTAATGTATCATTGGTATGAACTAATTTGAGAAGTCTCGAGATATTTATGACGAGTCTCTGACATATGTAGCAAGAGTAGGCTTTATTCCTAATGCGGTACCCAGGAATATTTTTCCTTTGGGTGTGTTATTTTCACCCCTCCTGGTCAGATGAATATTCTGACACTAGTCTTCGATTTTTTTCCTTACATTCATATGATTTTTTTCTTCCTGTTTGATTTCTGTTTTTTGTTGTTCTTTGATTGCGAGAATGGATTCAAGTTTTCTATGTCGGACACATCAATACTATTGTGTGTTTTCCCTGTTTCTTTCAATTTTTGATGCCTCAGTTTCTTGCGTTTGTAATTCGTGATACTTTGATTTTCGCAGTTATTTGAAAAAAATGGATCGCTCCGATTTTCATTGTTCATTTCGATTGACGAATTAGAATTTGATGATGGAACGTAATCATCATCCCCATCATCTGAAACTGCAAACGGGTCTTCTTCGGAGGAATCGCTCAAGTCCATTCGAGCTGGATGATCGTACTTGACAGTTGGAGCTTTTTGAAATCTGTCCTCTTTTGAACTGGTATCATCTCCAGTTGATGAGTTTGAAATAGACTCAGAATTTCCCACATCTCTGCTCCTCACCGTTTGTGAATCAACATCAACAATTCGGGATGAATCGGTGAGAGATATTTTCGAAATCTTGTTAAACTGACTATCATAAGTCGCATGAAAGTTATCTATTGATGATTCATGACCAGCAGAGCAATCCTCCGGCAAATTCCAACCGAAGTCGGCAAGAGTAATATCAATACTGGATTCTGGGTAATGGTCATTAGTCATTATGGATCCATAACAAGATTCGTCCACGGTTATTGCAGGCATATTTGGTGGCGAAACAATGTCAATTATTTCTTCGATAGAGCTCAAGTGTGAGTGAATCTCATCTTCATTAGATGTTTTGTCCAGCTCAAGCCATAGAGAATCAGAGATAAGATCGATATTCCCATTCTTCCTTATTTTACTAAGTTTTTGAGGCTCTGTTGCTTCTGCTGCGATAATATGGGCGGAATAATTATTATCGATAGTTATAGTCTTCCGAATCTTGATCTCAACCGAACTATCAGAACTGTTCAATTAAAGCAAATTTGTGAACATTCCCTCATCATCTTCTATAGTCGGTTCACTACTATCTATGACGGTTATATCTGAAGTCCTTGACTCAGTATGAGATTGATCAATTTCAGAACTGAAATTATTATTTCCCTTCGACAATGAATAATCCTCTTCTTTATTCTCAATAACGTTATCTATCAGCAGGTTCTTGTCAAGACCATAATTTTTGAGGAGGGTGAGATGAGAATTGGTCTCTTCCAGGGTTGATATTCTGGTGGATTCATAATTTGGAAGATCTAAGAGACGATCACTAATTTCTTTTTCCGCCTCCTCAAAAAATTCAGCTTCATGAGAATTCAAACAAACAATATCCAAAATTTTTAATTTGGATCTGGTAGCTGGTAACACTGTATCACCAAGTTGATTTTCCATAGACATTCCAATGATCATAGAATCTCCGACATCAGAATTATGGTGTTCTGCTTTCAATTTCTTTTTTGCAAGTGCCAGTAACTTCAGACTTCTTGTGTCCATTCTTTGACATACTGAAAAAATGTTGGTTAATTAATTACTTGGTGAACAATGCAGAGATGTTTGCATATGTCAACAGCATCATTCGACCAAGAAAGGAAACTAATATTGTGTTGGTATACATCATACAGCATGTGCATGAAGTAAGGTAAAGTATCGAATCAGATCAAATGATCAAACAATCTTCAGCTCAAGTGAGTGTTAATGAAGTTAATGAAGTAAGCCTGGGAAATAAGCGAACAATTTTAGAAAGCTTCAGCGACGTGGGAAGGGAAGTTTTTTTTCATGTTAATAACGACGCCCTCAAATCTTTAAGACCTGACTTGAACGGAACCATGTCCAAAATTCAAAAAATGGACATTTTGACCAATTTTGGATTTTTCGGGTTACTTCGGTTAAATTTTTTTAAGCACTTCCGGTACTAGCTATAGTACAAAACAGAAACCCTTCTATTGTCGATGTTTGAGGAACCTCCAGTTCAAATTTTGTGATGATATGATCATCCCCCCTACTGTTATAGATAAAAATATGTTTTTTTCTGGAAAAAATCGAAATCAGGCTATTCTGGCCAAATCTACACCAAATTGGATGAAATGAACTACTTTCACACCAAATTTAATTCAATTCGGTGGAGACTTGGCCAAAATAGAATAATTTGATTTTTTTTCAAAAAAAACTTATATTTATATCTATACTATCAATCATCACGAATTTTGAACTGGACGTTCCCCAAATATCGAAAATAAAAGGGTTCCAATTTGGTACCTCAGCTAGTACCGAAAGTGCTCAAAAAATAAAACTATGTAGTAAGATGATCTCACTTGATAGGCGTCGCCACGTTCCTGTTCCTCTAATCCCCAGCTATGTATGTATATGAAGTTCATGTGGAATATTTATCTATAGATGGAATTCAAAAACTGTATGAGGGAAGTGCAGGTAGTAGATAGTGGTGGGAAGGAGTAGCTTTATGCATGTACTGTATAGTGAATATGAGAAAGAACGTTACATGACATAGATAAATATTCTTTTTCAATCATATATATTATTATATTGATCTAATATATTATGATCAAAAATATATTCTTTTCCAATACCTCTTAGAACAAACGTTGAACCATTTCTTCTGGAATACTCAAAATAGTGAAAGAACAATATAAGTTTCCTGAAAAAATACGAATGGAGAATGAGATGTTCCAAATATGTTACATTGTTCACAAGCTGGACATCATCGTATTATCATACAGGGTGACAACGAAATCACTAGCGCCCCGTTTTGCCCTCTTTGTCGAAATATCAATATAAAACTTGACAGTTAGGTAATACACACATAAAATGCTGGATTTCAACGAGTTTGACATTTTTTTCTGGCACACTCCTGGATTTTTCAATGTAACAGCTTGTATATTATAATATTTTCAGAAGTATGAAGTACTTCCGTGCTACGATTGTATCTGAATCATCAGAAATTACATCAAACATAATGAAAAAATACAAGTTTCGGCAAATTCAAAAATCAAGTCCGTTTCAATCTTACCAAATTGATTTTTCGCTAAACAGTTGATTGTGTCAATTTTCCACATCGTTTCCCTGATTAGAACATTTCAAGAACAATTCACAAATCCATCACATAATAAACCGAAAGAATTCACTATTTATTCTTCATGTCATCGCTCACCTAAAAAGTGATGTATACTATTTTCGCAGCATCATGATGGATGGATGAGTTCGGAAAATTTGTCGAAATGTAGCATTCCAATCAGATATCAGATGCGTTTCATTCCAATACCTTGAAAAGCAAGGGTAAGGGAGTGATACCGTTGTCACTCGGTATAGTTTGATGTCATTTCAAGACTCCATAAGCATCATATGAAACTTTCAGGATGATAATAAGGAATAATGATAGAAAAAAAACTGAGTAATAAAGATGTCGTATCAATATTTTGTCGTATCAATATTTTGTCGTTTCTGGGATTAGGAACATGTATTTAGAAGAATAGCCTATATATTTCAGGAAAAGTTCTGGTAATCTGGTTCCTTAAGATGAATAAGTTTAGGGAGGTACTAGAATTAATGAGTAACTGAATAACCGAACCACCCGGTACATGTAAAATATTAAATTCATTATATTCTCAAATATAAAAATTTCACGAAATACATCTAAATTAAACCTAATCTCCTAACTCTTCGATACAGTATAATAATCAGTTAAGAACTTACCTATTTGAAAATGTAAATCAATAGTAGTCTTTCTTATTGGCAATTATCTCAAGTTCAAGATACCTACTATTTCAAGCTTCACTAATATTGAAATTCACGTTTTACTTTCACACTGCGGAATATAATAACAGACGGTCATTCTCCGGAGTATCCACAAATTGCACAAATAGCATACACAATAGTTCATTTGGACGCCATTGGAGGCGCTCAACGCAGCAATGTGTAGGGTTACCATAAATATTGGTGTGTGAGGTAACGGGCATCGATGGCATTTGTGGATCCTTACACACGGAAAAATACGATTCGAACCGAAATGATCAAATCTAACGCGTAGAGTCCGAAAATGTGGTCAGAATTTTGTGGTATACGCATGTATGTACACCACAAAATGAATGTATACCACTAATACTGATTTTGCACACACAAGTTTCCACACACACACACACACACACACACACACACACACACACACACACACACACACACACACACACACACACACACACACACACACACACACACACACACACACACACACACACACACACACACACACACACACACACACACACACACACACACACACACACACACACACACACACACACACACACACACACACACACACACACACACACACACACACACACACACACACACACACACACACACACACACACACACACACACACACACACACACACACACACACACACACACACACACACACACACACACACACACACACACACACACACACACACACACACACACACACACACACACACACACACACACACACACACACACACACACACACACACACACACACACACACACACACACACACACACACACACACACACACACACACACACACACACACACACACACACACACACACACACACACACACACACACACACACACACACACACACACACACACACACACACACACACACACACACACACACACACACACACACACACACACACACACACACACACACACACACACACACACACACACACACACACACACACACACACACACACACACACACACACACACAGACACAGACACAGACACAGACACAGACACAGACACAGACACAGACACAGACACAGACACAGACACAGACACAGACACAGACACAGACACAGACACAGACACAGACACAGACACAGACACAGACACAGACACAGACACAGACACAGACACAGACACAGACACAGACACAGACACAGACACAGACACAGACACAGACACAGACACAGACACAGACACAGACACAGACACAGACACAGACACAGACACAGACACAGACACAGACACAGACACAGACACAGACACAGACACAGACACAGACACAGACACAGACACAGACACAGACACAGACACAGACACAGACACAGACACAGACACAGACACAGACACAGACACAGACACAGACACAGACACAGACACAGACACAGACACAGACACAGACACAGACACAGACACAGACACAGACACAGACACAGACACAGACACAGACACAGACACAGACACAGACACAGACACAGACACAGACACAGACACAGACACAGACACAGACACAGACACAGACACAGACACAGACACAGACACAGACACAGACACAGACACAGACACAGACACAGACACAGACACAGACACAGACACAGACACAGACACAGACACAGACACAGACACAGACACAGACACAGACACAGACACAGACACAGACACAGACACAGACACAGACACAGACACAGACACAGACACAGACACAGACACAGACACAGACACAGACACAGACACAGACACAGACACAGACACAGACACAGACACAGACACAGACACAGACACAGACACAGACACAGACACAGACACAGACACAGACACAGACACAGACACAGACACAGACACAGACACAGACACAGACACAGACACAGACACAGACACAGACACAGACACAGACACAGACACAGACACAGACACAGACACAGACACAGACACAGACACAGACACAGACACAGACACAGACACAGACACAGACACAGACACAGACACAGACACAGACACAGACACAGACACAGACACAGACACAGACACAGACACAGACACAGACACAGACACAGACACAGACACAGACACAGACACAGACACAGACACAGACACAGACACAGACACAGACACAGACACAGACACAGACACAGACACAGACACAGACACAGACACAGACACAGACACAGACACAGACACAGACACAGACACAGACACAGACACAGACACAGACACAGACACAGACACAGACACAGACACAGACACAGACACAGACACAGACACAGACACAGACACAGACACAGACACAGACACAGACACAGACACAGACACAGACACAGACACAGACACAGACACAGACACAGACACAGACACAGACACAGACACAGACACAGACACAGACACAGACACAGACACAGACACAGACACAGACACAGACACAGACACAGACACAGACACAGACACAGACACAGACACAGACACAGACACAGACACAGACACAGACACAGACACAGACACAGACACAGACACAGACACAGACACAGACACAGACACAGACACAGACACAGACACAGACACAGACACAGACACAGACACAGACACAGACACAGACACAGACACAGACACAGACACAGACACAGACACAGACACAGACACAGACACAGACACAGACACAGACACAGACACAGACACAGACACAGACACAGACACAGACACAGACACAGACACAGACACAGACACAGACACAGACACAGACACAGACACAGACACAGACACAGACACAGACACAGACACAGACACAGACACAGACACAGACACAGACACAGACACAGACACAGACACAGACACAGACACAGACACAGACACAGACACAGACACAGACACAGACACAGACACAGACACAGACACAGACACAGACACAGACACAGACACAGACACAGACACAGACACAGACACAGACACAGACACAGACACAGACACAGACACAGACACAGACACAGACACAGACACAGACACAGACACAGACACAGACACAGACACAGACACAGACACAGACACAGACACAGACACAGACACAGACACAGACACAGACACAGACACAGACACAGACACAGACACAGACACAGACACAGACACAGACACAGACACAGACACAGACACAGACACAGACACAGACACAGACACAGACACAGACACAGACACAGACACAGACACAGACACAGACACAGACACAGACACAGACACAGACACAGACACAGACACAGACACAGACACAGACACAGACACAGACACAGACACAGACACAGACACAGACACAGACACAGACACAGACACAGACACAGACACAGACACAGACACAGACACAGACACAGACACAGACACAGACACAGACACAGACACAGACACAGACACAGACACAGACACAGACACAGACACAGACACAGACACAGACACAGACACAGACACAGACACAGACACAGACACAGACACAGACACAGACACAGACACAGACACAGACACAGACACAGACACAGACACAGACACAGACACAGACACAGACACAGACACAGACACAGACACAGACACAGACACAGACACAGACACAGACACAGACACAGACACAGACACAGACACAGACACAGACACAGACACAGACACAGACACAGACACAGACACAGACACAGACACAGACACAGACACAGACACAGACACAGACACAGACACAGACACAGACACAGACACAGACACAGACACAGACACAGACACAGACACAGACACAGACACAGACACAGACACAGACACAGACACAGACACAGACACAGACACAGACACAGACACAGACACAGACACAGACACAGACACAGACACAGACACAGACACAGACACAGACACAGACACAGACACAGACACAGACACAGACACAGACACAGACACAGACACAGACACAGACACAGACACAGACACAGACACAGACACAGACACAGACACAGACACAGACACAGACACAGACACAGACACAGACACAGACACAGACACAGACACAGACACAGACACAGACACAGACACAGACACAGACACAGACACAGACACAGACACAGACACAGACACAGACACAGACACAGACACAGACACAGACACAGACACAGACACAGACACAGACACAGACACAGACACAGACACAGACACAGACACAGACACAGACACAGACACAGACACAGACACAGACACAGACACAGACACAGACACAGACACAGACACAGACACAGACACAGACACAGACACAGACACAGACACAGACACAGACACAGACACAGACACAGACACAGACACAGACACAGACACAGACACAGACACAGACACAGACACAGACACAGACACAGACACAGACACAGACACAGACACAGACACAGACACAGACACAGACACAGACACAGACACAGACACAGACACAGACACAGACACAGACACAGACACAGACACAGACACAGACACAGACACAGACACAGACACAGACACAGACACAGACACAGACACAGACACAGACACAGACACAGACACAGACACAGACACAGACACAGACACAGACACAGACACAGACACAGACACAGACACAGACACAGACACAGACACAGACACAGACACAGACACAGACACAGACACAGACACAGACACAGACACAGACACAGACACAGACACAGACACAGACACAGACACAGACACAGACACAGACACAGACACAGACACAGACACAGACACAGACACAGACACAGACACAGACACAGACACAGACACAGACACAGACACAGACACAGACACAGACACACACACACACACACACACACACACACACACACACACACACACACACACACACACACACACACACACACACACACACACACACACACACACACACACACACACACACACACACACACACACACACACACACACACACACACACACACACACACACACACACACACACACACACACACACACACACACACACACACACACACACACACACACACACACACACACACACACACACACACACACACACACACACACACACACACACACACACACACACACACACACACACACACACACACACACACACACACACACACACACACACACACACACACACACACACACACACACACACACACACACACACACACACACACACACACACACACACACACACACACACACACACACACACACACACACACACACACACACACACACACACACACACACACACACACACACACACACACACACACACACACACACACACACACACACACACACACACACACACACACACACACACACACACACACACACACACACACACACACACACACACACACACACACACACACACACACACACACACACACACACACACACACACACACACACACACACACACACACACACACACACACACACACACACACACACACACACACACACACACACACACACACACACACACACACACACACACACACACACACACACACACACACACACACACACACACACACACACACACACACACACACACACACACACACACACACACACACACACACACACACACACACACACACACACACACACACACACACACACACACACACACACACACACACACACACACACACACACACACACACACACACACACACACACACACACACACACACACACACACACACACACACACACACACACACACACACACACACACACACACACACACACACACACACACACACACACACACACACACACACACACACACACACACACACACACACACACACACACACACACACACACACACACACACACACACACACACACACACACACACACACACACACACACACACACACACACACACACACACACACACACACACACACACACACACACACACACACACACACACACACACACACACACACACACACACACACACACACACACACACACACACACACACACACACACACACACACACACACACACACACACACACACACACACACACACACACACACACACACACACACACACACACACACACACACACACACACACACACACACACACACACACACACACACACACACACACACACACACACACACACACATACACACATACACACATACACACATACACACATACACACATACACACATACACACATACACACATACACACATACACACATACACACATACACACATACACACATACACACACACACACACACACACACACACACACACACACACACACACACACACACACACACACACACACACACACACACAATTTAGCAACACTGCACACCGACTCGCGTCACGATACACTCCATTTCAGGGAAGATACGTACCCCTTATTTTCCTAAATTGTGGCATCGTTGCCACAACAAATCGGATGTGTATAAAAGATGCCACAAGAAATGTACAATAATTGCAGTGTAAATATGGATGTCACTGCAAATGTAGTTTTTATTTCACGTGTGTATATTTAGTTATCAATTATATATATTGCAGTTCTTCACTGTTACTAAATTGAATATTAGAAAACCTACTGTGCCGTTGAAATTATGTAGTTAATACGTGTCTGAAGGTGTATCTTACGTACAGAACAAGTACATGGAGGTGAAATTCATGAGGTCTGGGGTCATAATGAAAATTCACTTCATTTCGTACTTTGGGGAAAATATCATTAATAATTGAACATAACGCCAGCTGTTAATAAACAATAATTAGTGTTAAACAAATGCGTGTCTAAGAGTATTATAAGAAAAAATTAAAAAATACAGGTTTTAAGCAAGTAATTGAATATTATCAAGTGTTAAAGTAATGAGCAAAGGTTCGCAAGGCTTACTCAATGTTCATAAACCATTTGTTAATTAATAAATAAACGAAAGAATGAAATTAGGTCTGGTTATGCGATATTGGACTCGATTTCGAATATTTTTAACTCGATGTACCCGAATTCGGTAATGTATTTGCGATGAATTGTTTATTTCATTTGTTAATAAGCAATTTGTTAATTAACAAACGAAAAAATGGAATTAGGTGGTTATGGGATATTGGACTCTATTTCGGATATATTTAACTCGATGAACACGAATTCGGTAATAATAAATTGCAATAAATTGTTTATTTCATTTGTTAATTAACAAATAAACGAAAAAATGAAATTAGGTCTGGTTATGGGATGTTGGACTCGATTTCGGACATTTTCAACTTGATGAACACGAATTTGGTGATTTAATAATTGCAATAAATTGTTTGTTTCATTTGTTAATAAACAATTTCTTAATTAACAAATAAACGAAAAAATGAAATTAGGTGGCTATGGGATATTGGACTCGATTTCGGATATTTTTAACTCGATGAACACGAATTCGGTAATATAATTGCAATAAATTGTTTATTTCATTTGTTAATAAAATAAACGAAAAAATGAAATCAGGTCTGGTTATGCTATATTGGACTCGATTTCTGACGTTTTCAACTTGATGAACACGAATTTGGTGATTTAATAATTGCAATAAATTGTTTATTTCATTTGTTAATAAAATAAACGAAAAAATGAAATCAGGTCTGGTTATGCTATATTGGACTCGATTTCGGACATTTTCAACTTGATGAACCCGAATTTGATGATTTAATAATTGTTAATTGTTAATTAACAAATTGTTTATCAACAAATTAGATAAACAATTTATTGAAATTATATTACCGAATTCGTGTTCATCGAGTTAAAAATATCCGAAATCGAGTCCAATATCCCATAACCACCTAATTTAATTTTTTTGTTTATTTGTTCACTAACAAATTGTTTATTAACAAATGAAATAAACAATTTATTGCAATTATATCAACAAATTCGTGTTCATCGAGTTAGAAATATCCGAAATGGAGTCTAATATCGCGCAAGCGGGCTAAATTTCATTTGTTCGTTAATTTGTTAATTAACAAATTGTTTATGAACACTGAGTAAGCTTTGTGAACCTTTGTTTATTACTTTAACATCTTAACAATCTTCAATTACTTGCTTAAACCTGTACTTTTTAATTTTTTCTTATAATGCTCTGAGACACGCATTTGTTTAATACTAATTACTGTTTATCAACAATATAAACAATTAGTCAGAAAAATAAACCCCGCACTTTGTTCTAGACATCATTACGAAGAAAATGAGCCCTCACTGATCAAAATCGGCTTATAACAAAAAAATTTAAATATTAATATCTTCATTTACTGGACTAAATATTTGACTCAGAATGTGAAGATTTAGTGCAAAAGGTCTATTTAGTGATATACAGGTTATTAAATCAAAAATCAAAAAACTTTCATGCACTATTTTGAAACTACTTCATATAGGTATCTTCAATATATGTTTAAGCTATGAGAAAGTAAGTGCGCCGGGGACCTTCATCATAGGCTAACATCTATGGTAATATGATATGAAGTAGTATCAAAATATTACTTGAAAACATGCTCATATCACTTTGATGATGTTTTTTCGATGAAATTCGACGGTTTTCACAACTTCTTAACGTACATAAAACGTACTGTTTTTACTTTGCACTAGTGCTGTCAGAAAAGTAACTATTCGTTCCTCGGGTACCCGTTACTCTATGAGAATCGGTGTAACGCATATTCGTTGAAAAATCTATTTGGTACTTCAGTTTCTTGTTTATCAAAACATCACACAACAAATATATGCTACACCGCTGATAAACCTTGTCGGAGTCCGGAGATATAGTATTTAGTAGAATCAAAATATTACTTGAATACATGCTCATAATTTTTTTCTTCACTTGTTAAGTCTAGTATAATTCAGTTAGTATGAATGTGCAATTAATAATGCAAGGTGTTGCATTGTATATTGTTATAAGGAAGTGAGTAAGTAGGTACTGTTATTAGAGCTGGAATAATAAAATAGTACCTATAAAATTAAATTAATATATTTTCGACGATCCAGGAGTGATAGTTCAATAGCCGCAATTTATTATTTTCTTCAACGCATTTCTCTAACTAGTGGTAGTAATAAACTGACTAGAGAATCTCCAGGTAGTTTGTACCCTCAACTGAATGGCAATATTTGGCAATAAGAATATAAATTATGAATAAGTTATAGTAGGAAGTGGAATATTTACTTATTTGCCTACGCTTATTCTGAATTGCACGAGTCGTTATCAAAAACTACTTGATGAATCAGGCCTGGTAAAATAACGGGAAATCGATATTCTCAACTGGAACATCTACATATTTTTAATTTGGTTAAATTTCAGGTCTAGTTTAATTATTTCCACAATAAGAATTCTCTATAAAACGATAAATTTAAACACTCCTTCACCTGTCTTTCACAATTTTGGAGAGATGAATGAAAATTAGAAACTGAGATTCGAACATAACTCGCAAATAAAATTGATCCAATTCTGAATTATAATTCAAAATCAATTGAATAATTAATTTTCATTATTCACGATACTAATTGATAATTTCTATCAATTTTTCAGAACCATTTATATCTTCAAAAGAACTTCGGAAGACAGGAATAGCAATGAGGAAGTTTACCTTAATTTTGAATTATTCGCTAAATTTTCATACATCTACAATTAATTTGGAAGAAGTTTACAAATACACGCTACTTAGGTCATATGAAAAATAAAAAAAGTGAAACAATGGAATTCGGATTGCAATTGCTGTTAGTGTCAAGATCTAAAATTTATTTACAAATTAAGCAACGATTCAACACCGATTTCGGAATCAGTGCCCTCATTGATATTAGCCATCCTATTGATGTATTACCTATTTCTCCTAATTATTCCCTTTCAATCAGAACCATTTTGATTTGTATATTTGATCTGTTGATCTCTCAAAATTATTATAAAGTCTTCTTGGTATTATAGCATCATTTGTTCAATTCAAACTTATGTATCTGACCAGTTTAATTGTTTATATTGTTAATAAACAATAATTAGTGTTAAACAAATGCGTGTCTCAGGAGTATTATAAGAAAAAATTAAAAAGTACAGGTTTTAAGCAAGTAATTGAATATTTTCAAGTGTTGAAGTAATGAACAGAGGTTAACAAAGATTACTCAATGTTCATAAACAATTTGTTAATTAACAAATAAACGAAAAAATGAAATTAGGTCTGGTTATGCGATATTGGACTCGATTTCGAATATTTTTAACTCGATGAACCCGAATTCGGTGATATAATTGCAATAAATTGTTTATTTCCTTTGTTAATGAACAATTTGTTAATTAACAAATAAACAAAAAAATGAAATTAGGTGGTTATGTGATATTGGACTCGATTTCGGATATTTTTAACTCGATGAACACGAATTCGGTTATATAATTGCAATAGATTGTTTATTTCATTTGTTAATAAAATAGACGAAAAAATGAAATAAGGTCTGGTTATGCGATATTGGGCTCGATTTCGGACATTTTCAACTTGATGAACAGGAATTTGGTGATTTAATAATTGCAATAAATTGTTTATTTCATTTGTTAATAAACAAAAAATGAAATTAGGTGGTTATGGGATATTGGACTCGATTTCGGATATTTTTAACTCGATGAACACGAATTCGGTATAATTGCAATAAATTGTTTATTTCATTTGTTAATAAACAATTTGTTAATTGAAAAATAAACGAAAAAATGAAATTAGTAGGTTATGGGATATTGGCCTCGACTTCGGATATTTTTAACTCGATGAACACGAATTCGGTAATATAATTGCAATAAATTGTTTATTTCATTTGTTAATAAATTAAACGAAAAAATGAAATTAGGTCTGGTTATGCGGTATTGGACTCGATTTCGGACATTTTGATCTTGATGAACACGAATTTGGTTATTTAATAATTGCAATAAATTGTTTATTTCATTTGTTGATAAACAATTTGTTAATTAACAAATAAACGAAAAAATGAAATTAGGTGATTATGGGATATTGGACTCAATTTCGGATATTTTTAACTCGATGAACACGAATTCATCGAGTTAAAAATATCCGAAATCGAGTCAAATATCGCGCAAGCGGGCTAAATTTAATTTTTTCGTTAAATTGTTAATCAACACTTTGTGAACCTTTGTTTATTACTTTAACACTTGAAAATATTCAATTACTAAGACCTGTACTTTTTAATTTTTTCTTATAATGCTCTGAGACACGCATTTGTTTAATACTAATTATTGTTTATTAACAATATAAACAATTAGTCAGGAAAATAAACCCCCGCACTTTGTTCTAGACATCATTCCGAAGAAAATGAGCCCTTACTGATCAAAATCGGCTCAAAAAAATTTAAATATTAATACCTTCATTTACTGGACTAAATATTTGACTCAGAATGTGAAGATCAGTGCAAAAGGTTTCTATTTAGTGATATACAGGTTATAAAATCAAAAATCAAGAAAACTTCCAAGTACTGTTTTGAAACTACTTCATATATCTTCAATATATGTTTAAGCTATTATAGCTTGAAAAATTAAAATTTTCAAGGAACCTCTTCATAATGAGAAAGTAAGTGCGCCGATGACCTTCAACATAGGCTAACATATATAGTAATATGATAAGAAGTAGTATCAAAATATCACTTGAAAACATGCTCATATCACTTTGATGATGTTTTTTCGATGAAGTTCGTCGGTTTCCACAACTTCTAAACGTACACAAAACGTACTGTTTTTACTTTGCACTAGTTCTGCCAGAAAAGTAACTATTCGTTATTCGGGTACCCGTTACTCTATGAGAATCGGAGTAACGCATAGTCGTTGAAAAATCTATTCGGTACTTCAGTTACTTGTTTATCAAAACATCACACAACAAATATATGCTAAACCGCTGATGAACCTTGTCGGAGTCCGGAGATATAGTCGAGGAAAATTAACTCAAAAATAGGCCAAAGGTCTGAAAACCTGTGCAGTAAGACGGATCGAGATGCGGTTTTTTGCATCCGATTCCTTGATGCATTTACTCCATTAGCCCACTTTCTGAGTCTCATACAAATGAGAAACTGCAGTTCTGCATTGAAAAGATGCATTTTTTCATGTGCAATTTTTGAAGCAAATAAAAAATTCATTATTCGGTAATGCATTGTCGAAATCGACCCAAATTTCTTATTCTTAATTATAAATATAAATAACTTTTTTATATTCAAAACCATAAAAATTCATTAATTTCATTAATACAATTTCTTATAACAAATAAAAATGAAGAATAGTCAAAATATACCTATATAATTTCATCTAAATAACGATGAAGGTGAAAATTTTTTCGATTGAATAAAGTTGTATTCACTAACATCATTTATTTATTTACATTATTTATTTCAAACTTTCAATTATACCTGTAAAAATTGAAGAAGCCAATTTTTATCAAAAATTTGAGATAGTCCGATTAAACATTTCTGACTTTCAGGTTTGTAATTGATATTGCGATTTTTCTGACTTTGTTAATACATATGCCATATTAGTAGAGTAATATTTAATTCGTTTGCTATTCTTTGTTTTGGTTTTTCTAGTAAGTTTTGTATATTAATATTTCTAATTTAAACTTCAACATTATTGATTTTAAAATGTACCTAAATTATATATTGGAAGACTCTGTACGAATCGTTGGAGACAAATCTACCTGAATATACCCTACTAAGATGTTAAAGAAACTTTATTGCTGCCGTCGACCGTCGTTTAGTTCACTTCAATTGGGCGTGTGTATTGTAGAGGGCGCGTTTTTACAGAGGAATCCACAGTTCAGGTTATATATTGGTATGCAATAGCCTGTATTGTGGAATACGATACACATTTGCTTTTATACATTTGGCGCCAATATCTTCCACTTTAATGTTGCTGTACATCATATAGAGGCGCGAAGTTGCATCGGATTCAAATTTCTGGGACTATAGGTACCTGAAATATGACTTTAGCTGTAGCATCCGAGTGTATGATTCCACAAGTAGAACGGACGCCATAGTGCAGGATTATGCACACACAAGATGCCACAGTTAATTCAACACACACACACACACACACACACACACACACACACACACACACACACACACACACACACACACACACACACACACACACACACACACACACACACACACACACCCACACCCACACCCACACCCACACCCACACCCACACCCACACCCACACCCACACCCACACCCACACCCACACCCACACCCACACCCACACCCACACCCACACCCACACCCACACCCACACCCACACCCACACCCACACCCACACCCACACCCACACCCACACCCACACCCACACCCACACCCACACCCACACCCACACCCACACCCACACCCACACCCACACCCACACCCACACCCACACCCACACCCACACCCACACCCACACCCACACCCACACCCACACCCACACCCACACCCACACCCACACGCACACGCACACGCACACGCACACGCACACGCACACGCACACGCACACGCACACGCACACGCACACGCACACGCACACGCACACGCACACGCACACGCACACGCACACGCACACGCACACGCACACGCACACGCACACGCACACGCACACGCACACGCACACGCACACGCACACGCTCACGCTCACGCTCACGCTCACGCTCACGCACACGCTCACGCACACCCACACCCACACCCACACCCACACCCACACCCACACCCACACCCACACCCACACCCACACCCACACCCACACCCACACCCACACCCACACCCACACCCACACCCACACCCACACCCACACCCACACCCACACCCACACCCACACCCACACCCACACCCACACCCACACCCACACCCACACCCACACCCACACCCACACCCACACCCACACCCACACCCACACCCACACCCACACCCACACCCACACCCACACCCACACCCACACCCACACCCACACCCACACCCACACCCACACCCCCACACCCACACACACACACACACACACACACACACACACACACACACACACACACACACACACACACACACACACACACACACACACACACACACACACACACACACACACACACACACACACACACACACACACACACACACACACACACACACACACACACACACACACACACACACACACACACACACACACACACACACACACACACACACACACACACACACACACACACACACACACACACACACACACACACACACACACACACACACACACACACACACACACACACACACACACACACACACACACACACACACACACACACACACACACACACACACACACACACACACACACACACACACACACACACACACACACACACACACACACACACACACACACACACACACACACACACACACACACACACACACACACACACACACACACACACACACACACACACACACACACACACACACACACACACACACACACACACACACACACACACACACACACACACACACACACACACACACACACACACACACACACACACACACACACACACACACACACACACACACACACACACACACACACACACACACACACACACACACACACACACACACACACACACACACACACACACACACACACACACACACACACACACACACACACACACACACACACACACACACACACACACACACACACACACACACACACACACACACACACACACACACACACACACACACACACACACACACACACACACACACACACACACACACACACACACACACACACACACACACACACACACACACACACACACACACACACACACACACACACACACACACACACACACACACACACACACACACACACACACACACACACACACACACACACACACACACACACACACACACACACACACACACACACACACACACACACACACACACACACACACACACACACACACGACACACACACACACACACACACACACGACACACACACAGACACACACACAGACACACACACACACACAGACACACACACACACACACACACACACACACACACACACACACACACACACACACACACACGAGTTTCGGGAAGAAGTACCTCCTGTGTGACGTGAAAAGTTGACTCAATATTTATTAACGTAATTTTAAGTGTTATCCAAATAAAATTTGAAATTTGAATACAACTTGTTTCAAGTTGTAGAGTAGGCTGAGCTGGTCCCGTGACAAATTCTACATCATAACCTCTATGTCGCTATGGCAGACTATTTGGCATATAATTTCCAACCTTCACTTCGATTCCCTGACACAGATATTTTGATTTCACAATAATATCTTCAGAAGCTTTTCTTGTGTGCAATCGAAACATCAATTCTTGAATTCCGATCTCGTTCCAATCATAATAAAAACATTTCGCTTATGATATGTCAATTTGAAACTATCACACCTACAACCTTTTGTAATTGAGTTTCGCCTAGTTTTCATACTTCTGACAATATTACAAACGACGATATGTAGTTAATTATTGGAGATATCTCCATTCTGAAATATGTAAGACTGGAGTATTAAGTATTACATTATGAAGGGTCTGATGCAATTATATCTATTTCTTCGGAATTTTGAAAAGGCTAAAATTAATCAATTACTTTGAATCTTACCAAAGACAACTGGAGCATTGTCATACACATTATTATGACACTAGCAATAAATTGCACGAACACACCCATGTTGATTAGATCCTCGACTTGTTTGGAAAATCTGGAAGAAAAATGTTATTGAAGCAGCGATTAAGAAGTGAATAATAGCATCGATCGAATGATCATATAACAACTATATTCTTGAGACGTTTCTCAATGATACAGAATGTCATCAGTTCCTTCTAGTAATCCTATTATTGCTTATGTGATATACAGGTGGCTAATTTTTTAATCCTCAGCTTACATCTGTGAAAATATGAAAGATTAATGAAAAAAGTTGAATATGAATAGAGTAATTGTCAAAGGAAATCTGGTACCCATTGTAACGGACCAGGTGTGGTCGGTTTTAGTTGGCCCAACTAGCTCAATTTAAATTAATTACTCTCAGGGCTCGTAGTGAAACGTGCCTTGTGATTCAAGACTGTGAATTGCCCGAGCGCCAACTGCTTGAAAAAAAAACTATAAAACTGAATGAATTCACAGTCAAGAATACAAGCACTACGAGATGGTTAAACAGTTGATGGAAATTCAGAAAAACAATACAGGTTCAACTTAACAATTCGTATATTCCACAGAATTTGAATTTTAACAAAATAAATTACAAATTTTTAGAATTCCAATTGGAAACATAAATAGTATTGAATTCGTAAAAATAATTATTAAATTAAATAAAATAGTAACATAAATGAAATTTTGAGTAAATGATTATTAAATTGAATTGGTTCGTTACATAAAGTGAATTATAAGAAAACAATTAATAAATTAAATCAATTATTAAATCGAAAAGGACTAATTATCCAATAAGAGGACTTACAGTGTACCTCGAATGATTCTATAAAAATTAGTGGAATACAACTTCGGATAAACAACAAAATCAAAGAATGAAATTATGGTCACTCAAACAAGAAAATGTTACCCTCCTTGGAACTCGTAGGAACTGGAAGTCGGTCCTGTCAGGGAAGTCACTATACCGCCTGGGAGTGAAGGGGTGAGGAACCTCAGACGTTCAATCCCTGTAAATTTAAAGAACGAACAGTACCTGACTTGAGATCAAAAGGACAAGCAACACCGTCGGTTGGAATAACCAAGTAATTCCACAACCGATAATGTTATCTTTCCCAAATTGAGAAAACACTAGTACAAAATGGATATCTTGACGAGATATCAATTTAGGCAAAATTTTAATTTAATCTGAAGGAATAAACAATTACAATTGATTTTTAAAATTAGCAAAAAGTTAACATGTGACTAAAACAATAATGATTAAATTTATATCTGGAAAGAATATTATTTGAACTGTTGAAAATTTGCTAGTTAGCATAAAATTCTGGTTTGCTTGAAAAGAATTATACACGTGGATTGATACTGTAAACTGTGATCACTCCCTAACGGCGTGACAGTGTCAAAAATATATACTTATACCTAATAAGCAGTAATTAGGTGAATTCACCATTAACAACCTTTACGGCACGTGGGTCTAATAAGACCACCCTATGTATCAAGTACTAGGTTAACAAAATGGCGATCTTCAGGATCGCGCAACCAACATGTGCTCAATTTACAGGTTAAAGTAAAGGTGAAATTTAAATATTGACTGAAACAGCTGCTCACGACTCGTCAGAGTAATTCTAGACAGTGACTAGAACAATCCCGGTAGTGATTGAAAAGATAAACCTGGGTTCATGCTAGATGCAAATTTGATTGTGTTTTTTTAATAAAGCAAGTCGAGGAAATTCCTCTGAAATATAATCACACGCGGGTACTTTACATCCAGGCGTTAATTAACAACTAAATCAAATTATCGGTAACCCGGTGTGTATCATATTTCAGAAGCCCAAAAATTAAGAAAGTATGCAAAGAATATGAAATACTCGACTTACCCTATCAAAGATTAACAACACAATGGGGTCTCTTCGATTTCCGCTATCCTACATTCCCACTCCGCGATATATAGTGAGTGACATCTCATATCAGGAATGGTAGTCTCAATAATCTCTGTTTTATTAAGCGGCAGATGTCTTTAAATATCATATGCATGATTACTAACGAAAAGAAATCTAATCCGTTTAATAAATAGTTCTATATAATCACGTAACGCGGCACGTTACACCATATGAAGGAAAAATTAATTTTTATTGATTTATCGTAAACATATTCCACACCCCCTGCATATTTTCAAAGAATCAGATTCTCAATTAATTTATCTTCACAATAGTGTAGCACGAGTAGGTACCATTTTGTTTTCAATTATGCTTGATATGCAAAATAATAAAATTGATAGATAATGAAAAAAATAATATATTCTGCTATCGACAAACATTCAATCTATTACCTGTAAGTAATTTGATGAACTAATAACCATCAATTAATTACACCGGAAATCAGGGAATTTCCGGTGTAATTAATAAGTGGTTTTATAGTTAGGCTTCTGAACATGGTTAGAAGGAGTATCGTAAGCTTTGTTTGTTCCAGGAACCCCACAAAAACAAATTAAGAACAGACAAATCAAGCGATCTAGGAGCCATTGAAATGGGCCTCCTGACACTGACTCCTGACCAGTTTTGACCAATATTAGTATTTATGAAATTCATAACTTGACCTCCACTATGAGCAGGAGAGCCGGGACTTTGGAACCATAAGTTTACTCTTGCGTCAAGGTCGAGTTGAGAAAATGTGTTTCCAAAATTTTGTTTTTCACTACTCCAATGCACACATCAGTTGAAAATGTCACTTGTCCGTGGGTGTCAACCTTTTTGCTTGAGATTTGTATTTTGCCTACAATAGAGGAAATCTATGTTCCAAAAACATCGTGTATGGCAACGGTAAATTTCATCAACCACGGTCAAATACTTTGGAGTCATCTAATGTTATATCTAGAGATTATGTTCATATTTTCCATTTGATTTCTGAGATACAAGGAGGCCTCCTGTTGATTTCTGCTGACGGAAACCATATTTCCAGTAAATCACAATGATGGGTCTTACATTTATTAAAAATCCCAGATTACGTAACAGAGATACAACATTCAATATCTATCAAAAAATGGTTTCTGAGATTTCAAAACTTCTTTGATTTCGTACATTGCATTGTGACATCAAATTATTTACACGATTTCGGAATGAACAGGTTTCTAGGAATTGAAACGCATTTAATGAGACTATCTTCTGTTGGGAGATATAACAATGCAACTTCACGTTTATGCGCATTTAATGAGACTATCTTCTGTTGGGAGATATAACAATGCAACTTCACGTTTATGATTATTTGATCCAAGGCATGCCAACTTTTTTATTATTTGCCTACTCAATATTCATTTTCCCAAATTAATTAGTCACAACTATAATAATTGATACTACTACTTGATTTATCACTTAATATTGTATCGGACAGCCAATGAATAAACTACACAGCTGATATTAAGAATAAATTTTTTACATCGTCAAGCATAATTTATAAGGCAAAATGGTACCTGTGCTAAGCCATTGTGAATATAAATCGATTCGGTATACAATTTTATAAAAATATACAGATTGTTGTATGTAAGAAGAAACATATTCATCTGGTACCTGAATTGGCCATGGAAAAAAATGTGCACTTCATTTTGTAGACCAGATTCCCTTAGACAATTGTCCTATTCCTCTTATTTCCGTAAAACTTCGTCCAATCTGGTGTATGTATATGGAACGGTAGTCATCAAAGCTCAGCTTATAAAATCAGAAATTTCTGTGTAATCAAGAATGAATCTGCATGAAATGTTCGAAGCCTTAAAAGCTACTCTTTTGTCTTGTCCATCTAAGAATTTATAATAGTATATTCTACTACAAATTTGGAATGGCTTCATTTTCACACGAGAGAAAGTACGCCAGGGTTACATTCCAAACGAGGTAGTAGACTATACATTCTCTAACAAGAATTCAGAAATTTCACAAGAGAAGTTATCTTCATTTGACAAAATACTACTAATTCATTATTAAAATGTCTCTTTACTGAAACATCATTCTGACATACCGTGACAGAATGTATATTCTATCACTGCTTCCGAGCAATCAGAAACTGTTCAGCGGATATCTAGATTCTGTCAGAATGATATATGTTACAATCTAATCTTTAATCATAGAAAAGATACTTTCTAAAGGCGTGTCGGAGAGGGATGTATTATGTGCTACCAATATAATATGTTGAGCATGCCTCAAAAAAGTTATAACCTACAGAAATAAGTTTCAAATTAAGTTTGAATTCAACTATAATTTCCCCCATAGATCAGATATTCTGAACCGGGGTTGAATCAAATAAGTGTAAATATCATGCAAACACTAGCACGAAATATCTCAATTAACGAAACTAATTAATGTAAGCCTTGAAAGAGGAGAATTTTTTTATATCTTGAAAGAATCAGTAATTGAACCTGTATATAAGCAAAAAGTTGGAGACGGAGTCGTGAATTACGAACCTATTAATCTGATATCAAACGTAGCTTTGTGTGTGAACCACAAATAAAATCTTTGAGAAATTGTTATTTGATTTATTAATTCAATTCATTTGCTGGTTTAGCATTTTCTGATATCGGGTTAAATAAACGTACCTTAATATGTCTTTGTGATGATTTATACATTTCCTCAAAACATTATGCATATTTTTGGTAACGTCCTCTTCGCTATATATCAAATCTCCAGTATTTCGCTGAAGATCCTCACGAGAAATCTCTTCAATGTGTTTTAGCCTGTTACATAACATTTCACATTGAACACCGATGTGACTCATCAGTCCAGATGCGAATGAATCGCATGCTATATTCACCAGGGCTACATATAAGATACTTAATATTTGGTGTATGAATGTAATTTCATATCCTGGTGAAGTACTATAGTTGAAAGGATACCAAGCCAAGAAAGGTAACCCTTCTGGTCTTGAGATTTGTCGACAATCGGAAATAAACCCCACAGAAATACCGTAGTCACGGCAGAAGTCATGAAAGTATAAAGACCCTTTCTCCAGAATGAAAAAGCAGATTTAAAAATTTTAATATGTTTTGGATGAGTAGGTTGAAAAGTATCTTGATTCAGCGTCTCGTAAATCAAATTTTGTATGATGTCCATGTTCTTTAGTAAACCGTAAACCTTCATCATCTCAGCCAGTTGAACCATTAGGACGTAGGATGTTTCAGCCACAGCAGGTACATTATCGTATATGAAGAAAAGATTTATAGCTTGGAAATTGTTATTAGCTACCAAAAATGTAGCTATCATAAGAAACGAATATATTTGGTAAGCAAAATATTTCCATGTGCCTTTTTCTTTGGGATACCACAAACCAGACCACTTGAATAAATTGAACACAGGCGACAGAGATACTGATAAATACATTTCTGTTATGTTCGAGCGACTGAAGACTTGTACTTTATTTGTAGTCTTAATTATATAAGTAAACTCATTAAGTATGTATTCGTTATTTTATTGGAAATCATTAAATTTTTATATTGAAATAATTAGCATAGTGTTGATACACAGAATAATATCAACCATGTACTAGAATACGTAATATTTTATACCGGAATGCTTAGTTTAACTTTAATTTTCTCTACAGTAAACCTGAAAGTAGTATGAGTAATTGAAGCATTTCAATCTCGTACGTTTCAGGATAAAAATAAGGAGTGAAATTATATCCGGGAGAAAACCTTTCTGTCTATAAAACCAGTAACAAGAATTTTGGTAGCTTTAAATTTTTCGAAAATTCATGAAATTCAAGAAATACTAAATACTGGAAATGTTTAATAAAGAGAATTTAATAAGCTGTAGGATATGAGGCTGGAAAATTGCAAAATGTTTGACACTTGATAATGAGATCTAACTGAATGATTGATTTGATGAATCCGCAAATCGATCGGAATTCATGTCCAATCAGAAAGTAAAACAACTAACCTAGGACTGCCGCTTGGAGATTATATGTTCTCCTCTGAGTTTAGTTAATGTTATTGCATCCAAAATTTAACTTACAAATAACCTAATAACCAGGGATTGTTGTTTGGATATAAACGGCACCTACACAAAGTCGAGGCCAAAATCCAGTCGGTCAGGCAGCAAGCCTCTTGAATCCAGTGTGTGATGGATTTTATGTCTAGCGGCAGGGCTTTCACGCCAAAGATCAGGCGTATAGCCTCCAAACTGCGCCGTCACTATCACACACTAAAACGTACAGTGTTGCAGACCATCAAGCAACATTGTGCGGATAGGATTCGAGCCCTGGGCGTGGTGAGGAGAAATCTGGCAAAACGGGTTAGACGCATCAGGGTGAATTCTTGTTTCGCGATAGCACGTCTCGCATTTCCAATATCCACCGCCTACACTTGCTATTTCCCCAACTGTGGAGAAGGTCGAGCAGTTCTGGAAAGGAGTGTACGAGTCACCGCGTCCAATTCACCTAGATACTCCAGCCCTAGCACACTTCGAAATGTTTTGCGCCGAACGTCAAATTCTGCAAACAGGAATGTGTGAGACAGTCAGCGAGGATGAGGTCCGACAAGCTCTTGTCG
Organism: Endomychus coccineus; assembly: GCA_958510875.1. Lineage (NCBI taxonomy): Eukaryota > Metazoa > Arthropoda > Insecta > Coleoptera > Endomychidae > Endomychus > Endomychus coccineus. The sequence goes on along the minus strand of OY294068.1, from coordinate 130,778,731 downwards.
GCATCTGAATTTTTGCTGTTCCCGGCCCTGATGGCATTAGCATATGGTGTTCGAAGAAATTTCCCTTCACTCACCACCATTTGGCCAGAGTTTTAGACTCTTGGCTTAGAGAGGAATGGCAACTTCCAAGCTGGGCTGTCGAGGGGTACACTGTGCTACTTTCAAAGAATGTGAACTTGACTGATCCCAAAAACTACAAGCCTATCACTTGTCTCAACGCCTGCTACAAGTTATTTACACGTATCTTGTATGCTAGGTTGTTGAGATTGATGATCAGTTCCGTAATTAATAACATCAGCGAGCAGCGTAGCGGACTTGTGGATATTACTCTGGACCACCGAACGCCCAGAGGCATCAGATCACCCATTTATTTTGCATCGATGATCTAAAACTGTACGCCTCTGGAGAGAAACACCTTAATCAGACTGTCAACGTCGTTCAGGAATATACACGAGCCGTAGGCATGGAGTCGGGATTGGACAAGTGCGCAGTGTTTCATTTAAGGAGAGGACGATCTCCGGAAGGGCACGAGAATATGCAGCTGGCCGACAGAAGCACCTTCGAACACATTGATGCTGGAGAGACCTATCGATACCTGGGAATTGAACAGCGTCCCAAATTTGACGCTTCTCGAGTGAAGGTGGCTCTCCGCGGCAAGTACAGAAACCTTGTTCGAAAGATTTGGTCTTCCGAACTTTCGAGTGAGAACAAGGCATCTCTGCAACAAATATACTTGCCGTTCCAGTCCTGCTCCACTCTTTTGGAGTGGTGAAATGGACACTCGATGAACTGCATAGACTCGAAAAAACACCGGGAAAATGATGCATATCCATCACAGTTTGCATCCTAGGTCGTCCGTTTTCCGCATTTATCTCTCACGTGACCGGTGAGATAGGGGACTCCTCAGTCTGAAGGGTCTACAACGAAGTGTGGTTCTGAGTATAGCTTGTGAAGTTCTCACAAGTTCGGACCCTCTCCTGTGCCTTGTCGAAAGTCACGAATTGATCGGAGTGATCTGTTCGAGCTCCGCACGTCATACCCAGGCCACAAGGTCGCATTAGTTGCTCTGATCATGAGTGTATTGGGCGGAATTCGGTCTTCGCTGCATTCGATCTTAAGGTCATTCAGGCCTGTAAGAACTTGGTGCAGATCTTGATAGACCGGATGCAGTCATTCTAAGTTCGATAAGACTACTTAGGGCACACGATTTGGGAACCTGAAGCTACTTACCGACCGGTGGTGAGCAGTAGCTTCGGAAAACTGAAGGGTTACTCTCGCGCGTTTGCTGGGATGTCAACTTTAGCTACGCACGCCTGTGGTTAAAAAGTACCAAGTTTTCGATTGAGCAGTTACTTTATTCATTTTTTGACTGTTAAAGTTTGTTTTTATTTGAATTAACTTGACCGCTACAACTATCATTGAAGAAAAGAAAATAAAATATTAATACAACTTTAAACACATTCATAAAAAGTTAAGACAAATTAGGTATGTATCTACCTCCTTCATGCATGCACATTCGTCTTCTTTTTATAAGTGAAAAATGAATATTCTGGAAAATATGTTGTTTAACCTTAATAGCTTCTCACCTCCTATAATTTGTACCCGTAAATATATCCCGTTCAATATTGGAACTATGTGAACAAAATCTTTCATGGACCTCCCCAAAAACTAGCGTCTTACGGATTGAGGTCGGAGGAACGATGTAGCCAGTTAACAGGCGCATCCAACCCCAGGTCTGTTCAGTGGTTAAGAAAAATGCCGGTTAAATGTTCCGAAAATTTTGACCATTGTGTGGCTTAGTTTAAAACTATCGTGACAGATCGCTAGAAGTAGATGATCAAGTGAATCTAAAAACCATTTTGTAAGAAAAAGGAAATTCTTTAGCATTCAAATTGGGTGATAAATTGACCGCAACTAAAAGAAAATCATCAACTATTGCTGTCCAAATGTTCACCTTGGAATTTACTTTACGATGAGCCTCTACAAATGCCTTTGGTTCTTCATCCGCCCATGTGAGGGTGTTATGGATGAAGGATACCCCATTACGCGATCAATTTCTGGCAAAGCCAACTACAAAAGATTGCTCTTGCTCCAAAATCTTGTGGTAGAAGCGGCTTAGCTTCTTGAACATGATGTTGATATGATAATTATTCTTTGATGACTCGATGGACTAGCTGACAATTTTTTCATCTCTATGGCTATCATCCTGGTACTTGTACCCGGGTGCGCTTCTACGATCCGCAATTACCTTCTCGCTGTTGCTCAATTTTTTCAGTTTCTCTTAAATGATCAACCAAATCCAAGAAATACTCATTCTTTGGATGGTATAGATTTGATATATTTCTGCGTGACACCAGCTGAACTGGCGTTCGAACCCCAACAATTTGATTGTATGAGAAAAACATTCGTACCAAGTTTCAGTTTATGTTTCGAAAAATCACAAAGTTATTATTAAAAACCTTTTCTGAAATTGAAGTTTGGCAGCCTGTATTATATTGAGGATGTTTGCTGACTGTGACCTAAAATTTGTGTCCATTTCTGCTGCTGCGCCCTTCAGGATATCTCAGCGGCTATAACGGTTCCTCCAACCATGTGGCTTTAAGAAACTTCAGTATGTCAGATGACTTCGCCTTAGGTCTCAGTGTCCTATTTGGTATGCCACCTTGGTTTTCGCAAGGTGGTGCATTGTGCGAGGATGTGTATGGAACTTACGTCCTTCTCCTCTCAGAACCTGTACTTTTCTTTTTCTACTAATCCGAGCCTCTTGAGGTGTGCCCTGTTAGAATTCCCGTTAGTGTTCTGAGTCTACTTTTATTTAGGTTGATGCAGTCATTAGACTGGTTATAGTTTCCCAGAAGTAACTCGTCTCAGTCCTGATGAAAATTGTAGTTTCGGGAAAATGAAAAACTTACTGACATAATCTTTAAATCATTTATTGAATATATAATAATTCTGTCAAGCGATATTCAACTAAAGTCAAATACTTAATTCATAGATCACTCATTAAAAACGAAGTGAAACAATAGAACTAATACGCGGAATGTTGAATCTGCGGCAAGCGCTTTCCAACACCCTTTCTCGCTGTCGCAGGTTCTAATCATTGTAGTCCCAGTAGGATCAGCATCCTTCGGAATGGTTCTCTGGCTAGCGGCTTCGTGAATAGATCAGCTAACATGTCGCTAGATGGACAGTACAGCACATCGATAATCCCCTTCTCACGTAGATCTCGAACATACATCGGTATGCTTGGTTCGAGCTCCTGAATTACTCGATATCAATCGAATACACCCTTGATTGTCTTCGTACATAGTTGTTGGACCATCAACTGAAATATACATGTCCACGAGCAGCTGTCTGATCCACAACAACTCCCTACTAGCAAACGACGCAGCAACGTACTCCGCCTCGGTGGAAGACATGGCAACTGACGCTTGTTTTCGACTTAACCAGGCTACTGCTCCTTCTCCAAGCAAGAAGACATAACCACTTGTAGACTTTCGATCAGTCCTGTCCCCAGCCCAATCTGCATCTGCGAAACATTTCAATTCTAAACTTCCATTCGAGGATAAACGAAGTTTCTTATCAACTGTGGATGCGAGATACCGCATCACTCGCTTTACAGCGTTCCAGTCTTGTTGGGTAGGTTTTTCTACACGACGACTGAGTAGACTGACTGCAATCGCAATGTCTGGTCTAGACACTGTAGCAATATACAACAATGATCCTATTGCTTTTCTATACGACGTGTTGTTTCGTAAATCTGTACTGGTGCACGTTTCTGCAGACATAAAATCAGTTTCCATCGGAGTTGCTGCAGGTCTCGGTTCCGTTAAACCGTAGTTCTCCAACATTTTTGTAATTTTTGTTCTTTGATTGAGCAGAAATGAACCATCTGCTTGACGTTCGACTTGAATTCCCAAATAATGTCTAACACAACCTAAGTCCTTAATGTCGAAATAATCCTGCAATTTTCTGCTAACTTTCTCGGTTGATTCTTCAGATATACCAGCCACCAGAACATCATCTACATACAAGAGAACGTAAGTAATGCTTCCATCGTTTTCCTTCCTCGAATAGAGACATTGTTCCGCATTCCCCTGTTGAAATCCAAGCTCTAAGAAAACTTCTCTTGCTCTCTTATTCCAAACGCGAGCAGATTGCTTCAAACCGTACAAGCTTTTTCCCAATTTCAGTACTTTATTTTCCTGACCAGGTTCCTCGAAACCCTGTGGTTGCTCCATATATATATATATCTTCAATCAGCTCACCGTTGAGATATGCACTTTTGACATCCAGTTGTCGAACATAAAGACCTCTCTGTGCAGCTATGACGAACAATACTCGAATAGTCTCATGTTTAACAACTGGGGCGAACGTTTCGTCGTAATCTTCTCCGAAAATCTGCGAAAAACCTCTGGCTACCAAGCGAGCCTTATAAGTGTGGATATGACCATTGCCGTCCAACTTCGCTTTGAACACCCACTTACAAGAAATGAATTTGTTTCCTGGTGGCAGTTCCGCCAATTCCCATACTCTATACTGATTGAGAGATACTATTTCCTGTTCTGCTGCAGCAAACCATAAACTTTGTTCACGTTGTGTCATCTGCAACATTTCGTTGCACGACTTCGGCTCCCTGACATGGTCCGCATGCACCTTGTATGTAAGTCTCACTGGAGGTACATTCTTGTTACTTCGTTTCGAAACTGGTATCTGTACTTCTAAACTCTCTAGTGCATCGTCATACTTATCAGAACTGTGCCCTGTTACTTCTTCTCCGGAATTCTGTGTATCTTCGTCGGCTCCACTCATATCGACTTGAATACCTTCCATTGTAGCTGCAGAATGTGGAATGATGTCAATTACCCCTTCGGTATGTGTACTGCCTACCAAAACTGGATGTTCGGTAGCTTTTTCAATTATGCGCACCGATCTGCTGATCCAAACTTTGCTTGTTTTCGGGTCTAAAATCCTGTATCCTTTGGTATTACCATCGTACCCTACCAAGACGCCTTCTTCCGCCTTGTCATCCCACTTCCTTCGTTTTTGTTTGGGAACTAGTGAGAAAACTTTCGATCCAAAAACTCGAACATGGCTTAAATCTGGTTTCATACCTGTAAATAGCTCAACCGGAGTTTTGTCTATGCTTCTATTTGTCAAGCGATTCTGCAAATATGTTGCCATAAGAACTGCTCCTCCCCAGAAACGATTGTGAAGTCCTGCGTCCAGCAGCATGCATTTAGCAGATTCTGTCAATGATCTGTTTTTCCTCTCTGCAACTCCATTCTGTTGCGGAGTATAAGGAACGGTGACCTGATGCTGTATACCCTCTTTGTTCAGAAAATCCCTCAGCTCCTGAGAAACATACTCTTTACCATTATCTGTCCGAATGGCAATGGGTTTCCTTTCAAATCTCGTTGACATCTGCGCAATATATTCTCGAACAACCCCTGCCACCTCATCCTTGGAATTGATCAGTCTCACTACAGTAAAACGTAAATGATCGTCGATGAGTGTCAAGAAATATCTGTTTCCACTTGGCGTTGAAATCTGCATCGGTCCGCACAAATTAGAGTGAATTAGTCTCAATGGTGCCTCTTCTCTTCGATTGCTATCAGGAAACTTAGTCTATGTTGATTTCCCTTTCAAGCAATTTTCGCAAACTACCTCTTGCGAACATGTAGATACTTGGATTCCTGTGGCTAAGTTTTCATTCATCAATCTTTTTATCGCAACTGGATCTCTGTGGCTCAATCGACGGTGCCACTGATGCAAACAAACCGCTTCTTACGCTAAGTTAACTGTCGTCGGTATTACGGTTTCGAGTCTGAATAAATTTCCGTTGCTCCTTGCTTCCGCGATAATCTCCTGATCCTTGTATATGCCACACTTGTCCCTCTCAAAGATTACTCGGTAACCCAGTTCTGTTATGCGCTTGACTGAAAGTAGACCATCATCCAACTGTGGAATATACAGCACATTTTTCAGTTGTACTTGTTTGCCTCCCTTTGGCAAATTGCAGTGAAGTAGGCCTTCTCCAACTCCAGCTGCTGACACCGATGAACCATCAGCAAGAAAAACTGTAGCAGTGGTTTCACTAATCGATGAGAAAAAATTTCGGTCATTTGTCATATGACTCGTCGCTCCGGAATCTATGCACCAACCCTGGATAATCGCATTGCGAGACTGATCCTGTGCTTTGATTGTCGTGTAGCTTTCTTTGTTACTACTTTTACCCTCGATTAAAGATTTAGCTGATTCTGTACCAACTGACTTTTGCTGATCTTGAACTATTTTGAATCGATAACAATCTACTTTTAAATGACCTGGTCTTTTGGCAATGGAAACATACCCGAGTCTCTTTGTGATTTTTATTTACTTTGTCACTTCTTTCTGTTCTATTTTCAAAACTACCACTAACCTTGTTTGATCCTGTTGCCGTTGACAAGCCCTGAAAATGATTCTGGAAGACTTACTAGCAAAACTGCTACGACCTCTTCATCCTCGAGAGCTTTGCCCGATCCTCTCAGCAAACCGACCACTTCCATTATTGCATCTATATGAGTGCTCATTGGTCCCCCACCATATTGTATTCCATACAATTTTCGTCTCAAATATAACCTACTGCCAAACGTTGACCTCTCTTACTTCTTGGATAATGCTTGCCAAGCATCATACGCATCGTTCAAATGAGCAAAATGTATGAGTTGACCGTCCTCAACACTCAGGGTGATAAACGCCATAGCTTTATTATTTTTCTTCTTCCATTCGTCGTTTACCATTTCTGGCTTTGGCTCACTGACGATTTCCCACAAATCATCACGCACAAACACGGCTTTCAATTTCGCCTTCCAGAAAATGTAGTTTCCTCCATTCAACAATGTAATGTTCAGTCTTAAGCTATCTTGCGTCATGTTGTATACCACAACTAGCAGTAGTCGATCAAGCCAAGAATAAAAAAATTCACTCGTGCAATCTGAATGAGCCTGGGCCCATAACCTGATGAAAATTGTAGTTTCGGGAGAATGAAGAACTTACTGATTTAATCTTTAAATCATTTATTGAATATATAATAATTCTGTCAAGCGACATTCAACTAAAGTCAAATACTTAATTCATAGATCACTCATTAAAAACGAAGTGAAACAATAGAACTAATACGCGGAATGTTGAATCTGCGGCAAGAGCTTTCCAACAAGTCCTCGTCCTTGTAACTTGAGAATGAAACCTCTACATGAGATATGTGCCATGGGAGAAGTTCATTATTTTTATCCAAAGAATCTGTTGGTGATGGATTGAGTGACTTAATTGTAACACCCTGTATATTCAAGAGAATTAGCTTTCCAACGGACATTTTTTTCTAACGAATCGATAAAATATTTATTTTAATTTTAATTAAAAATGAAACGAGCAAGATGATAATCATGAAATAATCTTAGTCGAGTCAATTTAGCAAAAAAAGCTCGGAATTTTTTCCAAACAGACTAATCAACTTAATTCTTTTACAAATCGTTCTGGACGGAGACTGAACGATATTGAACTTTGAGATCTAGTCGCTCGACAATTTTTCACCTGTTAAACCGGAAATTCGCCAATTTTCATGGGAAAATTTATTGTAAAATTTGTAAAATTGGTAAGTATTGCCAAAATTGGCTGGAAAACTCCACTCGAGGGTTTTCGGGGTCGCTGATCACGATTCCGAAGTTAGATTTACCATTTTCGACCGCAGTATCTAGAAATTGGCCAATTATATGTCTGAATAATAGCCAAATTTAATAATTCCGTAATTTCTGTTTAAAATGACTAACACATTTCACTCGGGAGTTTTCGAGGTCGCTGATCACGTTTTATGTCAGAGAAATGGATAAATTAGATAATTTCGTATTTTTTGTTTTAAGTGGCCAGAAAATTTCACTCGGAAGTCATTTGATATTGGATATGAAACAAATGATTTACAGTCACGGATAAATTCCCTGACTTTTGATAGCAGTGCCAATTTCAACAAAAATTATGAAATTATCTAATTTATCCATTTTTCTGACATGAAATTGGCCAATTTCTAGCTACCGCGGTGGAAAATGGTACATCTAACTTCGGAATCGTGATCAGCGACCTCGAAAACCCCCCGAGTGAAATGTTTTAGTCAATTTCAACAAAAACTGCGAAATTATTAAATTTGACCATTTTTGGGACTTAATGTTGACCAATTTCTAGCTACCGCGGTGGAAAATGGTGAATCTTACTTCGGAATCGTGATCAGCGACCTCGAAAAGCCCCGAGTGAAATGTTTTAGTCAATTTCAACAAAAACTGCGAAATTATTAAATTTGACCATTTTTGGGACATAAAGTTGGCCAATTTCTAGATACTGCGGTCGAAAATGGTAAATCTAACTTCGGAATCGTGATCAGCGACCCCGAAAACCCCCGAGTGGAGTTTTCCAGCCAATTTTGGCAATACTTACCAATTTTAAAAATTTTACAATAAATTTTCTCATGAAAATTGGCCCATTTCCTGTTTAACAAGTGAAAAATGGTCGAGCGACTAGATCTTAAAGTTCAATATCGTTCAGTATCCGTCCAGGAACCATTTGCAAAAAAAAAATTGTGGATTGGTTTGTTTGGAAAAAATTCCGGGCCTTCACATTTTTAACGTCTAATTTGACCCCACTATCTGTAATAATATAGAACTGAATGAATGAAGCTTATTGCGTTTTTACGAATACTCTCCTGACACTTGAACATGGCGATATAGTCCAAGCAATAGACGACGGCCTAATGTTAAATTTCCAGAAATTAATACCTGGAAAAAAAATATGAGCGTATAGGAAATCAAATTTGAAGGTGAGTTTCTGTTTAATGCAGCTCGATCCGAAATGGCGAACATAACCTGAAAAGTTGTCAAAGTTGCAAAAGCGGTTTTTCTCAAATGAGTAAAAAAACTATAGCTCGGATCGAAAAAAGTTGAATGAAAAATTGTAGGTATCGAATAGATCTATCGATTTGCCTCCATGATAATTATCGATATCTTCCATACTTTTCGAGTTATATTGAAAAAACCGTTAAAAATCGGGGTATCGAGAAATCGTTAACTGTTACGTTTCCATACTTGCTATTTGCTGTACGTATCATCCATGGTAAGTTCAAAAAGTGATTCTTTTTCAATTAAAAATATTTTTCGAAAAAAAGCGCTCCAATAAATTGGCTAGATCTTCTCAGCGGATAGTCCTAGAGTAAGGATTTCAGGCTCATGTTCTTCTTGAAGAGCTGTACTATAATGCTATTGAAGGAATATAGCAATTTTTCAGATTTTAAGGGTAAAAAAATTACTTTGAAAAATTGCATCTTTTTTGAACATGTTTTTTTCATATGAGTCTTACAATTTTAGAGAAATATCTTTGACGGGAATCGATTCCTGACATTTCTCACGAATTATCATAAATTTTTCATCCATGACCTTCTGGACCAGAGATAATTTTTTTATTTCAAAGAAAATCTGTAAGACGCAATAAACATTTTACAGAAGTGTGCTTCATGGAAGCTAATGTTGAATACCTACATTTCAATAAAAAAAAATACTAGGATATGTTTTATTGAAAATTATTAAAAATTGAATAACAAACGGAAGCATACGCGGCTGTCGGAGCGTGCGGCGAAGTGAAGGAAACTGATTTCATGCGTTCAAAGTGGCTTGTGCCTGTAAAATCTTAAATATCTCGGCTTTTGAATCACGTACAAAGATCAAGATAAACACGAATATCGTATATATTCTCTCCTTAGAAGCAAAATAGACTCGAAAATTATTTTTTTCAAATTTCTATTTTTTTTTCACTTTTACGTCAATCAAATCATTATCTATCATCAAAACAGTATTTTCCTCGTGATATCTCGAATGTTTAGCTTAGTGAATCATACTGACGTGCTTGCGGATCTCTTTAACAATTATTTAATTATTTCAGTAAATAATTTTTTATGTTCCAAAATTAAATAAATCCAACATATTAAGATAGGTTTGAAATTTCATTCATTTACAAAATTATTATAAAATATTCATAAAATCCTCAAATAGCGGTATACTGCAGTCTTATATTAGTTTTCACAAGAGTCGCATAACAAGTATAACGTCAGTATGATTCACTAAGCAAAAAACGATATTCCCTAGATTAAATACAGAAGAATTTTAAGTGATCCAGAAGCCGAGATATTGAAGATTTTGCAAGCACAAGTCCCTTTGAACACACGAAATCATTCCGCCACATGCTCCGGTAGTCGCCTACGCTTCACCTTGTTACTCAATTTCTAATACTATAAATCAATAAAACATATCCTAGTATTTTTGTATTGAGAATGAAGGTATTTAACATCAGCATCCATGAAGCACACTTCTGTAAAATGTTTATTGCGTCTTACAGATTTTTTTGAAATAAAAAAATTATCTCTGGTCCAGAAGGTCGTAGATGAAAAATTTTCTTTGGTGATTCGTGAAAAAATGTGGCAAATCGATTTCCGTGAAAGACATTTCCTTAAAATGAATATTGTGAAACTTATCTGAAAAAAACATGTTCAAAAAAGTGCAATTTTTTCAAAGTCTTTTTTTACCCTTAAAACTCAAAATACTGCTATATTTCTGCAATAACATCATATCACAACTCTTCAAGAAGAAAATAAGCCTGGAATCGTTCCTCTAGGACGATCCGCTGAGAAGATCTAGCCAATTTATGAGAGCTTCTTTTATCCGAAAAATCGATATATCTCAAAAACTATTGATATTTTAAATCAAAATAAAATCACTCCTCTTGCTTGCCATGGGCTATACGTACAGTGGATAACAAGTATGGAAACGTAATAGTTAACGACTTCTCGATACCCCGATTTTCAACGATTTTTGCAACATAACTTGAAAAGTATGCAAGATATCAATAATTATTGTTGAGGCAAATCTATAGATATATTTGATACCTAAAACTTTCTCCTTGAACTTTTTTCGGTCCGAGCTACAGTTTTCCACCTATTTAAGAAAAACTGCTTTTTGCAACTTTGCCAATTTTTTAGGTTATGTTTGCCATTTCGGATCGAGTTGCATGAAAGAGAAACTCATTACCAAATTTAATTTCCTATACGCTAATTTTTTTCCCAGGTATTAATTTCTGCACGTAATTCTGTCTATTGCTTGGACTAATTAATAGCTTGAGCTTAGAAAGCTGGCATATGGAAAATGTCGAGGGGCTGATACTACCTAGCTTATATTTTCCGTAGATCTTGGAGGAGAATGATGCCCTACAAACTAGATCTTGCTTATCCGACTTGATCTAGTCTTAGATAAGATAATGTTTCTGTAGAGTGGAAAAACGTAATGAAATTATCAACCAGTTAATAACTCTATGGTGGTAACTGATCGAAACATTTTCTATGGAGAGTTGATAATGTTATTTCTAGGCATTTCTGAATCATTTATTTTCGGTACTGCCAATTATTGCCTGAATCAGATGTGATTGATGTCAGCGTTTCCAGCATTTCCATGGAATATTTCGAAACAAGTCAATTCACCTGGAAGCTCTAAAAAGTGGATTTTGATTCATATCAGCGGAAATGTGCAGTTTTGTGATTAATTAATTCAGGTTTCTCAAACATTTCTAAAGAAGGTCGTATAATATCAGAAATATTTCGAAAGATGTACTTAGAAATCGAGAAGACAGGAAAATCTACTTTACATCCGCCAGAAGTTTGAAATATGCATTCAGTCGCTTTGTGGGTTAATTGGGGAATATTAACTAAAACACCAATCTGAACATGAACAAATTGATTCATCATCATTGATACCATCGGGGATTCTTCTTTCTTAAGCAACAATATTCTTCTCAACATATAATTTCATAGCCAACGAAACATTCTGGTGTTCTAACTAACCCAGATGCCAAAAGAGTATTTTCGGGTTGAGAACCTTAGCCTTGTTAGGCCTTCGCAGTAACACAGCATGTGTAAGGTCTCTTCGTCTTCTTGTCAAAACCTGCATAGGGTTCTAACTGCCAGTCTGATGTTAATCGTGTGTTTGTTGAGTTTTCAACGCCTTGCCAGGAGCCCAATCATGATTCTAGTTGATCTTCTATGCGGGCTTAGAAGGCACCCCGTGAATTTCGGCAATGGTTCTCCAATGAACTCTTTGACCTGTTTCATTCCCGGCGCCTTATTCCACCATTCACGAGATTTAAATCCTTACGGGAAGTAGAGTAGGAAATACTAGCTAAGAGCTGAAACATGAATCACCAAACTACTATCTGGAAGACAACACCCTAACCCAGACTAGCCAAAACTAACCAAATAGTTAAAAGGACACGACTTAACAGAAAGCAATCATAAGACAGACGAAGTGTGTCTCGAAGGAACTCCCGAGAGAGGATTAGTAATCGAGCCTTCGATCAAATATCGTAATGCCATTCTTGAAAGCAACGTCTTAGGAGTGCTCGACCAACGATGGAATAGAACCACATGAACGCACCTGGTCCAAAAACAGCCGCAATCGCTATTGGTTAATTAACGAATCACATTGTCACTATGGGTCTAGCTGTTGAGCTTGTGATATTGAACGAGTAAGTAGTATGTAGCAATGCTTCTCATACATAAATCGATGCCAGCCCTTCTTCCTTCTGATTCTTCAATTGATAAACAAGTTGCAGGCGTTGGTTTGAACGCTCTTCCAAATTATGTTATAATTCACCTCTTTCTGAACTGGTACCTTGCGAACATGGAGCGTATGTGGAACGACTCTTATCTTCAAAATTGTTGAGTTTACATTCATAGTTCCGGGTGTTTGAGATTCAGACTGAATGTTTCCTGGGCTTAGGGATCCCGAAACACTGACTTCGTCATAAACAAAGTTTATTTGAGTCCTGGTATTTCTCATTCTGGCTTCCGTCATCACAGTTCTGCATGCGCCTAAAAATGAAAGAAACTCAAACACAAATTCATAATTAACTTACTTCCTTTCAAATTTTACTAGTTCAAAAATGTTTATCAAACTTATCTTTCCCCGGAACTCTATCTGGAACGAGAACCTTGTCTTCGAACTTCCGGGAACTACTCACATCTGGCTCTGGCCTCGTCCAAAATTCAAACGGAAACTATATTCGAACCGATTTCAAATACAGTTTCAGCCCAAAACGGTAACGGTAATCCCGACTAGATAAGAAACATCGGGCCACTTCATGAAGGTTCTGTTCTTTCTTTCAGATATTCCCTTCTATTCTGGATTGTATGGTATGGATGTTCTTCCAACAATACAGTTTTGCGTCATAAATTCGTCAAATTGATTATTAACATATTCTCTCCAGTTATCTGATTCTAATCATCTCAGTTTCCGATCTTTTTGATTTTCAGTACCTTAAAATCTTCAAAAGCCTGCAGACACTGGTATTTTGTCTTTAGAAAATAGACTTCGGTCCATCTGGAAAATTCATCAGTTAAGGTAATCAGGTATTTGTCTGTACCGTTTGATTCGAATCTCATAGGACTTCATAGGTCAGAGTGAATAATTTTCAGCAGTTCGGATTCACGATCAGATTTCTTCGGAAAAGATGTTTTTCTCATTTTCCCATTTAGATAAACTTCGTTACTCAAAATTGCCTTACCCATTTCTATGTTCGCACCAAAAATGATGTTTATCATTGCATTGATCAGATCCTTCGCTTCCAAGTAACCCAGATGCTTATGCTAAATTTTCAAGCATTCGGAGAGATTCGCTGTCCTCATTTTCTCTCGAAAGCAACCCGACATTGTATTGTACCGCATTTTCAGATATGGAATTCAAGTCACCTATTCTAACCGCTGTCAATTTCGGACGTCCCTTCATCATCTATGACTGATGCGCTAGTTTTCGAGAATACAACATTGTAATTTCGATTGGTAATCTTCGCAACTGATATTAAATTCGTTCGGACATCAGGAACATGATATACATTTTCAAGATGTATCTCATGCTCAGTTCTATTCACATCTGCCATAAAAGCGATTGAACCCTTAACGGCAATTTCAGATGATGTTTCATTTCACAGCACCGGAACTAACTACTTCTTTTGCATACAATTATCCCTTTAACAGTCTCATCTAACAATCTTTGTATCCATGCCCAAATTTTTTACAATAGTGACATCGAAATTTGAATTCTGATGAATTTTTGATTGTTTCGCGCAATCCTGAGTCGTTCATTTATTTGCAAACAATGCATGTTCATGTGTCTCGTCGCGAGAATCATTTTTACGCGTGTCGCTCTCTTCAATTTCCTTAACGCGGAGCACTTCAGGAGTTACGAGTTCGTCTCGAGATTCGATTACACTGTAACTTGTAAATTCCACTTAACGGCTGAAAATAAGTCTATTGGCCTACAACTCGAAGCGACATCGTTGTCGACTTCAGTGGAAGTTTTTTTATGCTTTGACTACACGAGAGGAAAACCTAGTTCCAGCGGTGGAACTTTGGGAGAGGATATAGGCATTACATTTTTTCTTGAAGGCTTGGAGATTATAGGCATGAGAAACAACCTTACTAAACAAAGGAATCCACAACTTTGCCGTTGGAAGAGATATGAAGTCCGGTAGGAAGAAATTTAAGCTGAATGAAGGGATGACTAGCTTGAACTCGTCTAATCCGCCAACTGGAATCTCTCTTTGGAGAATAACAGACGATATTTCTGATGAACACCGACCATAAAATATCTTCAGAAAAGGGAGATATCGCTCACCTTCCAGAGGTCAATGAATCCGTAAGTGTAACATCATCAATCGAATGCATAGCTCTCTTCTAAATATAATCTAAGAGCTTCAGCATATGTTCTAAACATATGTTACAGTAAAGTTAGAACACACAATGTGAGGTTTTTAAAAGAATAAATGAAAGGAGATTTCTTTGTAAGTGAAAGCGGGACATGGAAATTCTAGATTCAAAACCTTGTTACAGTATCATGAACGCTTCTAGTCGCCATCTTGGAGAAAACGGATGGCGCTTGGACTTTTTTCCTTAGAACTAATTTTGTAAGATTTGGTGATTCTGAAAAAATTTCTTCTCTATTTCTAACCTGTTCAATGGAACTTCCTGCTGTAAAAATATGCATGAAATACGTAGAAGGAGTAATTACGAGGAGCGTGCCTTGTCGTTCACCTGACGCTGGTCTACGTACGATTGATTGCTGGTGGTAACTGATATTAACGCTAGTTAATCGTTATCGATATCAATCGTACATATAGACCAGTGCCAATAGACAGAAATATTGATTATTTTTCAAAATATATGGATTTTTCTAAAAAAAGACGCTCTCATAAATTGGCTAGATCTTCTCAGAAAATGGTCCTGGAGTAACGTATTTGGGCTTATTTTCTTCATGAAGAGTTGTGCTATAATTTTATCAAAAAAACGTAGCGATTTATCCAATTTTTAGGGTGAAAAATGACTTTAAAAAATATTCATCTTTTTTTAACATGTTTTTTTCAGATCAGTTTTACAATTTTAATTTTAGAAAAATGTCTTTGACGGAAATCGATTTCTAACATTTTTTTACGAATTGGCAAAAAAAAATTTTTCACCTACGATCTCCTGGACCAGCGATAATTTTTTTATTTCAAAATAATCTGTAAGACGCAATACACATTATACAGAAGTGTGTTTTATGGAGGTTAATGTTAAATACCTACATTTTCATTAAAAAAATACTGGGATATGTTTCATTGATCCATATTATTATAGTATTATAAATTGAGTAACAAAGCTAAGCGTGCGCGGCTGCCGGAGCGTGAGGCGGAGTGGGGGAAGCATTGCGCGCTCGCACTGAAAACTGATTTAGTGCGTTCAAAGTGGCTTGTGGTTGCAAAATCTTCAATAATTCGGCTTCTAGATAACGTACAATCGTTTTGTACTTATTCTAAGGTAGCTCGACGAGATAAACACGAATACCGTATTTATTTTTGCCTTAGAATTAAAATAGACTCGGAACTATTAATTTTTTACATTCCTAATTTGTTTTACTTTTTGTCATTCAAATTACGATTTATTATCAAAACAGTATTTTCCACGTAATACCTCAACTTTTTTTCTCAAGGAACTGACGTTATGCTTGCGGATCTCTTTAACAGTTATTTAATTATTTCAGTCTTAAGAGTAAAAGTATATGTGTTAATGTGACCTATTTCCCGAGAATTTTATATTAACAAAATTATTATGAAATATTTATACGTCTTAAGACGAAAGTAAAAGTATATGTGTTAATGTGACCTATTTCCCGAGAATTTTATATTAACAAAATTATTATGAAATATGTATACAATCCTTACAATCAAAGTAGCGGTATACAGCTTATATGCCTTATAATAATAAAATGTATTCAAATTTTCCTCTACTTCATTGGAGAATTGCCTCCTGATTCATTTCCTTCTTCTTCTACTACTTCGATGTCTAATATAATTGAAAAATAAAAATTTCTAGAATATTGTCACCAACACAAAATTGGAATAATAGATAGTAAAGTTTGAACAATTACTCGCAACATGTTGAAATTGAAGCAACTACGAGCAAACACAGTCAAACAGTCAAACACGCGGCGTGCCAACAAACCGTTCCTATAGTAACGACACAGAAAGACCACTGGATGCTGTGAAATTATATTGGAAGTATTTATTTTTAATATATTTCAGACGATGTAGATTCACATTCATAGTTGTACAAAAAATGTTGTTTGTATTTCGTGTATAAAATTCATGTTTTCATGGCACATTGGAGAGAATTTTTGGCCTCGTCCTGCGGTCTCGGTCAAAAATTAACACTCTCATGTGCCATTAAAAAAACACTCATTTCACGCACTTAATACGAAAATAACTATTTGAAAATAAATAATAGGTCTATTTTGCTTCTAAGGCGAAAATAAATACGATATTCGTGTTTGCTTCCCCCACTGCGCCTCACGCTCCGGCAGCCGCGCACGCTTAGCTTTGTCACTCAATTTCTAATACTATGGATCAATGAAACATATCCCAGTATTTTTTTATTGAAAATGTAGGTATCTAACATTAACCTCTATAAAACACACTTCTGTATAATGTGTATTGCGTCTTACAGATTTTTTTGAAATAAAAAAATTATCGCTGGTCCAGAAGATAGTAGGTGAAATATTTTTTTTGCTAATTCGTAAAAAAATGTTAGAAATCGATTTCCGTCAAAGACATTTTTCTAAAATTAAAATTGTAAAACTAATCTGAAAAAAACATGTTAAAAAAAGATGAATATTTTTTAAAGTCATTTTTTCACCCTAAAAATTAAAAAAATTGCTACGTTTTTTCAATAAAATTATAGCACAACTCTTCATGAAGAAAATGAGCCCAAAATCGTTACTCCAGGACCATTTCCTGAGAAGATCTAGCCAATTTATGAGAGCGTCTTTTTTTCGAAAAATCGATATATTTTGGAAATCAAGAAAAAAAGTGCTCTCTTAGTTCGCCATGGGCTATATGTACAGCAAACAATACATATGGAAACGTAATAGTTAACGAATTCTCAATACCCCGATTTTTAACAGTTTTTTCGATATAACTCGAAAAGTATGAATGATATTTATAATTATTATGGAACGAATCGATAGATCTGTTCGATACCTACAAGTTTCCCTATTAACTTTTTCCGATCCAAGCTATAGTTTTTGAATTATTTGAGAAAAACCTTTTTTTGCAACTTTGCCAATTTTTTTGGTTACGTTCGCCATCCCAGATCGAGTTGCATTAACCAGAAACTCACCTTTAAATTCAATTTCCTATACGCTCATATTTTTTTTTTCAGACGAGGCCCGCGCTAGATTGGAAATCGGGAGGCTGCTTTGAGCATCCTCAATTTTTCAAGGATTAGTCACAAAATCTTCAAAATAAATAACCTTAATGTATTTTTCAAAACCATATTGCTAATTTTACTGTACATCCGTCGGTCACAATGATTTCTTCTGAGACTTTGGAATACGAGCTGTTGCACCCACTCTATACGCATATGAATTCAAGGTCTTCATAGGTACTGATGAAAAATGTCTATCATGATTTGTTAGATACATGGTTGGGAAAGTTTTGGGATTCTATTCTTCATTTTAGACAATATTGAAAGTGATTTTGAATCACCCAACTTTCGTTCTTATTGACGTATTAACCATCTATTAGATGAATGCAGGTATTCTAGTCGAATGAAAATTATTATTCCTATAAAGACCAAACAAAAGGAATAACCTATTCCGAATATAATAACGATGATTGAATCAAGAATAGAAATCTCCATTTATTATTCATTAGATTCATTAAAATTTGTTTCGAGTCCTGATAGAAGTTAATATCATTAATGTTGCAATAAATGCCTCAAATTGACAATGTATTATATTTCATATTGTCTTATTCTATTTTCTAAGTATGAAAGTATATTAATATTTGATATAACTATTCAATAATTACTGAGTTGGTATTTATGAGACTAAGTTTTGGTTCTCCAGGTTGAACAGATTGCATAGGTAGTTATTATTATAATACCGAAATGTTACCTTTACGATTAAACTTCTCATTTGTGAAGAGTATATTCTGACATTTTATTCCCAAAATACTCTGCTATGAAAAATGTATCAAGGTCAAATATTTTTATTGTGAACATTATGAAGGTGTGAAAATAATTCCGTATGGATTCTATAACATCAATTAATAAAACATTGCAATGAAAGATATCTCATAAAATTACTTTATTGTGATGAGAATTTCATACATCTTCATATTGATCTGTTGAGTGATAACAGCTGCTGTGCGAATTTGATTTCAACAGATTTATGCAGTGGTTCTGTTCCAAAACATGTGATCTGAAAACATCCTCCCTTGTGTTATTCATTGTAAGGAATTGCCAGCATGTGTTATTCCTACAGAAATTATAATAGATAACGTAGGAATGTGATGGTCTTAGAACAGATGTGCAAGTTGTGTTCATCTATTTCTCATTTACTTGACGAAGCACTGCGAAATAGGAATAGGCACTCCGAATAATCTGCAATAGAATATTCAACAAATCAATTTATAAGCTTGTAATAAAACGAATTTCTATAGTTGAATTGAAATGTATGAAGAGAGTCATGATGAGCAGCCTCGCTACTGGGTTGTGTTCGTATCTTCCAAAGTTGAAAGATACTGTCGGATTCTGATGTGTCAGATAATGAAGAAATATAATTATTACTCACCGACATAAATGTTGACATTGATAGTACAAAGAAATTGATGGTATAAATACGTAACGGGATTTGAGTGCGACACATGAAGAACTGCAGTTCTTTCTTGAATTTAGGAGTATTGTCTACCCAGTTACATTCGTAAAGAGCAATCGGTATATTTGAACTCTGAAATTAGAAAAGGTTCTCAATTGGTAAACAACATTCTTATTTTTCTAATAATTGGAAACATACTTTATATATCACTTCATTCCCAAACCAGCAATACATCAACAATTGAAACGATATACTAGCTTGATAAAACACAAGAGCGAAGAATTCAGCGGACAATGGCCTCACCTGGAATAAATGATGTTCAATAGTATATTATGATACAAGCGTATAAGTGAGCTTTTGAAACAAGCCCAACGATCTTCGCGAAGCAGAGTGCTTTAGAGGCACTTATACACGTGTATCATACGCTATTTTTTATTATATCTGCATCATGACATCAAAAATAACGGTGGAAATAAATTTAAAATCAGAATAATATTTTTTATGTCTTGATACATGTAATCATGTACACACATACACACACGCACACGCACACGCATACGCACACGCACACGCACACACGCACACGCACACGCATACGCACACGCACACACGCACCCACGCACGCACGTACGCAGGCACGCACACACGCGCACGCACACACACACACACGCAGACACAGACACAGACACAAACAGACACATTTCTCTTACACTAATTACTACATAATAATATAGTCAGAGAAGTAAAAATTAGTCAAAGTCGAAGTTTACAATTTTCTTGATTGTTTTGGGGAATATAGCTATAGGTGAGGCCTGGGTGATGTGAAAAGCTTGACTTGATATTTATTAATGTAATTTTTGATGTTTTCCAAATAAAATTTGAAATTTGAATATAACGTGTTTTAAGTAGTAGAGTAGGCCTGAGCTGATCTCGTGAGAAATTCTACATTATTGCCTCTAGTAGGCTATGGCAGACCATTTGGGATATAATTTCCAACCTTTATTTTCATTCCCTGACACTGAGTAGACATGTTTCGATTGCACAATAACATCTTCAGAAGTTTTTCTCATGTGCAATCGAAACATCAATTCTGGAAGTCTGATCTCGTTTTGATCATAATGAAAACCTTTCGCTTATGATATGATAATTGAAAAATATCGCACTTAAAATCTTTTGTAATTACTGAGAGTTTTCATACTTCTGACAATGAAACAAACGACGATATGTAGTTAATTATTGGAGATATCTTCATTCTGAAATTTGTAAAATAGGAGTTGATATAAGTGTTAGATTATAAAGCGTCTGATGCAATTGTATTTATTTCTTCTGGATTTTGAATAGGCTAAAGGGAATCGATTAATTTGAACCTTACCAGAGACAACTGCAACATTGTCATACACATTATTATGACACTAGCAATAAATTGCACGAACACACCCATGTTGATCAGATTCTCTACTTGTTTGGAAAATCTGGAAAAAGAATGTTATTGAAGCATCGATTAAGGAGTAGATAATAGCATCGAATGAATTATTATCATATAACAACTATATTCTTGAAACATTTCCCAAAGATATAGAATTTCATCAGTTTTTTCTAGTAATCCTATTATATTATATGTGATATACAGGTGGCTAATTTTCCAATCTTCAGCTTATATCTGTGGAAATTTGAAAGATTATGTAAAAAAGTTGAATAAAATAATTGTCAAAGGAAATTTGGTACCCATATGACGAGACAATTTATTTTTATTGATTTATCGAAAACATATTCCACACCCCCCTGCAAATTTTCACATGATCGGATTCTCGATCAATCTATCTTCAGAATAGTGTAGCACGAATAGGCACCATTTTGTTTTAAATTATGCTTGATATTCAAAATAATAAAATTGATACATAATAAAAAAAATATTATATTTTGCTATTGACAAACATCCAATCTATTATCTGTTGATTTAATATAATATGTATATAATATAATAATAAACTAATAATAAATTGGGCAACAAAATTTATTAAATCATAACAAGGATTTTGACGCTTCTCAAAAAAATCTTTCAGAAAATTTCCAGTGTAATTAATAAGTGATTTAATAGTTAGGTTTCTGAACGTAGTTAGGAGGAGTATCGTAAACTTTGTCTTTCTCAGGCACCCCACACGAACGAATCAAGAACAGACAAATCAGGGAATCTAGGACCCATTGAAATGGGCCTTCTGATGCTTATCTAGTTTAGACCAAATTCAGTTATTATGAAATTTGTTACTTGACCTCCACTATGAGCAGGAGAGCCGTCACATTGAAACCATAAGTTTACTCTTACGTCAAGGTCAAGTGCCGTCGTAAAAATATGATTCCAAAATTTTGTTTTTCACTACTTCAATGCACACATCTGATGAAAATGTCAATTGTTCGTGGACTCCAACCTTTTCACTTATAATAGAGAAAAATCTTTGTTCTAAAAACATCGTGTATGGCAGCGGTGAAACATTGGAAGAGGATGTATGCATTGAAATTGTTTTCGAAAGTTGTGGGCATAAGAATAGTCTCACTAGGCAAAGAGTTCCACAACTTTGCCGTTCGATAGAATAATGGAGTCTGATAGGAAGAAGTTCGGTAGGTCACGAGCTTGACAATGAAGATATGACTAGTTTGAGCCCATCTAGTCCGCCTTCATGGAAATTCTCAATATGAGATAATGAACTAGATTTCTGATGAACACCCACCATGGAAATATCTATCGGAAAGGGAGAGATCGCCTACCTTTCAATGATGTTCTAGAGAGGTGAATGAATCTAAGAGCTTCAGTATTTTTTTGGGAGCGGAACATAGAACATGAAAACAGTACTCTGGTACAGGTCGAATCTGTGCTTAATAGATTATGGAGAGCTGCTAGAATGCTGATGAAATTTCAACTTGAGTTTCGGTTGCATTAAACTCTACTGGATTATCAGACCCCATTTTCAAGATCCTTGCCTTATCTTCATTAATTTCTTCGATCTGTCTGTTTTGCTTATACGGCTTCATTGGATGGAATAGAGGCTCCAGATGACAATGCGGGATGAAATGTACCATAATCCGCAAAGCTGTGTACGGGACAAAAGTTCAACTCCAACAGATCGCTAATATGGAGCAGAAACAAGTTGGTTCCAAGACAGATTCCTGTGGAATATCAGCGCTTATAGCCATTGTAACGAAGGGGGTTTCATCAACTACCACATGGAGTGATCTACCTGAGAGAGAACTTATGAAATACAAGCAGGTCTCCTGTTGACCTCTACTGACGGAAACCATATTTCCGGTGAATCCCAATGATGGGTCTTACATTTATTAAAAATCTCAGATTATGTAACAGAGATATTGTCTTTCAACGATCAATATCCACCAAAACAAAATTGTTTCTAAGATTTCAAAAGTTTTTTGATTCCGTACATTGTGACATTCAATTATTTACACGATTTCAGAATAAACAGGTGGACCTTAAATATTTTTCTAGAAATTGGAAAATTTTTATATGAGACTATCTTTTGTTGGGAAATATATTTTGATGTAACAACGCAGCTTCACGTGCATGATTATTTGAGCCATCTTTTTTATTATTTGCCTTCTCAATATTCATTTTCTCAATTTAAGTAGTCACAACTATAATAATAGATACTTCTATTTGATTTATCACGTGATATTATATTGGACAGCCAATGATTTAACTACACAGCCGACTTTAAAAATTTGATTTTTTGCATTGTTAAGCATAATTTAAAAAACAAACTGGTACATGTGCTAAGTCATTGTGAATATGCATCGATTCGGGATATGATTTTATAAACATATACAGGTTGTTGTATAAAAGAAAAACCATATTCATCCGGTATATAAATTGACAATGGAAAAAGAATCGTTCACCTCATTTTGTAGACCAGATTTCGTTAGACAATTGTCTTATTTATCTAATTTCCGTATAACTTCGTCCAGTCTGGTGTATGTATATGGGACGGTATTCATCATATCTCATCTCATAAAATCGAAAATGTCTGAACAAGTAAGAATGAAAATTCAAAAGCTCCTCTTTTACACTGTCTATCTAGAAATTTGTAATAGTACAACAAGTTTGGAATGGCTCACATTCCACACGAGGGTGACATTCCAAACGAGATAGTAGACTATACTACCTCTAACAATATTTCAGAAATTTCACTAGAGAAGTTATTTTTATTTGACAAAATATTACTCATTCATTATTAAAATGTCTCATTACTAAAATATCATTCTGACATAATGTGACAGAATGTACATTCTATTACTACGTTCGAGCGATCAGAAACAGTTTACCTGCTATCTAGATTCTGATATTCTTTGAGAATGACATATGTTAAAATCTATTCTTTGAACATAGAATAGATACTTTCCGAAGGCATGTTGGAGAAAGATTATCTGCTACCAATATAAAGTGTTGAGCATGCCTCGAAGAAGTCATAACCTACAGAAATAAGTTCAAAATTAAGTTTGAATTCGACTATAATTTCAACCATAGATCAGATATTCTGCACGCACTTCAAAATAAACTCACAATAATTATTATATATCCGTAGTCATTTCAACAACGAAAACGGAATGATGAATCATAAACGGTATTTTAAATCTGATTAATCTAAAAAATAAACTATATCTACAAATATCGAAGAAACCAAATAATATTCAATTATCAGAAAACTACAAAAACTACAGATAAACTAATAAAACAAACCAAACATCAATACTATGGAATAAAAGTAAAATGTAAAATATTCCTAATCCGAAGAAAAATTGGACAAATAACAAATCAAATGAAAAAATATTCATACGAACCAAACAATGGAATCGATTCTTGAAGAAATGGAAATTATGTTGTGACAGCACATTATGAAATTGCTGTTATTTTACAGAAACAAGCGAAAGACCGACGAGAAATATGAAAATAAACGAAACTTTTTGTTCAAAAAATTTTGAACCGCACAGTATATCCTTAAATTCGTGTATCGAGGATGAAATAATTCTAGATTCAAGAAATGGAATGAAGGGAAGGACCGGGATTGGATCAAGTTAGTGTAGATATCATGCAAACACTAGGGTAGAATAACTCAATTAACCAAACTAATTAATGTGAGCCTCGAAAAAGAGAATTTTCTAATAGCTTGAGAGAATCAGCTATTAAATCTGTATATAAGTAAGGAGACAGAGACAAAATCGTAATTTATGAACCTATTAATCTGATATGGAACGTAGCAGAAATTGTGCGAACCACAAATAAAATCTTTCAGGAATTGTTATTTGATTTTTTAATTCAATTTTCTGCTGGTTTAGCATTTTCTGATATCGGGTTAAAACAACGTACCTTAATATGTCTCTGTGATGATTTATACATTTCCTCAAAACGTTATGCATATTCTTGGTTACGTCCTCCTCGCTATATATCAAATCTCCAGTGGTTCGCTGAAGATCCTCACGAGATATCTCTTCAATGTGTTCTAGCCTGTTACATAAAATTTCACATTGAACACCGATGTGACTAATCAGTCCAGATGCAAAAGAATCGCATGATACATTCACCTGGGCTATATATAAGGTACTTAATATTTGGTGTATGAATGTAATTTCATATCCTGGTGAAGTACCATAGTTGAAGGGATACCAAGCCAAGAAAGGTAATCGCTTCTGGTTGTAGGATTTATCTACAACCGGATATAAACCCCATAGAAATACCGTAGTCCGGGCAGAGGTCATGAAAGTATAAAAAGCTTTTTTCCAGAACGAAAGTGTAGATTCAAAAATTTTGATATGTTTTGAATGAGTAGGTTGAAAAGATTCTTGATTCAAGGTCTCATAAACCAATTGTTGTGTGATATCCATGTTTTTCAGTAAACCGTAAACCTTCACAATCTCAGCCAGTTCAACCATTAAGACGTATGACGTTTCAGCCACAGCAGGTAGATTATCGTATATGAAGAAAAGATTTATGGCTTGAAAATTGTTATGAGCTACCAAAAAAAAGGTAATCATAAAAAACGAATAAATTCGATAAGCAAAGTATTTTCTAGAGCTTTTTTCTCTTGGAAACCATAACCCTGACCATTTGAATGAATTGAATACAGGCAACAAAGATACTGATAAATCCATTTCAGTTGAGCTCGACCCACTATAGACGTCTGCTGTATTTGTTCTCTTGTGAATATAATTACACCCATTAAATATGAATTCATAATCTTATTGAAAATCATTAACTTCTTATATTCAACTGGATTGCCACTAAATTGTTCGTTCATACAGTTTATAGACAATATTAATAACCATGTATTAGAATACATAATAATTCATACTAAAAACCTAACTTGATATCATGAATATGAAATCAGGAGTTTGATGAATGAAAACATTCCTTTCTTGAATATTCCGAGACCAGAATAAGTGAAAAAAAAATGTTCGGAAACGAACCTTTCTGTCTATAAACCAGTAAAAGAATTTTGCTAGTTTTCTATATTTCGAAAACTCATGATATTCAATGGAAACTTATGATACTCAATTGAATTTAAAAAATATTAATATCAGTTAAAAATATAAACTCCAATCAAATAAATACATCAATGTAAATCAAAATAAAATGTCAATTAAGCAGGTTTGTGAGATGGGGCAGTTTCTTCAAAATCTCATGTAGGAATAGACTTGATTCTTTTTTGAAGGTACCTTAAAAACTTTCATCGAGATCGGAACTTATATGATTTAAGTGGCGGGAAAAAGGAATGGGCTTATTTTCCAGAAATCTCATTTAAAAAGTGAATTTCCTCTTGTTTTGAAAGTCAAGTGTACCAAATTCCATCAATATCTTTACTTGCCTGCTTTAATGTGGTGAGAAGGATAGAAGGGGTAGTTTCTTCGGAATCTCGTGTAGAAAGTGGATCTCTTCTTATTTTGAAGATCAAGTGTGCATAACTTCAGCGAGATTCGGTACTTTGGAATTTATTTATGAGGGAAGAATTATTAGATATCACAGTAGGTACATCGAATCTGGAAGATTTAGTCATAAACTAGAGAGTATCGTGTGAACCTCCTCTACCTGGTCATAGAATAATAATATTTAGATTGAGAACTAACCTTTCTGACCTCACCATTGAGAGAATCCAAGGAAAACAATACCAATCTGAAAGTCAACTTGATACGAATTCAGAAGAAGAGGGCTAGACATTAACTAGAACTGAAGAACGATATCGAAGGAGTAAATGAGGTAATACTCGATGGTTACGAATCGAGCTGCCTCATATAACGGAACAAAAATTGTAGGGATGCACCTTTCCGGAATAGCCATCAGGCAGAAATAAGATTCGAAACACGGGAATTTTCCAATTGAGCCAGGGTAACGTGGTGGGTCATGGTGGGAGTATGGCAAACTATGAACTGTCATATTGGAAGTGTCATGTTGAAACTGTCATAACGAAACAGTCATGGTGGAACTATAGGCTGTCGTGGTGGATCTATGAACTGCCACGGGTAAATCTATGAACCCCCATAGCTGTCTGTAGGCTCCATCTATGAATGAACTGTCAAGGCGAAACTGACACTTGTCAATCGTTTTGTGACTATATGGACTATACAGGTTATTTGTGAAGATCCTAGACGGGGTGTCTGTCAGGTGTTCGAATGTTCTCAATCGACTTTAACTTCATCATCAGAGTGAAACCGGAAATGAGTTATATCTTAGACACCGGGAGCGAAACCTGAAATTGTTATTTTATTGCTTATCCTAGTTGATATGATGAACATTAATATACTATTTATAAAGCGAAATTCTCATGTTTCACAATATGGGTATAAAATTGAAAACGCATACACTATGTATTTTATCATTTTCAGTTGATCCAATATTATGGATATTAATGAGAAAAATGTGAATTTTGTTCCAACTATAGCTTTATGAATATCAAATGAAAGAACTCGACTTGTAGAGTAAAAAATTGATACATGTCGATCTATGTGCAGTCACTTTTGTTCTATGAACTGACTTATGTCAACACTATAACGCCATCTATCTATCATAGTGGTAGTCATTATATGAGCTTTCAGGTGGTTAATCAATGAGATCGCATTGAACTGTCAACCAATCAAAATACGAGTAGGGTTGGTATCAGAAGGCATGAGAGCAAGATTAAGGTTAAATGAATATATATCAGTTGCGATAGAAGTAATGAGAAGTAATGAGCATGCCAATTGATATTTAATTTGAAATATAGACTGTAGTGTTGATATTCAAAGCTTTCCACTCTTCAATGTCCCCACTACATTCCGTGGCGATCATTGTTCACAAACTATGATCGCCAGCCGATAACGTCACTACCCGTTTCGATGAAGTGCTTAAACATTATATCACTTTTTTCCCTAATAATGAAACGTATGTAGTTAACACGAGTGTGTTTCATAGTTATCTTTGTCTTCATTTTTTGAAATAATAGAAAAAATTGATGTTCTTACATCCACATATTTATATTATCATTCGCTAATTCACGAGCTCGATGTTGACGTCAGTAATCGATTATTTCACACTTCAAAATGTTGATATTCGGTATCAGCGAGAATATATCTCAACAAGAATTCTATATGTCGTAGTGTGAATGGCTGGAAATTCTATAAATTCCTTACATGGCAAGATGTGCTATATATCACAGAATAATATCAGTATTTGTATATCGTCTGGAAACTACACACGGAAACTGAACAAATTCTGTGTAAAAGTAAGATCATTGAGTAGACAAAAAATTTTACGGAGACAAAAATATAGCTATAAGACAACTGAGCACTTCAAGTATTGAGGATGACTGTGTTGGTGTATTTTATAATCCTTACCTCAATTTTAAACGGAGTCTTGTATACAAACGCTCTAAATCGCATGAAACGTCCTAACACGTATCCCAAAATTGAATGTAACCTAACAGAATGACAACCGACGAATCATCAAATAATTAATGAGAACGAACAAGAGATGTTTACATATGGCTTGCCTAATACGATGTTCACCGATAACTAGAAACTCAAGTTATTATTCAACGATGGCACTGAGGGAAATGCTATGAATTGGCAAACTGACGTAGCACAGTCACAGCACCAATTAATTGTCAAACTAAAGCACCACGTATATCTATAGCTCAATCATCCCAGAAAGGAAACGTAATTTATGCAATTCAGGGTTTCAATCTTGGCAGCTTATCAGTTTAAATACTGAAAATCCTAGTAAAAAATGTAAGGAAACGTACTAATAAATGAGGATTCGATGAGTAGATGTGGTCCTACTTAAAAAAAATAATAAAAAAAATATATCATATTATACGAGCTATCATGGTCGTGCGATGTCGTCATTCTGAACCGGCGTCCATAGTTCACGAACTATGAAGGCCGGACAAGAAATAAAATGCAAATATTAATAATGCTTTCATATTCATTTGAAAAGTACATTCAGACACTTGTTTTGACACGTGCTTCAACGTTCAGACACGTGTTTCAACATTCGGACAAGTGTTTCAAAATTCAAACACTTGTTTTGACACGTATTTCTACATTTTAACATTTCTTTAGGCACGTGTTTTCGACAGAGAGTCACATACTTCGAAATTGAGTCACGTGCTACGACATTCGATAACTTGCTTCTACATGTGTAAGAAGTGCTCAATCGCATCCTTTGACATAGACAATATGACATCATCATCTAGTATATGAACAAATGTTTATTAACATACGCTTCAGGATATCGATTTACTTTTAGGAATAATGAAAATTGTTAAGGAAAAAAACTACTCAGGTATCATGAATTTAGGGTCAAGGATTGAAAATTTCGAACAATTACAATGTAACAGCCCTTCGCTACCAAATACTCTACGAACAATAATCTGTTGTTCGAGTAATTGTGGGAAAACGAATGTGATGGTATCTCTAGTGTTACATACAAATGACCCGGTGTTTGGAAGCCTGTATATTTATTCAATCTTCACACCAACCAAAATACCAGTTACTGAAGAAACATTGAAGAGAATTGATGGACTTGGATATTTTCCATATACTGAGAGTGATGACGTCACAGACCCCACATAAGCAAAACATAACTCATTAATAATATTTGATGATGTAGTGGATGAGAAATAGGACAAAAGTCGTGCTCACTTTTCAAGAGGGAGATACAGCTTAATAGGCAGTTTCTTTGTCAGTATTTTGCTAAATGTTCAAAAATGCGCGATATTACAAATTGCTTGATTATTTTCAAACAGGATGAACTCAATTTGAAGTATATGTATCGACATGTCACTTGAAGAATTCAAAGAGATACGTGGCGTATGTTGGAAATATGAATATTCCTTATGACATTCAAAAATAATTATATGAACAGATAGCGTTATCGCAAAGGTTTTGAATTTTACATATAAATTTGATATATCCAAACTTAAATTTGAAACACACATACCACTCAGCATGAGCCTGTCTGAATTGGAAGTGAAACAACAATCGAATGAAGAATTTTGGATTGATAAAATATATGGCTGTGAAATTGGGTAAAGCTGAAGATTATACAATTCTAGATATGTTCAAGAAAGTCTGAACCTCTGGAGGGAATTGCGAAAAGTGCTGAAATTATCAAACAAAATTCTCTGACTAAACCTTGAAGTGTTGTTTCTACGGCAACACAAATGAAGAGCGTGCTAATCCCAACTATTATTACTGAAGGAGAAATCTATAATCCTCCAGATCCTGAGAAGGATGTGTTTGTCCCAACCTACAAGGGATCAGGGTCAATCCTGAGAAAACACGGAAATTGTGTGTTTCTCAGGGAACGTAAAATGGGAACATTGCCAGAGGTTACTTTCTCTGGCAAGGTCCTGCAACTCAAAGACTAAGTGGAGTTTCTGGGCTTTATCCTATAATCTAAACTGACCTGGCGCAAGCACCTCAAATATTGAGTAAGGATGGCCTCTGCGTCCTTTTGGGCGTGCAGAAAATCTTTCAGCAGCACATGGGGATTACAGCCAAAGATACTTTATTGGGTCTATACCACTAAAATCAGGCCAATGGTCACCTATGCTGCGATAGTGTGGTGGTCGAGGACAAAGGCCAGTATGTCCAAGCGCCCCTGGACCAACTGCAGCGGGTTGCATGCATAGATATATTGAGCGGTATGAGTTCGGCTCTAGCGAGAGCCCTTAAAACTCTCGCTAAATTACCACCCCTACACTTATATATAAAAACTGCGGCCATGAGAACGGCGTATAAGTTAAAGGGCCTAGATCACTGAACCGATATTCACTGAAGAGTAGTCTAAGTTGTGGCGAGAATCAACCCGTATGAGGCAGGCCAAGCTCTTCATCAAAGAGGCTGTACTTAGGCAAAACTGCTACCAGAAGAAGTTGTAGATGCCAGTGCTGTCAATATTTTGGGTTTCTGGCGGGCCCCAAACCTACGAGAATCAGTGGCGGCTCGTGAATTTTTGAGAGAGGAGGCTGGACATAAAACGTTTTTGTAAAAATATACTCTATTCACAGCCTTTTAACCTTTGCACAGCGACCGTACCAGCTACTTCAGTGACAAAATTAATTGTTATCCAGCAAGAACCAACGTGGAGGTATAGAGTTTCTCTTGCCAAAAAATTTTTTGTTCGTTTTTTCTTTTATTTTTTTTGGATTTTTAATATTTTTTCTTTTTTTTGGAATTTTTCATATTTTGTTTATTTTTATTAATTTTATAATTTTTTTTATATATTAACGGAATTCTACGGTCTTTAGTTTGCGAAAAATGATCAATAATATTATCAAAAAATGTATCATTTTGTTTTAAGTGTTTTACTAAATCTTTTTCAATAGATATTAAACTAACATTGTATAAACGATTTTGGCCCATTGTATTTGGCATGTAAGTTTTAATTCGTTTGAGAGTAGAAAATGATCTCTCCACCGATGCCGACGTGACAGAAATGGTGACTGTCAAACAAAGTAGTTTATAAAACTGAGGTAAAACTTGTTGCAAATCATTGTCTATCATATATTTTATCATATCGGCGTGACTGTCATACTGGCCTAAAATATCTTTATCCGAGTATATAACGCATAATTCATTGTGCCGTGCTATTTTATCAAAAATATATATATTTATATTTAAGAACTAAGTTATCTTAAAGTGTATTGGGGAACTCTTTTGAAAAAGATTCGAAAAATCTTCTATTCGTCAAGTCAAAAAATTTCAATTCATGTAAATCGGAAAATCGAATCTCAATTTGACCTTTAATAGTATCGAAAATTTCATAAAAAAGTTGTTTATACTTAATGTAGTTTCTTGTCTACTAAATTATATGTTTTCCTCCATTTCGCGGGAGGAGCCTCATCAGTTGAAAAATTTTCAAATAAAATATTAAAATGAAATTCTGTATTACGGAAACTTGAAATTTTTCCAATGAGATGTTTAAAACGATCTCTTGAATTTATGTTGTAAAATTTGAAAAATAAGATCAGTTTGTTCAAATATTAATTTAAAATTATCAAGAAAAAACAAAAATTCTTCATTTTCTAAATAAGATTTTAAACCAACAGCAGCATTTAATGAAACCTGATCTGTTGAAAAGTCATCACTGTTTAATACAAAATCAAATGTTTCAATTAATTTGTCTTTATTTTTATGGATGGTAAATACTGCACGTGATGTAAAATTCCATCGAGTTGGAGCATTACAGGGAAATCAATGATTTTTTTAAAACTTCGTCTTGTCAATACTACTATTAGTATTAACAATGATCGATTTTGATAGTTACCTGACATTACTAATTCTTTCAAATCCAGTAAAGGCCGTTTATTCAAAAGAAACACTTTTATCATATATTAATTCACTAAATGGATTTTCTAAAAGGCAGCAACTAACTCACTAACACTCATTTTAAATTCACAACAGAAAACAATCTAACCTTACTTGGCGTGACAACACATAAACAAACAAGCACTGACTGACCTACTCAGCAGACGGCAGAACGCACGTCTCGTATGTCATAGATTGCTAGCGGCTGCCGCAGGCTAGCCTCCAGAGGATGTTGCCGTTTTCGCTGATTTACCCAGTTGGCGTTCGGACTGGTCGGAAAAACGGCAACTGCGTTGAACAACACATGCTCAGCGTTTGAGATATATAGAGAGTCTAGCCTCAGGGCACTGTTTCCAGATTAAAAATAACTACTGAGAACGGGGAATTAATTGTAAAATTTTAAAAATTATCAGAGAAACAGGAAATAAAATGGAGAATTTTCATTAAGATAAATTGGTGAGGAGGCTGAGCCTCCTTAGCCTCCTTCGAGGAGCCGCCCCTGACGAGAATGGAATAGGCACCTGACCATGGTGCGCACAATGGGTCCAACTGATTGGCCTAAGTGCATTCGGAGGCTGAGTCTCCTCCCCTCAAATGTTGATGAATCATCGATCGAATATAGATAATTGGAAAGAATTGATGAGATAAAATTATGAATGAATCTTTGGGAATGCATTAAGTCTGAGTTTTTCACATAATGTTTGTATACAGAATGGCCCAACGGTACCTCGTTTTTGAGTTTCCACAATCAGAATGTAGAAAACCGCTCAGACCCATCGATTATTGATTTTGTAAAAGAGGTAAATACGGAAAAGGAGTCTTCACTTATTTTTACGATCAGTTTATCAAATGTTGGGATAGACCACCATTTACCTCCAAACAATAAAATAAATTTTGTTCAAAGCGTTGTTTTACGTTATGTAACATTTTGGGTGTAACATGCTGGCATTCATGAATTATGCGATTTCGGAAATCATCCAATGATTCACGCTGGGTAGCATACATTTTAGACCTCGCAAGACCCTATTGAGGTCAAACTAGATGACCTTGGTGGCCACTCAATATCACCCCCTTTTCCAATGCAGTTTCGAGAAAAGTTTTTATCCAAAAGTTGACACCCGGGTTGGGCAAAATGCAGAGGTGCACGGCCTTGCTAGAAAATTATGGTTTCATGGTCTTCCTCAATTTTCAACATAGTCGCTGTTACTCGCAGATTGTCGTTATTTCTATAACAAAAATTGATCATTTCTACCCTTTCTACCTTGTAATAAACCATATTGGTTGTACTGAAAATTTAACAATCGATTTGGCACAAACATAACGTTTTTGAGAATTTACTTTGAACTGATTAAATCGGACATACATGATTACTTTTTTTGAAAAACCAAAAAAAAGTTAGAAGAAACATTGTTCTAATTTCATTAGATTTGATGTTTAATTTGAGCAAACACATTTTTCCAATTGACTCGTATTCTTCAGAAAGAAGTATCGCACTCTTTCTTCTTTTCGAATCTCGGAGGAATCTACTTAAATAAAAAAAGGTGTAAGATATTTCCCCCTCGAATCGATAATCGACTGGTTGGAGCGTTCATCAGATTTTCATTTAGAATACTTGAAATCGAGGTGCAATGGTTCCGTTGGGCCACTTGTATAAATAAAGAACAAGCGTGTTATAAGTGCCCGTAACCTAATGAAGCAGTAAACCCTCAACGTCTATATTGAAATCGAAGCTTGCTTATTTAAAATACATGCTACCTACATATTGTCGAAAATTTAAAATTACAATAGATTGATACATAAATCGATGGTGGAAGATCTTACTTTGTCATAATTTATCATATTGATGTAATGAAATACGTATTACTTTGTTTTTTGTCAATTATATCATAGAAACACTAGCGTGACTATAGTTTCAACAACTAGTGTTTTATCTTCAAAATGATACCAATGTATGAATAAATATGAGAGACCTTAAGATATTTAGATACAAGTAACAAGTTGGGTTTCGGTTTGAATAAAGGGGAATATATTCTAGGGATTGAATAATTGAATAGGATATTAGGGTACAGTTAATAAGGTAATGGGGAAAATGTAATGCGGAGATATACTAGGAAGGTTAAGGAAATTGGATTACGGGGAATGTTATAATATCAAGGAATCGAAAAGAATTCTGTAGTTCAAGTCTAAATTGGTCATTTAAAATGATACTGTCATTATTTTGTATACCTTCGAACATCCCATTCTAGTGTGTACAATTTAAAAACTCTACTGTTACTCTGCAAAATTTGTACAACATCTAAATTTAGGAGCGCCTGTTTCTAAAATATCTTTCTCCAATCATATTTTTAGAAACAGCGTACACTTCTCCAAATTTAATTTTTTTTTGCATAATCAGAGTAGATGTTTTTCATTTATTCATTACAACGGCCAACGACAAATTTATATGTGTATATGAATTACAACTAAAACAGAATACATCAATAAAGCTGTAAATATAATTATACTACTATGCACTGATATTTCAGACGGTAAATGATTTGTAAAAATAAAATTTGATTTGAGAGATGCTAGTGGCAAATACAGGGTATTTCCTTAGTAGTCTAAAACATTTCTCATATTTTTTTTCAAATGTCATGTGAACATGGATTCTAAAGTGCTTACGTTCTGATCTACATGGTGTTGAAATAAGAAAAAAAAAATGTTTTTCCTTATATGTCGGAAACCCCTTTTAAATATTTCCCTTCAAGTTTGATATGTGGTATCTAGGTTAAAGACAAATTGCATTAGCAATTGTTTGCCTACTTACACCAGTGGCGTCCGTATTTACACGCCCCTGAATTATTTGTTTAAAATAAATGGTAAGCCACTACTTTTTTTTAAAGAAGCTCGTTTATTTTGTAGCTTTAAATTTGTTTGAAAAATACCGAAAAATGCAAGCGATATGGATGAATAGGAGATACATCGATGTGGTAGTTGTGAATTTGTTTGTATTGAAATTTGTATTCTTCAAGTTAATTTTAGTCTCCAATGATTGCAAGGTTTTGTTTTCTATACGTTGACTACACGAGAGGAAAATCTATAATGTTCGAAAACATAGTGTGATTGTTGGAAGAGGAGATTTTCTTGAAAGTTTGAAGGGTATAGGCATGAGAACAAACCCCACTAGGTAAACAGTTCCACAACATAGGCAGATCAAGAATTTGACAATAAAGGGGTGACTTACTTGAGCTCGTCCAGTGCGCCTATCTGCAATCTTTCGTGGTGGAATAGCAAACGACATTTTTGATGAACAAAGATCTTGGAAATATCTATACAAGAAAGAGAGATCGCCAACCTTTCTACGATGTTCAATGGAGATCAATGAATTCGTGGATGTGTCATCATCAAGCAGACGAATAACTCTTTTCTGGATAGAATGCAAGAGCATGAGCGTATGTTTCGGAGCCGGGACAAGTCGAATCTGCTTTGTTGATCATGAGAAGTTGCTGGAATGTGAGGTAGCTCCCAGCATGGAATGGAAAACCAATTTGTAAAGAGGTTTTCTCAATGGACCTCAAATAATTATCATCTGTATTGCTTAGGAAAATATTTCATAATTCATCACTATATCAAATATACTCTCTCGACATTTGACTAGGTTTTGGCTGGAGGAAATGTAACTGGCATCATATAGGTGGATAAGTAAGTATTTGGGCAACACTAGTGTGTAGACCATACGATTTCTTTTTCGATTCAGTGCTACTTCGTATGTACAGCCTTTGTACGTAAAAATAAGATTTATAAGATTTTTGCTCTCAAAGCTACAATTTTTGATTTCATATCCATATAACGTTTGTAGGTACAAAGTATATTCAAAATATGAAATACGTTTTAAATATAATTTTCAAAATTTGACAATCTATTTTCTTCCTTTTCCTATTGAAAACACGGAGTATATATGTTTATATGTAATACCTCAAGATATCAATTTCTTGAGTATTCTAGAACCAAAATAAGTAGAGAAAAATGTCCGTAGAGAAACCTTTCTGTCTATATATAAAACTAGTAAAAGGGATTTTGTCAGCTCGAAAACTCATGTTATTCAATGGAAACTCATGATACCCTATAAAATTCAAAAAACATATTAGTCAGGTAAAAATACGAAATCCAATCATATACATCAATGTAAATCCGAATAAGGTGCCAATTGTAATTATTATAATATCAATTATATAATATAAAATGGAAAACAAAACACTGAACAAATATCTAAAATAATTTATCTCGGAAAATGGACAAATTCAGCACATAAGTCTAGCACATACATTCAAATATCTTAAACCAATTTCAGATGTCCGGGCATTATAAATATCATCATATTATCGTCGGTAAAAACCATAAATGGTAGAATTGGTTGAGGGATTCAGGTGAAAAATTTGGAAATTATCGAAAACAGAATATTGAAAATTGTTGTTATCAAATTGAACATATCCATCTGTTCAATTTTATGAATATGCTGAAACATTAGACTTGACACAAATATTCTGAGTAAATCTGGAAACACAAGACTAAGAAAAAGACAATGTTAACCATACACTCCACAAGGAATAAAGAGAATAACTTATATTTGACAAAATTGTACAAAGATGTATCTTTTACAAAATCCAAACTGTGAGTGTACGTGAGCCTCTACATTCACTTTTATCATATTCACAGAAGAACAGAACTTGGACACAAGTGTTAGGATTAGAAAGTAAATATTATTGCTCTGAATATTGTCACGTGCCAGTTTTTTGGTAGAGCTCAATGTTTTTAAGTGAATGTTGGTTTGGGGGGCAAGAGGCATGGCGTATTCCAAATGATTCTTGTTTGGGATAAGTGAAATGTAATTTAAGAAAAAAACATTGGTAAAACTAACTTAATAAAATTTATCAAAAATGTGATGACGAGATGGTTGACCTTGAATCCATGCATTGAGAGAATTCTCAAAATGTGGAAATATTTGTTAACATATTTTGGAAGCTGGATATATGCTCTATAGAAATAAGAAACTGGTTAAAAATGAAAGATAGTGAATATGAAGACACTCTGGAAAATGAAAAACCTAAAACACATTTGTTGTTGTTGTTTGATGAAAACCTGCAACAGCAAAACAAGTGTATACAGTTTTCCATTAATTATTAAAAATTTTGCAAGATTGAGTAAAAGATGTACAAATAGCTCTTATTTCACGAAACTGCTGTCAGACAATCAAAATTATTAGAACGTTGGTTTCCTGAGCTTCATATCAGACTGTTTTGTATGCTGTGTTCACTGAATAATGTGTCTTGTATTTAATATTCTTTTTGTATATAGTATTTGAAATATGAATATGTGATAGTCACCTCATTACACATGTTGATGTCTGCTCATCAATATCCAAATATAAGATTTATAAGTTGAAATAATTTTAGTCGATGAACCAGTGTCTTGTATGTTTTTTAATCAAATGAATTATCAAATTATGTGTGTGTTTGATATCTGTTTTCATCTAATCACTTTCCAAATTTCACGAAAATTGTCATTCCATGTCAACTTCATTTATTCATTCCGTAAACAGTGAATAAATGTATTTATTACACTATTATTATTATTATTATAATTCTAAATAAAAGTATTCCAAAATGTCTAATTATTCCTCAATAAGGATCATATTTTGTTGTTGCAGTATTCAAATTATAAAATCTTTATGAAGGAACATAAAATAGCATACGTTCTTCAATTATCGATTCATGATTAAAAATAATGAATATAAAAGAGTTCACATTGGATATAAATGAGAAAAAATCACCCTTATTTCATGAGCATTTTTAGTGGATAAGTGTGATTATTTCTTATTTATATATATTCTTATTTGAAATCTGTATGAAAGAACATAAAATAACATACGTTCTTCAATTCTCAATTCATGATTGAAAATAATAAACTATAAAACAGTTCACATCAGATATAAATGAAAAAAAAATCCTTATTTCATGACCATTTTCAGTGGAAAAATGTGAGTATTTCTTATTTATAGTGTTATCAATCAAAGTTTGAAATTTATTGAGAAATATTTGTGAACCTTCAGAAATGCACGCAATGTTACAGCGTTGCCAATAAGGAATAACTATGTATCGGTGACAAAGAGGTTCGTCAGTTTTCTTTGTCATACTTCATGTAATCATTGCGACAAACCAAATGGAGTTTTATGAATGAGATGTTGTGTCTTCTTAGGATAATAGGTCTATGGATATTAGCCATATACTGAGAGCGATGACGTCACAGAACCCAAAGAAGCAGAGCTTAACTCGGTAATGATACTCGATGATGTAATGGATGAGAAATAGGACAAAATTGTGCTTACTTTCAAAGAGGAAGATACAACTCGATAGGCAATCTATCTTTGTCAGTATTTTGAATGTCCACAGATGCGATACAAATTGCTTAATTATTTTCAAACAGGATGAACTCAATTCAGAGAATATACTGATCATATATGAAACAACATGTTATTGAAAAATTCATAGAGATATATAGCGTAGGTTGGAAAAAAGAATATTCCTTATGATGATCAAAGAAGTCGATATGAACAAATAGCGTTATCACAAAGGTTTTGATAGTTACATATACATTTAATGTATCCAAGCTTCCATTTTGAATACACATGAGGTGTCTAAGTTGAAAGCAAAACAATAATTGAATGAAAAATTTGGGAGTTAGCAAACGTTATGAGGAAAAAATATATGACTGTGAAATTGGGTGAAGCTGAAGATGATGCAATTATAGATATGTTAAAGAACGTATCTAAGCCTCTAGAGAAAATTGCCAAACAAAATTCTCTGACTAAACAAAAAGTGTTGTTTCTAAGGCAAGACAAATGGAGAGCGCGCCAATCCCAACTATTATTACTGAAGGAGAAGAATTTATCTATGATTTTCCAGACCCTGAGAAGGACGTATTTGCCTCTGAACATACTATTGATCTGATCCTTGAAGGATTCAGAAAACTTGAGCAAGATAATTTTGCAGCCATAGAAGTTTTTGCAATAACCCCCCATTTGCACGTTATTACTTGGGAGGATTTCTATTGGATGATGATGTCAAGGGATACGATGATAAAATGTGTTTGCAATATAATTCAACTTTAGTTAAATGGTTCATGGTCAATCAACCTATAGAAATTGATAATACATACGTGTAATATAATTATCAAGATTACCCCGTTTAAAGTTACCACATGATTGTATAATTTGACCTTTTACAGAGATGTTTCACCTGACCCTTACACCGTGGAAAATGGAAATGATTAGTGCTCACAGAAATAATAACGATCCAGCTGATTCTATAAGGAACACTGTAAAATACAAACATGTACTGAAACCTTTGATTAATTCCATGAGAAAACCTGAATCTAAAACATACACTGGAAATGGCAAAAATAATATAATTGAGTATAATGAGAAACCGATCGAATACTAAACGTATTTTGGGATGATGTGAATGGAATTGTGGATAGCCTGATAATTCTTGTTGCATCCCTTTATGCTGCTTACAATAACCATCACAACTAGATAATGTCTGTAATAGAAGACTTGATAGAGGCTAACGTTATTGAACAAAAACCATATGTGAAGGTGAATTCATCACAGATGACTCCAATGGTAGACCATCTCTTCCATGTAGATATATGATACAAATATATTTAATAATAATTTCAAACATGTTCATGTACAAGGAATATTACTAACGAGCAATGGAAATTATGATATGGAAAATCGTAGATTGTGCAGGATATAATCACCGAATGATAACGGAGATGCTGCAAATGAAGAATATGTTAAACATTAACACACAGAAACTGAATCTTAAAAGACAAACTATTTTTAAAGATACCTTTAAGATTATGGTTGATAATTTGATAAAGGATGTCAACAAGGTCTGGATGAACATAAATTAAAGAATTAAAAGATTATTCTCATAATGGATTTACTAAGCAACTGACGCACATTCAGAATAAATGTCATAGAGTCGAGACCGATATAAAATCATCTGTGATAGTGTGAGCGGAAACAGAAATGATTCAAAAGAGATTTATAAGACATTTAACGGTCAGACATGCGTCTAAATGACATTAGTAGCAGAGTGGAGGCGTTGGATCGACAGATGACATCTGTGGAACCTTCTAAGAAGAGACCTCATTATTCACAACAAAATCAAAGCAGGTCTCTGTGAAACTTATAAGTCCAAATTCTGTAAATATACCCAAACAATTAATTCTACACTAGATTTCTGCAATCTCGGATGAATCGATTTATAGTTGTGAAGAAGCATCATTTATATAGGAGCCAATATGAATTTTGATATGATGAGTAGAGCACAAGTTGTGCATGAACTCAAACTGATCAGGAACAATTTCGAACGTCGTAATGATGATAATGATAAGTATGGATCCGTTCAAAGTGACGAAACAGGATAAGAGTGAGATCTCGAAGCGATCCACGCACATTAAGTTATCTCTACCTCACAAATACAACGTTGGGGAATAGTGAGAATAAGTGAAGCTAAACATATATTTGAAAAAAGGATATACACCAAATTGGTAAACGGAATTGTTCAAAATTATAAGAGTTCACATAACATTTCCTGTTACGTACATTTTGCAAGATATGTTGGGAAAAACGATAAGTGGAGGATTCTACGAGGAGGAATTACAGAGAACGAAATAACCCAGTGTGTACTTGGTCGATAAAATGTTACGAAAAAGGAGGGGTCAACAGTATGTCAAATGGTTGGATCTAGATAACAACCACAATAGTTGTATCAATAGTTCGGATCTCCTTCAATGAACCCACCATTGACGATTTGAGGATTATTAGAAACAAACAGATAGCTGAAATATTGCTGACACGAGGATGTGAATATTATAATAGAACATAATTCTACGACTAGGAGGGTGAATCGTGAGTGAGGGCTATAATATTTGAAAAATATATATTGTTAAGATCATACTAACGTCTTTTGTATTAAGACCCTTACCTCCATCTTCAAATAACGGTTCTTGATACGCTTATTAACAAGCTCCCGTTTGAACTTCATATTCCCGGTTATCAATACTGTGGTTCCGCTACAAGATTAGAAGAACGATTGGAAAGAGGAAATCGTAGTATCAAGCCAACACTGTTTATGTGTTAACAAACAAGTTCGCGGTTTGTAAGGCCACGTTATCAACTCATCCGACTTGTGGTTGGTTGTTTAATTTGGTGAACGTAGAAATGAAAAATTGTAGCTATATATAAAATATATTCATGAAATGTATACATACTACTCGAATTACAAGTGAATTAAATGTTGATGTGATTGAGAATATTTTAATGTTGATATAGACAACGATGTATGTCATGGAGAAGAAATGTTAATAATCTAAAATATAGAATAAGTAAGTCAGAGATGTTACACTGCCTGACTGACAACAAAACTTTTTAAAATAATTTTTTTCAACT
Source organism: Endomychus coccineus (assembly GCA_958510875.1). Classification (NCBI taxonomy): domain Eukaryota; kingdom Metazoa; phylum Arthropoda; class Insecta; order Coleoptera; family Endomychidae; genus Endomychus; species Endomychus coccineus. The sequence goes on along the minus strand of OY294068.1, from coordinate 130,737,139 downwards.
TGATAATCGGATCTACTGTATCTATTAGGGGACCAAGTTTAATTGAGGGTTACGTAGTGGTTTGTGCTAAATTTCATGTTTTTCCTCTAATATTAAATTGAAAATAGCACGGCAACACTAACAGTAATGGAGTAAATATAAAAGAGAACGCTGCTTGACAACGTATTGAATCTAAAGACGAAAAATTTGAAGAGACGATTGCCGCTTTCGGCGTGAATGAAATTATGGAGCCCAAGAGATCATTGGGGATGTGGATGAGTGAGAAGGTTGCTATCAGTAGTGCAATTGTCGATGGAGTGAGAAAAATTATGAAAAATGAGATCGACGCATCCAGTCTAAGGAAAACATCTCAAACATCTGGAAAACTGTCAGTAAACCTATCCATAAAACGTCTAACTGATCCTGATCTACGAAAACTTGCAAAAACTCTGGAATTTCTCATTCCAGAGGAATATTTATGCGTGATGAACTGCCATCTAACAGACCGTGGAACGACGATTGTAAAATAGTTAATTTAGGCAGCTTGAACAATGGAGCCACTCACTGGGTTGGGCTTAACAAAGTCGGTGATACTGTTTCCTAATATAATTTCGGACATCTACGCCTACCCCACGGATTATTCCAAAAAGTCTAAGATGTTATTCAATCACGACAATCTTCAGCAATGTAATACTCATAATTGTGGTCAGTTATGTTTGGAATTCCTCAATTACTCTTCAATTGCAGTCGAGTAGAAGGAAGAATTTGAATTAAGTGTATATATATTAGTATATAAACAGATTGCCAATAAAGCTTATATCAATAATGTATCAGACAATCACTATCACGGTTGATAGCTGCCGCTCATATGTAGATTACGTACCCCAAACATTGAAGAAGGTTTCAATAAATTCTATTATAAAAATGAGAAGGATGAGGAGAATGTAGTGACAATACCTGCTGGTTCCTACGAGTTTACAGATCTTGCAGATTCGATACAAAAAACAGTTTGTTGGCAGGAAGTAAGGTAAGAAGAACGTGACAGAAAAGTATCAATAGAATTCGAAAACAACACTCTATACACAGAGCTGAACAGTGATTTCGAAGTGAATTTCATTCCGAATGGTAGTATGAGCGAACTATTGGGATTAAGACAATAGATGAAACATAACATCAACCCCATCAAAACAACCCTAGTTGCCTTCACAAAGGAATGAAACCTCAACCTCGGAACAATTGAATTAGACAGAAGCGTTATTGAATGGAAGTCGGAGATCAAATATCTGGGAATCAGACTAGATAAAAGAACTGACGAAGTACCTTGCAATGAATCTACATGGCATAAGTGAGACCAATCATCACATTTGAGGCAGTGGTCTGGGTAGCAGAACTAATCGGGATAGTTTAAAGATAAATCAGTCGAAAGACTTGCCTTTTTATGCATATCAGGTGCAACAAAAACGTGCCGAAATGCTGCTATAGAAGTTATCCTAAGTCTCACACCGCTCCATATGGTAGTGGACAGTAAGAAAATAGGAACAAACATAACCACCGAACTCTTCCTGTATATCATCAAACCAAGATAATATGATGAAAACGTATAGCTTGTAGTGATAATTTAACACGAAACTAAGTCGTAAAAGTTGATGGGACAAAGACACCATCCCAAGACTCACTAGAAAGGCCCTCGAGCTTGAGCTTATCCTCGAAGCATTTTCCAAAAAAAAATTCACGCAATAGGGCAATTGAACTGGACAAATATAGAAAGAACACAGAACGTATCGAACAGGAGGTTCATCTAACCTGAAGTCATCCGAAATCTTCAACTTCGTAAGATTTATAGGATTGAAGGAACTGCTGTAGCCGTTGAGACATCCTGAATGATCCAACAGCCGAAGGTAACACAATTGATCTATTAACTTCGTAGAATTCAAATTTTGCAAAGCAATACAATAAAATATGTCATATTTTTGATAACAATGAACTGAACAGAGGCATGTTGTTGGATCATTGATAATGACAAAGCGATTTGATGACCCGCCATAGATCAATTACTCACGCACATCCATCAAAGTTCAATCTTTTTAAATCGAGGAATGTAGATTTGAGTATTACTATGGTTAGCAATTACTCTTACACTTCTCATACAATGGCAGCATCCCGGTTCTTATATATTTCAATAGAACTAACTCAGAAATGTTCTGGGTAAGTATAAACAATCTTAAGGTTCCTTCGACTAATTGTTCACAATTCCATATGAGTACATTACGAATATGAAAATAAAAGACTCTGAGGGGACCAAAGTGGTGCAATTGGTTAACACGCTGTACTAAACATCCAGGAATGTGGGTTCCAATTATACCTATGATTCATTATTTTATGTTTATTCATCTTAATAATCCTATGTTAAGTTATCGTCATAATCCAGAAAATTTAATTCTATTATATCTCAAAGTACTTACATGGAATTGTAGCCAATTGGGCATCAACGTTTGATATTAGAAAGAATCCAAATTAAGAGAAATAATTTTGTTAATAATAAAATTGATTTTAATCTTTCCAAACTCTAAAATAATCTGATTCAAACTTATCCAAATTCAGATATTTAGAATTACCACTTAACATTACCAATTTTTGATAAAGAAATAAATAAAATATCGGAAGGTCAAAATTTCGTTTTATTTGTAGTAATATCAAAGAACCAAAAATAAAAAAATGAATATTCTTATTATTCTCTTTCCAGGATGAGGTCTGTGTAACACGGTCTTGTGCTCTGGAAAACCTGAGATAAAACCACCGAGGTAGGCGAATTTACATCTGCACTGACAGTCGAGCGACCCTGGGCGCACTTCGCGCTCACTGAGTGATCTCCAGACTTGTTTTGGAATGTAGGGAAACTCTGGTTGAATTAGCCAGGAGGAACAAAATCCAGCTAGTCTGTGTACCCGTGGAAGCGTGGAGGTTCCAAATCATAATTTTTTCCAGGCATTAATCCCTTCAAAATTAGTCTCTTCTTAAGTGTTGCAATCACTAAGAGAATAGGCCCCATAATGATAAGATAATTGAGTTAATTTTCAAAACATGCCATGAAATTAACCTGCAGATCCCAAATAAGTTATTCTATGCAAGAAACATGAAATCAGAGAATAGAAGTATCAAACTTGCAAATCCAACCAATGTTTGGGGTGATCAAGTCCCAATACCCAGTTACGATAGAACAAGATAAGATGAACGATAATGTATCTAATATGAAGGTAACGTGAGTAAGATAAATTTCTGAAGATAATGATTTAAAGATAAATAGTATATGAAGGATATAATGAAAAAATGATGAATTGAAAATTTTGACAGTCAATCAATGCAAAACAATGATATTTAGCGACATCCGAAAAGAAGAAAAACCGATGCAGATCGGAGCAATAGCATATCACCAATAATTTGCAACTTCCATAACAGTATTCATCTACTGTGGTAATCAATGGTGATATCCTTCCCAAAACTGGCATTCATAAATGTGAACCTCAATATCCACCCCTGCCGAAACCTTAGTCCTCATCACTGAAACCATCATTGCACAGATTTTCTTCTATGTCTTCTACATACCTGCCAAATTTCGATTGTCTTCATTCTGTGATTTTCAAAATAGATTAGAAATTATTTTGGTTACGACACACGGTATATATTTAGGAGCCAGTTTGATTGAAAAGTAATTCGCCGCACAAGACTGAACGTAATTTCTTTTCCAGACTTTCTCAAATCACAATGCTTTTATAGGGATATACGTTACTATGTTACAATGTATGGAACCCAGAATGACTGCCTTCTGCATGCGATCTATCAAGATCTGCGCCGAGTTCTTACAGGCCGGAATGATTTTTAAGTTCGAACGCAGCAGAGACCGAATTCCGCCCAAAACACCGAAAATAGTAACCACTAATACGACCTTGTGACCTGGGTATAGCTGGCGGAGCTCGAACAGGAGATCTTGATATTTTGTCCATCTTTCCTCCTCTTTCAAGTATGAACCTGACGGTTGCAAACGGGTAATTCCATTCGATCTGGCATTTTTCGTTTCCAACAACGGACTCAATATCTCCTGGCATGTAAGGCGGCACCGGCTCTTGGTCTATTCCGTACGAGTGCCTTGGATGGTAATACAGCGCCCATAGGGCTGCATTATAGCGATGGGTGTACGCCGAGTCCGCTTTTGCCGAAATGACATCAGGTTGCGATTGTAGAGTATGGAGTCCTGAGTGATAGATCTATCTATCCCAAACCGCATAACTTGTAATAATAATCCAACTAATATCTATGGATAGACTATGCGGTATGTAAAATGAGTCATATAGGGCTAACATTTGAGGTGGATGATCGTTCGCTTTTCAATCCAAAACTCGATGATAGATGATGATAAAAGAAATTACTGAGGAAAGAATAAGTAGCGAGACATTACAAAAATAATAAATTGTAATCCTCTGCAACGGAAATCTGTCATCTGTTGGAATACGTCTTCTACTCAAATGAATATTTGATATCAGAAATTCATTATTATGTTGAAACTGTTTGATTATTCATATTTTTCATTTGCTTCATCAATATTTCACTCTCAGATTATAACATTCATTAATAAGTAGATACATAGGTAATTATTTCCTTTCTAAACTGACTGTCACGAATTCCATGATTGGTGAAATATTTATCTCTAATTATAATCACCTCAACATAGTTTATGAATCTGACTGAAATATCGATAGTGGGAGTTACTAATTTGTGATGATTCATCCATATTGATAAAATGGAACAAGTTTTCCATCACTTATATTATAAAAACAATAACGTGACTAATTTTAACAACTGACGTGTAACCTTTAAAGCGATAAAAATGTATGAATAAAAATAATAAATCTTAAGATAGGGAAGATGTGGGTATACTGGTCACCCTAAGGGTCAAAAGTCTCGTGATTTGAAATAAAGAGCTATATGATTATGCAACCAAGTACCTAATAAAGCTCAAACATTATTGAGGTCATAGTAAAATAATAAGAATCCTAATTGAACAATTTTTATTACAAAATATTTTGTAAAATATGAGCAGATGCACTCACATTGGTGCAAAGTGGCGATGATAAAAGTAGGTATATTAGTATTTTTTAAGCTATCTCACATGTCATGCAACTACCAGTTATTACGTATAGAAGGAGCTTAGTAACATAGTTCACATGTTAAATGTGAAATACATCGTCGGCTTCATCACATCCACTACATTCTCCATGCATCCATCTTTTACACACTGAGCAACAACACTGCTTGTGTGATCTTTAACAGGGGTTCTTGATTTATTTGTCGCAACTTTGCTTTCAGTCTTCTTACATTCAAGAACTTGTCTTAGGACCGCTGCTGGTATTATAGAATCCTTGCTATCTCTAGCTCATTCTTATAAGGACTGTCTGTGATTATTGTTGTTGAACCTCTTCCTCTATTATGTTCAGAGCTTTAGTGTTACATTTTGAATTCGGAACGATGTCTTTTGGACTGACGAGTAATGCCGAGCAACTTGGTACACTATTTTGTAATTTTGCATTTGATCAACAGGTCTGCTTATCAGTTTACGAGGTTGGAGGAATTGGATGATCTGGATGATCTTATCTAACTTCAACATCACAATCAGTGACTTCAGCGAATGAACACATGAGGATTATACGGAACCATTCCACAATGTCTGAATCCATTTATAGCTGTTGTTGGCACTGCTGCCTGAAGATATGCAGCATCAACCAATTTTTCAACTTGAAATTGTGATATGATTCTTTCTGGGTTATTTTTGAGATATTTTTCGATCTCTTGGATATAAAGTGTCTCATAAATGCGACACTGGGGGGCTGTAATTTGTGACTATAATGGGCTGCAGGCACAATAGTCACGAAATTATCAAGGCCATATTGATGAAAGCAAAGTTTTTCGTATGTGTACCATGCCCGTGCTCAAACCACTTGAAGAAAATTTCCAGTATCATCCGTTTTGATTTATGACAGGCGAACTAATTCCCAGGTGAAGCTCCGTCAATTAACTCTTGTTTCAATTTCAATCGGGGGAAAATTATCATTGGTGAAACAAATGAGCCACCAGCAGACAAACAGATGACAACTGTTGATAAAACTCCTCTTTCCACAAATGTAAGACTGCCTACTTGTTTTCGCCCTTTTGGTACAGAGATTTTGCTCGTTTTAGACTTCACAGTTGTAAGACTTGTCTCCTCTACACTGAAAACCCTCAGATGTCCATCTGAGAATCGAGTAACGCATTTATCTAAAAAAGCGAAAAAGCTATCAACACTAGGCTTATTGAAGGCTCTAGCTCATGGCGCATTAGTAACTTCAGGTGTGCTGGGACAAATTTTTGGGTGTCTGTCACGGAATTCCTCTAACTTCTTTAGTCTTCTCCAGCAAGCTGGATTCCTCTGTTGGAAGTATGCCTCAAGCCGTTTTTCTCAGCTCACTGATATGATCTAACGTCTTTCATAATAAAATCATGAAAATATGTAGGCTCGTCCTGCAAAATCGAATAAGGCAGCGAAACGTATGTGCTTCATGGATGAAATGAACATGCACCAAGCGACATCGTCGGCAACGGGATAGATTTAATAGTATATTGAAAACCTAACTGGCATACTTTGAACTTATTCAAGGAACAAGACCCTTGGTTCAACATGGAATTAAACTCTCAGAAAGAGCCAATGAAGCTGCGTTACCTACATCCTGGGATGTAGGCAGTAATAAATGAGGAAGTCAACTGAATGCTAAAGACATTATCGAACGTTCAAACAGTCCGTGTGGAGATCACACGTTGTGGTGGTGAAGAAAGAAGATGGTAAACATAGGTATTGCATTAACTTCCGGATGATCAACAAAATCTCCACCATATATAAGTGCCATATTGGACAAACTTCGGCAGACTCGATTTATGTAATGATGGCGACGTCCGTGAATACGCGTTGTTTATTGTGCTTTGCTTGTGAATCCAAAATGAGCAAATACGACGATACAATTGAATGTATAAAGTATGACATAACTTTACCACGTAAAGTGTATCACCATTAACGTAGAAGAATATTCCAAAATTCGTGAGGACAATAGGTTATTGGTCATGTTCAAAGTGCGTGAATATGATAAATCCACAACATCTAACTACGTCTACGTCAATGCAAAGTGATAGTGGCTGTAAGGACACAAGCACACGTCCAGCTAGCAATGAATTTGAAAACTTGAAAACTTACCTAAATAATGTAGTAACTTCATTGGTCGATAACTACACTAAACAGATAAATGACTAAAATTAATGAGCAATCACGAAAAATAAAACAGTTGAGTAATCTGGTGAGTTATCTCAGGACATGAAAAACAATATCAACAGTGTAAAAATGAAGGAGATTCCAACATCCCAGCTGTTGAAGTTCCAAAAAACAAGGAAATTGAACCGGCCAAATCAACAGAGAACATATCTGGTAAAAATCGAATTCATTTAATACAAAATGATCACTCACAGATTCTAAATAATATAATTGAGCTGAAAGAGAATAAAACCAATGTCAAATCTTCGGAAGTAACAGAAGATTCGTCCAGAGAAGATTCTAACACAACTTGGTCAAAGGTGGCTGATAAAACACGGAAAAGCAACAAAAACTAAACCAATAATTGGCACATCTGCAAATAAATCATTAACAAGTGCTCCTAAAATATCTCTAACAGATGTACATGCTAGTCGACTAGGCCCTAGTACCATCGAGGAATATGTGACAAAATATTTAAAGAAATTATACATAAATGCAAACTGTGAAAAACTACATTTCAAATATCCAAGTATATATTCGTCCTTCAAATTAACATGTTCGAATCAGTATTCAAATTTGATTATGAATCCTGAAACATGGTCGGAAGGAGTAGCTGTAAATAAGTTTTTTATGAAACGCAAGATAGGACAAATGTTACATAGTAGACAGAGAAACATCATCTCAGACATATATGCACAATTTCACATTATTTCATCAGAACATTCAATCGTTAAGAAACAAAACATCAGCAATAGAAGTATTCCATGACATGTCAAATGTGTATCCAGACATACTGTGCTTGACGGAACACTGGTGTGAGAATGAAGAAATAACTACTGTGACTATTGATGAATATGCACTACTCTCAGCATTCACAAGATCCAAAAAAAAACATGGTGGTTCATGTATCTTTGTAAAAAATTCAAATCAAACCTTTAATGAAACATCTTCCCTACCGAAGTTTAACATTGAAGGTCATCTAGAACTAGCTTCAGTGAGTAGCAAGTCATCAAAAGGTTTGGTTATTTGTATATATAGACCACCTTCTGGTTGCTTAGAATTGTTCATAAAAACTCTATACGAAATACTTGATAACTGCTTCAGAGACTATAGTAAGTATTGTTGGGAAAATATAGCGTAATATTTAAGTTATTATATTCATGCTGAATATGTATATATTATTTAGAACAATTATTATTGATACACTAAGCAGTACGTCACCCGTGACAAGAGGGGCGAACGTTACCTTTCAGTTAACACTTAAATTGATAGATATAGATGTCTCGATATTCTACAGAGGACGACATGGTACAATCCTGTCACGGGTAGTATTGACTTAGTTATGTTTCTTATTGTGTATCAGTGAATGAACCACCTTATCACAACGTCATCTTTTATTCTGCGGTGTCCACGCAAATATCCCAACCTCATCAAAATCAAAAACCACCAAAGTATACATACTTCTTATGCGCAGACTTTAATATTAATTTATTTGAGATAAATAAAAATTCAAACGCATTTTTAGATTTAGTTGATTGCTTCAACCTCAATCAAGTAATACATTGTGCAACAAGAATTACCCTACACTCTGAAACACTTCTTGACCATGTTTCCACCAATCTTAAAGATAATAACAAATACATTGGAAAAAATCTAGATACACTCCCATCAGATCATCGAGGTCAATTGATAAGTTGTGCCTTATAAACTAAAACTAGTGACCCAGTGACTAAAATATACGAGACATTCTATCCTACACCTAAATTAGACATTCTCAAAAATCATCTAGCACAAGAATTGTGGATCGAGATATATACTCACACTGATCCTGATATCAGCTACAATAGTTTTGTTGAAATCTTGGCAAACTTGTCAGATGAAATCTTTCCCACCAAATTAGTAGATACAAAAAACAAAACCTCGTGCGTCACTAACGAGATAAAAAACCTTAGTATGCAAAAGCGGGATCTGTATGATAAAAAAGATTAATTTTCAATTGCAGAATATGAAAGGCTAAATAAACACTTGGAATCAGTTGTGTGAGCCACAAAGAAGCACAAACTAAACAATTACATATCAAATTCGGTGAATAAACCCAAAGCTATATGGAATGTTGTAAATTTCGCAATGGGCGAACACTTCAAGACAACAGATATTCTAAAAAATCTGAAACAAGATAAACGATTTCTCCATTCATCAATGTCCTGATTCAACCAATAAAGACACACCCTATACCTATTTGGCCGGAGGAAGTTGAACGTATTATAATTACTCTAAAAAATACGAATGCACGGTGTCATGATGGGACTCCAATAAAATTATTGACGTATGTGGCATAAGAAATCGCATTTCCATTGACTCATATTATCAACAATTGCTGAAGTGAAGGCATATTTGCGGACAAACTGAAAATTGCACAGATACTTCCAATTCATAAAAAAAATTCCTCTGAACACTATCTCAAACTATAAACCACTCGCATTGCTTCCGAATCTGACTAAAATATTCGAAAGAATTATATAGACTGATCGTATTTTTTTAGTGATTTGGAATACTATCTGAAACCCACCATGGATTTAGGAAAGGTAAATCTACAATATTAGCAGTATTTGAAACTTTGTCCTATATGATCCATTCACTAAATGATGACAGGGCAACTTTACTAATGTGCCTCGACTTGAGCAAGGCATTCGATAGTGTAGATCATAACATTCTATAAAATAAACTGGAAATGCTAGTATTCAGAGGAGTGGTATATAATTCAATCCAGTCATACTCACTAGATCAATGGTCTTCAACCCGCGGCCGCCGCGACATTTCTTGCGGCCCCTAGAAGCTTAGAAAAAAAATTCATATCAGTCCACCTCAATTTGAATTTACCCGCCACGCGTCTAATTACTACACACTCCGTGCGGTGGAGAAGGCAGCGCGAATTAGCCGAGTTGGGCGTTAATAATGGCTTCTACTTCAAGTAAGAGACGCAAAGTATCTGATGAAAATCTCACATTTCAAGAAAAGTGGACTGATTTGTACTTGTTCGTTATTGTTAATCAAAATCCCGTATGTCTCGTGTGTCGAGAATCAATTTCGGTCTTGAAAGAATACAACTTGAAGACATTACGAAACAAAACACGCGGCAAAATTTGAGGCGTTCAAGGGCCAAATAAGGCAAGATAAAGTGAGAGCTTTGAAAAGCCAGCTTCAACGACAACAAAATTCTTTTGTAAAACAGAACATAGCTTTGAAATCTAAACCCTTCACTGATGGTGAAATAATCAAGGAATGTATGGAGGCCGCTGCTGAAGTATTGTGTCCGTCTCAAAAACATCTTTTTTCTAAAGTTAGTTTGTCGCGTGTTACTGTCGCCAGAAGAATCGAAGAATTAGCGGGAGACATTGAAAATTCGCTAAAAGAGCGTGCATCGAAGATTGTTTATTATTCTGTTGCGCTCGACGAAAGCACAGATTTGACAGACACAGCGCAGTTAGCTATATTTATTCGAGGCATTGATGATTGTTTTCTTATTACTGAAGAGATGGCTGCCCTTTTCCCGATGAAAGGAACTACAAAAGGATGTGATATTTATCAGTGTTTAATGACAGTATTGAAACGATACAATCTGGAACTGAAAATTCTTTCTGCAATTGTAACAGACGGTGGACCATCAATGGTCGGAAAAAATGAAGGCCTCGTAGGTTTGATGAAAAAGCAGCTGAAAGATCTTGCTTTGATGCATTACCATTGTATTATTCATCAACAAAATCTTTGTGCAAAAACCACAAATATTGATGAGGTGATGAAAGTCGTTGTAAAAGCCGTTGATTTCATTAAATCACGCGGCCCCAACCATAGAGAATTTCAATTTTTTTTAAATGAGATTGATGCCGAGTATGGTGATGTCTCTCATTTCTCTGATGTTCGGTGGCTAAGCAGAGGTAAAATGCTGAAACGCGTGTTTGATCTCAAGAATGAAATTGCAACATTTATGGAAAATAAAGGAAAACCAATTCCGCAATTCAGTGACCCCGACTGGTTGCGCGACTTCGGATTTCTTACTGATATCACACAGCATCTGAATGATCTGAATACAAGATTACAAGGAAAAAATAATCTTATTAATAACTTATTTGACACGTTGAAAGCATTTGAGCCAAAACTGGATTTATGGAGATATCAGTTACTGAAAAAAGATTTCACGCACTTTCCCAAATTGTCAAGTTGTGGATGTGTAAACGTGGACAGGTATGCCACAGCATTGCAAATGCTCAAAACAGAGCTCACATCAAGTTTTGCTGACTTAAGAAGCCATGAAAATGATATTAATTTGTTTGCCCGGCCATTCAGTGTATCTGTTGAAGACATGCCCGGAAATTTTCAAATGGAATTAATAGATTTGCAGTGCAATACCGAACTTAAAGAGTAATACAACAACACGGACCTTTTTGATTTCTATTCTAAATACGTCGAATTCATTTCCTGAAACTCGAAATCACCCCCTGAAGATGATGTCACTTTTCAGCAGCACATATGTGTGCGAGCAGTTATTTTCGCGTATGAAAAATGTCAAGTCCAAAACTAGAACAAGAATTACGGATGCACATCTGGAAGGTAGTCTGCGGATCGCAACCTCGAAGATTAAAGCAAATATCGACAATCTCGTTAAAAATAAACAGTGTCAATCATCCCACTGATATGTATCCTGATTATTTTCTAATGAATAAAGAAAATCTTAATTAACATGTCTGTTATTTATATTATTGGTGAGGTGGTAAGGTGAAGTGGGGCATTGCGGCCCTTCGAACGATGTGAAATAAAATATTGGCCCTTTAACTAAGAAATGTTGAAGACCCCTCCACTAGATAGACCACAGTATGTCATTTCTAAGACGGCAAATGGTGAAGAGATGAAGTCAGAGTTGCAGAGAACTCATCAGCGTGTCACTCAAGGCTCCATATTGGGTCCACTTCTATTCATACTTTATTCAAATGACCTACCTGCATCACTGAAAGAATACCTACAACAGTTTGCTGATGACAACTCATTAACGGTATCAACAGAGGATGCTATTCTAGAAAGGAAAATATTCCAAATTATTGATCCTGCTGAAAACTGGTTTCACAAAAATAACTCAAGAATGAATAAAGATAAAACTCAGGCCCTCAAATTTGGATATATATCGATCATTAAGAGAACTTCGGCTGATACCGTTACTGATTTAGCGTGTGTGAACCATACCACTTTTGTAGGTATGATTATTGATTCATGATTAGATTGGTATGAACAAGTGAATGAAGTAGTGAGAACGTTATCAAGATATTGCTTTGCCCTCAAAAACATTTCAGTCTTAGTGAACACTGAGGCAGCTTCAACTGCTTATCATGCGTTTGTTCACTCAACATTGAGATATGGAATAATTTTTTAGGGTAATTTTTAATGATGTAGAGCGAGTGTTCCGCACCCAAAAAAGATGTATCGGAGGCATCTTCAACCTGTCTTGAAGAACAAGATGCAAAGAAATATTCACAGGAGATAATATACTTACTTCGTCAAGTCTATACATTTATGAAGCAGATATCTTCACTCATCAAAACCAGCATCTATTTCAGTAACAGTCCAACAATCATGATCATAATACAAGAACGAAAACAACTACATTCGCAATACTTATTTATACATATCTCCAGAAAAATGTATAATATTGCATAATAAAAATTTACAATAAAATTCGCCAATCATTTCAACGAAATGTTGGAAAGGTATATTATCTGCATATATTTTAACTATTATAATCATTTGATTTTCATATATCATAGGAAAGTTCAATGATGAATACATAGCTAACAACGTAACGCTGATGTGAACAATGTGGCTATAACGAAATGCTCAAATGACGAAAAATACGCTCAAACTGTGAGTTGAAAATGTAATACTTTATTGTATGTTTCGAATCCCGCCTCTGTTTCAATGTTTAACGTATATTCATCTTTAAAATTCTGTGTTGAATTATCTGAGTTATCTTCATAATTCAGAAAATTTAATTCTATATCTCTTAATGTACCTACACGAAATCAAGGGTTACTAGGATAAAATTAATTTGAAAGTTCTGATTGGTTAAACGTAACTTAGTAAGGAAACTATGGGGTAAAACTATAAAAGCCAATGCAGAAATATCTTTTGATATCTCTTGGATCCTTTGATCATTCTTCCTAGCATTAGAAAGGTGTCTGTTAATTTATCAATACAAAGATTGAAGTTAGGTATGTAAACGACAAATATTAAATGCAAGTTCTACGTAACCAAGTTTCTAAGCTAATAATTTATGAGGAAAGTAACCTCAAAGTCAAGTAAAGCTAACTAGTAATGAATAAAATTCGAAACCAATTATGCATACCAGGCAGAAGTAAATGAATAGAAGGAATAAAACATCAATAAGGAGAATTCACAGGATCAGATCAACACATCAAAATTGAAACACTTTATACTAACCGTGAGTTAAGAGTACAATAGTTATTGGAATATTCACAAAGTTTTAACAATTTAAAATACGTTTCCATAATAATAATTCTTGATGAATAACAGAAGAGAATTTATATCTGCGTAATTGTATAATTTGGAGATATTTGAGATGAGTCATTCAGAGAACAATTTATTGTAGATTCAATATTCATAATATCCGTTGATCATAAACATTCAATAAGAGATCTATGACCAGCATCATTAAATAAATGTAAACAGACTACACAAGTTCAGGCTGGTCACCCTTTTAATGTCAGAGCTACTGAATATTTTTCCCTTAGATTTTATTTCCTATCGAACGGCAAACTTCTGGAACTCTTGATGTCTTTCTACTAGACAGAATATGAAAAAATGTAATAGAGTTCAAATGTAGAAAATACCATAATGATATGATGATATGACAATAAACAATTAGATACTGCCAAATTTTCGATTGCATAATTATTAATCAAATGTAGTCGTTTTTTTTTCATAGCTTACTCTTTCTAGGATCTCATACCCAGATGAAAACTAGCTATTAATGGTTAAGATAATATTGAACTGGTTTAATTCAATTCACCAATACTGATCATGAAGTATATCGAATTTCAGAAGATTTTCTGTTGATCATTGTCAACCATAATAAAATTTTACATTTGTAATGAAATTGCGAGCACACATGTAAGGGTACAGGTGCTCTCAAAAGGAATATTGATTGATCATATATGTCATGATATTCTTCAGATGGAAGTTTTGCCTTTTATGAAAAATTGTCAATTATGGGGTGATCATATTTAATTGAATAAATTATTCTATAGCAGTAGAAGAATATACTCCTCCTGGATCTTTATAAGGCAACTACTGGTAAGCGAAACTAATCAATAATTGGATAGCAAGGATAATAAAATTAAAAAACTGAATATATACCTACATGGTTAAACTCTTTATTTGTAACTATTTCAGCCTGTATTCTCGCAAAAATTCTGATACATTCCAAATCATATAGTTTTCACCATCTGTAAGACCATGTTTGGTATCAAGAATTCTCCCTCACTAAGATGTTTATTCAATGTCAATTCGATGTTATTCGGATAGTTTGATTGGATCTCTCTTTGAATATTTTTCAAATGAGAATGCTACATCCCTATTTGTCCAACACAGTTCAATGTGTGTTTGAAGAACTATACAATTTTCCCATTTTGGAATCATGACAAGATAATATTATAATAATGTATACTTACTAACTACTCAAGTTGGGTTAATGTTCTAGAATAACGTTAACCCCATTCGATTAATTCCAACACCAATTTCCATAATTGTATACATTTGTCTCCTAAGATCATAATACCCTTTGAACATGAGATGGCAAGCTTGTTTATAAACGTAATTAAGTCAGTGCGACTTGTTAAAGTTATTCTATGAAGTCATACTTAATTTATCGAGAAATATAACAGATGTGTTTCTATTAGTCGGAGAAACTAATTTTCCTATATTTGGTAAAGTTGGCTTCGACTTTATGTAAATCCATAATATCCCTGAGGGAAATTTTCAAAAAAAATTGAAAACAAGATTACACTTAATGAAATTTGATATATTTACTTACCAAGTTTCGTTGCACAACAGCATCGTAAGAAGTATTTGTAAAAAATTTTTCGAGTCTTATAATTGTGTAGATATCCATGGAATAGGCGTTTATTTACTTCTATATTCATTTTTACTCCGCTCACTATACGTAGTGTTAGGGAAGTATTAATATAATATAATTATATCAATTTTGTATTGGAAATGAGAAACATAAATTTCTCAGAACGTTACACATGCCACCTCCTGAATTTGGTATATGATCCATTTAAGGAGGAAAATCGACGATTTTTGTCCGAATTTCAACAACTTCTAATTTTAGTTTATCATTATGTATTTTGACGCGCTGAAGACGATGATGTAACTTAGATTTAAATTAAACCTGGTGCTCGGAAAACTATGGCCATTTTCTGGATCTAAAATATGTCCATTTAGCGATTTTTTGCATTTCGAGAAAAAACTATAAGTTGTATGAAAAAATAATTGAATTAAAAGCTGTTGGAAAAATTAATACGCGATTTTTGGCTCCGGTCCGAAGTCGATTTAAGGTTGTGAGCTCAAGTTAAGGTCCATTTAGTGTGTGTTTTCAGCACATAGAAAAATTGAGTATATGTCAGACAGTTTTTGTTTTTTTCATATTCTGTTTTGGTGGAACGATATTATTTCCATCTTTCTTCTTTTTGGTTCTTTGTATTTTGACCTGCCTCGTTCTTTGGCGCCAAAATCGACCATTTTGAAAAATCCGTGTTTTACTATATTCAGGGGAAATACTTATTTTATTGATCTGAAATAATTCGGAAGATTTCATTATTCTGCACCTGATATCCAAATTTCAAGCATTTTGGTCCAAAGACATAACTTGGGCGCCATTTTGAAAATTTTGGAACATCGACAAATCCGAATTTTTTGAGGTTAGAAATATTTGACGGAATCCAAATTCTAGATTCTATCAGAATTGAGTATCATAAACTCGAAATTGACTTGGGTTGAGCAGAAGTGGAGTTATCCTAATAAATGTTTTTGGGCCTCTAGAAGGCCCAATTCTAGGCCTATCGACAAAAACATTGGATCAAACTACAGAGAAATATATCGGCTATTTGAATTTGGAACAGCGTCCGGCGATTCGCCCACAATTCTAAGCTATAACGAATTTCACCATGAAAAACTAGTGCGGAATTTCATTTAGCAGCAATAAGCGAGCGTCGGTACAATAGATTCCGCGCGCGAAGTTAAAGCTTTTTGAATTTTTTTTAATGCACCTGAATGTTTATAATCGTTTTGGGTGAATGTGTGAGTGTATGTAGACGTATGAACCGATATATGTGACCGTATTCTCATATTTATGAAATAATTGTCTAACACGGTAGTGTAGCTTGGTTTAGAAGGTTCTGACCAACACATACTACCTGTTATCATATCCCAACATTATATATGTGATATTTATATGCAAGTGTTTAAATATTTAAAACTTTGTTTCCTCTATGATACGATGTATGAGTATATCAAAAATTGAAACTTGTAGAAAAAATTCAGGTAGATGCATTCAGTTATCCCAATGGGGCCTTATATATAGGTATGCGACTTATAATAATAATAGTGAAGTGGGCGATCCCAAATGAGCAGATGTTCATCGCACAGTATCATCAAACGACAACGTGTTCATCTCAGACTTATTCTCAGCCATATAAAATCTAAAAAACAAAATTTTTGTGTTGTAATTTTTATATTATTTAAAATATTACATCAATTGCTGAAGAAGTAATTTTTTAGATTTCAACAATAATTTCAAATTTATATTATCTGTGGAATTTTGAAGAGTGATGAGTGAATTTTAATCAAAGGGTGAGTCAGCTAAAATAAAATATAAATGTGAAAAATATATATATATATATTTTTTTTGATCTTATTCTTTTTGCTTGGACTTAAAATACTCGTTATGAGAACCTCTAATAGAACCTAGAATTTGAATTCCGTAAAATATTTCCAAACTCAAAAAATTTGGATTTGTTAGTGGTCCAAAATTTTCAAAATGGCACTCAAGTTATATCTTTGGACTGAAATGCTTGATAACATACGTATTTCATCTGAAATTGATATAGTTTTTCGAGCACAGGGTTAAACTACACCATCGTGTTCAGCGCGTCAAAATACATAAGAATAGATCGAAATTAGAATTTGCCGAAATCATGACAAAAAATTCCTTAAATACCTGGACTAATATGAATGATTATAAATGCACGGCGATCAGAAAATAAACAATATCATTAACGTAATCAAACACTCGATTACGCAGGTTTTAAAGATAATCCAAATGTTTCCAACGCAATCGTTTTGAACTGTTTTCAGCTATTCACTATTCGAATGGGTCGAGTAAATGACCAAACGGTATCTTTGAATATTTCTGCTAGTTATGTATTCGTATGCGAATTACTCTAAAATCATATTGAACTTTCACAATCAAATTTGGCAAGGTACTCTTAATCTATTAATATAGATATATTTCGAGTTTGAAATTCCAAACTAATGATCGTTAGTTGATAACAAAACCTTGAACATAAAAATACGAGCTTCGACTGTTCACTTCTAGAGATATCGGAGGTTTTTGCTATCAAACGCCAAACGTGGGGTTCACATTTCTGGACAGTCGTAACTAACGAAGCTTAACACCTACAAGACAAAATTATTCATATTCACATATTCTTCCAATGAATAGAAGTAAACGGTCTACTTCTACGTCTTTCTTTCTTGAATTCTTTCTCGCCTTTAAGTACCTTATTCTTGAGGTCAATTAAATCGAAAGAATCAGTCATTCATCGGCTACGTAGATTCCTGCTGCTTAAGAGGCAGCAACATGGAAATAAAAATACTGGTTAGTTACCCACATCGAGTTAATATAATAAACAGTAATGTGTCATAAATTTCTTGTTGGAAATAAATTTTAACCTTGTTCTTTATCTTATAAAATCGATAAAGGTAAACATCAAAATATTTTTATTTTAAGTATTTCTATCATTGCGATAGTTTACACGTGTTCACCTCATTATTAAACGAAATTATTAACAGCCTAAGCAGAGGAGGCATAATCACATGATAAAAATCCAACCCGCTAATAGAAAAGAAGTATTTTCATTCATTATACGTGATTTAACAAGATTCAAATATCGCAGAGCATTGCGGAAAAAGTGAATGTTTGAATATGCTTCATGTATTCAAAGAGTAGGTAAACCAACTAGCCAGTCCTGAAATCGAGCTTGATATTTCATTTTAAGCAGATTGAGTATAAGCCTCAACCTTGAGCGTAACGACCAATCATATTTGGTCAAACAAATGTTTATTCCATAAAATATACATACGACATTATGACTACGTTACAATAAACTTTGACAGAGTGAGAGAGCACCCTTTAAGGTACTGTATCCACCAAAAGACGGTTCGAGTTATAAGAAGGTAGCACGGTATGTAGCTCACGACATAAATATGACGGAGAGCAGTTAAACGTTGGGATGGAATTTCGGTTCCTAGTTTTGTTGGGGTTCGCTATAGTGCCGGGAATCGATGTTCATAATACTATACTCATTGTAAGTTATTTTTAATTGCTACGGTGCTGAGAAAGCATAGTGAGTAGTGTTGCCCAAAATCGGTCTTGGTCTTGCAGTCTTAGTCTTGTTCTTGCATTTTTGCAAGACCAAGACCGCGTTATGTTAGCAAGACCAAGACCAAGACTGACCGTGCAAGATTTGAGCAACAACAATACTAAGCCTGCGAGACTCTTGCGTCTTGCAGTTAGGACTGAGTGTCGTTTCAGGGAGCGGACAGGCTTAATTTATAATACAAGAAATTGACACATAGAGAAGAAACGTAACAAAATAAAAGAAAGTACTAGTACATACATTTTGAAGAAGAAAATAGGCAGAAAATAGGAAGACGTAAAGTACAGATATAAATGAGTATCAATGCATTTTCGTTGAAGGGGGAATTTACGCAGTCCGAATAAGTAAATAAAAAATAATATATTAAATATGGTATGAAAATAAATAAAAATATGGAAATAATAAAAACGAAAAATAAACTATATAGAATAAAGCCTAATAAAATTATATGTAGTAAGTAACCGAGAAAATGTTTATTTTCTTAATATTTCAAGAGTTACATACCGAAAAAGAGATCTTACAAACTAATTTGAAATCTAACTTATAATAATAAGGTAGGAGGTAGGTATAAGAGCGAAAAGCAGGACGCTACAATGTCATGCGTCTGTACGCCGCATGCGGCATCCTTTGATTTGCGGCGGCAACCTTCAATGAGAGCCGGCACGTGCCAAGGCGGCGCGGTACAAGGCGATACTATCTAAGCAAATGGACTATAAATAATAGTATTTATTTCAATTCCAGTCATTCCCAATTGAGCTTTGCTTCGAGTCTAATGTAACAATTATTTTTACTCTGATCCTTGTTGTTCTCGGAAAACTTATCACGTTTACAATTTGACATGACGTCACTCATGTCAAATTGTAAACGTGATAAGTTTTCCGAGAACAACAAGGATTAGAGGAAAAATAATCATTAGATTAAACATTCAAATAGTTCTAGTCGGAGTAGTGAGAGTTGGAGTTATAGATCTGAAGACCTAAAAGCAAATTTGATGAGTTTTTCGAAATAATTCATGCATCCCAAATTGCTTTGTGTAAATTGTGCCAACATGAAAAGGTTGGAATAAAAATGAAAAACAAACACTAATAGGTAATTGCGAGACTCTTGCTACAAGACCAAGACCAAGACCAAGACTGGGAGTGCAATACCAAGACCAAGACCAAGACCTGGTGTATTGGCGCAAGACCAAGATCAAGACTGGCTAAGTCTCGTCTTGTTCTTGCATTTGGGCAACACTAATAGTGAGGTGAAGATTTAAAGATGGTTTGGCGTCAACTAGCCAAGGAGGATATGAAGGATCCCTGTTGAATTATAGATTGTATAGACTTTGTTACCTTTTGAATAAATGAATAATAATGATAATGAAGATAAATCGTATCTGAAACAATAAGGAAGATCTCGACAAAGTTTGAGTTAAACTTAGATTGATACAGACAAATCCGTCAATGCATTCAATAATTCGTGACATCAAAAATATGATCATCATGGGAATATTATTTTTGTTCTTCTTTTTACGAAAATCTCATGTTGAACAAATTGAAATTAATAATTTTCATAGTAGAGTAGATGGAGTTTGGAGAATCCTAGCTAGTTTGATCGATTTTTCTTTGTGTAGTCAATTTCAATTTTGGGGACAAGATGAGAGTAAAAATATATTCGGAGTTCAAAGAACTCGTCAGTTAATTAGTGGATGCGATATTTATTAATGCAATTATCCAGGGCAAGATATTGATATCAAGCCTGTTTTTGCCGGCAAATCAGAAACTATACAGAACGATTTAGTTGATTCTGTTAGTAGTGTTTTGAATAGTGAAATTGGCAAAGATATTTCGAAATCTTCCTTCCATGGACATTTGTTGAACATCGCGATTGCCCAGCGTTATGTCATTTGAAATATCTAAGGAAACATAATTTAAGATTCAAAATAGTGACAAGTAAAACTTGGCAGGTGAAACCTGTAGAAAGAATTAGGTATAAGCCCCCGAGCCTCTCTGAGTTCGCTCAATAATATAGGTTCGAAATGTTGCCTCACCATATTTCACATTCACCAGCCGCCAACTGTACGAATGAAATCCAAATCGATCGTACAGTCATATTCTTAAAATATAATCAGGAATTAACTCGAACAATTGAACAAGTACAATATTTCGTGAAAGGAGTTCTTTGTTTTGTATATCGAACATATTGAATGTAATCATTCAAAACAACGCTGAATGTAATGTGGGAGGATCAACGGTAATTCAGCAAAGGTTCATGGTCTCCCAAATATCAAGAACAAACATTCAACTCGTTGCAAATTCTTGAATCAACATTTGAACACGCTTGAAACCGTGATTTGCATTGAATTAGGATAGTTTATAGAGTCTACTCGAAATAATATTATACTTCATTATGATTATAGTGAAAATGTCTAAATCTGTATAAAAGAAATTATCACGGTGAATCAAACTGATTCAAACACGTTTAAATAACCAAATATGAACAATGATATACAAGATCATAAATTTAAAATAGTTTGTCATCAGGGACGTCTTCAGACTTCTTGAAGCCCTGGGCCCCTATGCAAAAGTAGGCCCATTTGCGAAATTTTCATCGTATTTGGTATATATACATATAATATTAAACAAAAGCAATCCATAATAGAATGGAATTTTATTAGAAAATTCGTTTACTACATCTTAAATTCGCAAAATCATTAATTATGTCTTGAAAGTCAACTCTTAATAATATTTCATTTTAATTACACATCAAGCTTGAATTATTCAATCGTGATTAAGTCATATGATTTCTCTATTCATTTTTGACCAATTTTAGCTGAAGCTCCAGTTTTTCGCCGTCGGTTATCAAATATAACTTGAAATGTTGAAATTCCAAGTTGAGTTCCTTTCCATGTATATCTGTATCATAACATTTTTATTGAAGAAAAAGGCGCTTATATAGGCAAAGATTGTTATTGGAAAAGGCAGAAATCTTAACATATAGGCGATATAGGTCAAATGCCTCCAACATCATAGTTAATTAATTATTAATAATAAGTTATTATTTATTATAAAAAGTGAATTACCTTAACTTTAACTTAACACAAATATATTCGCACAACATAATATTAATAACTTAAAAACTAAATAATTGTTAATTAATAATTGAACATTATAACCCCTTGAAATTTTATCATTAATAGCTACAACTAAGTGCTTTTCTATATTTTCTGTTTTAAACTCTGTCTTCTATCACTTTAAATTAATTTGTACATTGAAAATGAACGCTCTACATCGACAGATGTAATTGGAGCATATTTAACAGCGGATAATAAATCTGGCTCAATTTGTAATTCTTCGGAAAATGTCCCATTGAAAATTTTAGCAACATCAGATATAAATAAGAAACCTTCATTCTTGTCATAAACTTATTTAATTTTTTTATAAATCAATTGACCATTACTTCCAGGTGATGATTTAATTTCTGACTTTGAATTATTTATTAATTTAACTGCCTCACATGAATTTACCTCTTGTTTTTCTAATAAGGTAATTGTGCTAACTATTAATTTCTAATTGCCATTGATATATGCGAGTTACGGATTTTTCAATATTTTTTTTGCTTCGCGAATTGCTTCGGAAATATCGTTCAATTCTGACTTTACTAATTTTCATTTCATTGCAGTGTGCGAAGTAAAAGAAAACTGCTTCGAGCTACTTTCCCACCTTGTGATTACTGGTGGCAAAGAAACACCGGGAAGTCCTTCTCCATATATCTGCACCCCCAAGCGAGCCTTTAAGAAAAGTTTTTTCGTGAAATTCATGAAGTCATTCACCAACGGTTACAGTTTCAGTTTAAGTCCCAAACCTGCCCTGAAGATGCCACCTGTGGACATGAAAGGTACTGAATTTATCACCTTTTCGGCAGAGTGGGAGTATATACAAATCTTATTTTTGTGCAACCATAATTATATCATTTTAAGTAGGTAGAAATAGACATTTTGGAGGTATTAAATACCTAATAATTTGAATATAAAATTGAAATTTGTATTCTCAGTTTTTATTTGTTTTCCGTGAATGATTTTTGTTGTACTCTTTATCTTCTGTGAAGGATATAGTACTATAGCCTATTGCTGAAAATAAACGATATCACTCTGGCATATTCAGAAGTACTGACGAGAATGATATTTCCTGTAACATTTCAGGTCTAAGGAGAATTTCTCTAAAAATATGTTTTACATATCACACCATTGATAAAAGACAAACCCTAATGGAATCTTAACGTTTACGGGAATAGCGTCATGAATATTTTATGACTATTAAACAATATAGATCAGAAAATCGGGCAATTATCTATCTTGACTAAATATAATTCGATACACATGACACTGCGAAAAAAGAATAGAATGATTTTGCAAACGCTCCTTCGAAAAAATCAATCTGTCCCTGTTGTTTTCAGCTAAAAAAATTATAGACCACCAAGACACTGACGCAAAACTTTTTGGTATATAGTTTGAATATTTTCAAAATATACCCAAGAATAGCGTAATTGTAATCGACAATGCTAGTTATCATATTCGTCAAGTAAAAATGTTGCCTAGCCAAAGTAGACATTCAAAATTTTATGATACTAATAAAATAAATGTGTGATAAACTTGCCACAGAAAATGGACATACAGTTTTGCGTCTTTCTCTCTACTATTATGTATTTTATCCAATCGAACTAGTATGGCACAATGTCAAATCAAATATTAGAATGAATTTCTCCCAAGTAATGAAAAACATGGTGATTCGAATATTTGTAGACATTTGAAAAAACTGTATATAATTAAAGTGGAAAATTGTTATACGTGTATGATTACTAATGTTCAACCCTTAATTATGAGTTTAGGTTCAGATGAAGATAATAGAACTAAATTCAATGTAAAATAGAATTGAGTTATTAAAATTGGTTATTCTATAACTTTTCCATGTATGCACATTAAATCTCAATGTACTTATTAGATCTTTTGTTATAAAATAAAATATTATTTTTAAATTAATCATTATTTTCCTTTAGTGAAATAAAAGAAAATTAATATGTAGGTATATTTTTAAGCCGGCCCTCCTCCCATTTCTTGTGGTTTGAAGATATTGGGAATAACATACGGGGGTTTAATCAGCTAGTTGGTTTATTGCAGCAATGCTGAACGGTATAATTTGAACTATACATTTAATTTTATTTTGTTATGATTTTTTTTAAAGGAGAGAAGTACAATAAATTTTCTTCAAGGTATTAAAAAAATTAACCAAAAGCAGTTTGAAATTCTTGCACTAATTTCATTGATCATCTTTAGATTATCAATTAGAAACTATATAAGAAAAAATAGTAAATACCTATAGCTTTTTGCTCATTTTATTTGTTTCCAGATACCGCACACAATTTATACGTATTATATATAAAACTCATATTTCTGTAAAAGAATTTGAGTATTCTTAAAAAAATTAGTTGAATTTGTGTTGAAAATTTATTTCAATATAATTTACGACCGTTAAATTCACAAAAAAAAACAGTGTTCAAGTTATTCCAATATCTTGATTAAATGAAGAGAAAACTGAATTCCAATGGTCTCCTTACTCAAGTAGTAGATTATTAAGATGCAGTTAGCAATTGAAAAGCATGAGAACTCCCAACAAATTTGGAATTAGCTTGAAATTGAGATGTTTGGAATCAAATATTTTGATGGATATTATATGAATTTAATTTTGCATATGACTACCTGATTGCTTGCAAAAAAGCCTTGCAGACTGAAGATACTTCGAATTTAACATCTGATTGCTCCATAAGAGGAAAATAAGAAGAAGAATTGCCAACAATTCTTCCGATGATGAATAAGTGGAAGGACCTGATATAGAGGAATCGCGATGAGTAGTCCTCAGCAAATATACACTGCTGATGCTAAAGGTAAAACCTTTCAAAAATTATTCATCATTATTTTTAATTTGAGTGTGTTTATTACATTTTAGAGTTGGAGATAACTAGATGCACCTGCTGCCAAGAGCATAATAATCAAATAGATGGTAATTCGATTTTACATTTAGTTGATTTCATTCATTGAATCTTTTATGCAAGTAGCCATTGAATAAATTATAAATCAAAATGTGCTTGTTTAAAACTATTTCGGGATAATAATGTAATCACAGCTGGAGATAAATCGGAATTCAATAAATTGCCCTTTTGTTTGTTTTATTTATAGTGCTATATTGTGTATCTACATTGTGAACTCTTTAACAATGGGTTAACTTATATTAATAAGTAATAACTATTTCCATTGTGGATTTGTTATTTATTATGTAGTTTCATATTTCAATTATAGTTCCATGCGCTTTTTTGATGCTCACTGATAAATTATTTGCTATTTTATTGTTTTCACAAAATATCTTATTTGTGATTACTTCATTTATAGAAAACTTTATTTAGCTTATACAGTGATAAAAGAGGTTTAGTTTTCCTATATTTTTAACTATTATTGAAACGTTGCAAAAGAACTAAATAATAATAACTACATTCACAAGTCATAACTAGGTTTTCAATTATTTTGAGATATGCTGTATGTCTGTTTTTCTCAAATAAATTATCTGTTATTGCTAAAATGACATCTCCACAAGAGATTGAGACTATTCGTCGCGGCCGTTCTGTCGCCAGTTTCGATACTAGCGTGTCATCTTCAAACGATACAAATGTATGAAAATATGAACAATCCTAGGGTATTTATGGTACAATGTACGGCACCAGGTAACAAGTGTGTTTACAGTTGAGAAATAAATGTGCTAGAATAGAGTAATTGAAATTGGATAATGAGGTAGAGTTAATATTCTGATTAGGTAATTTTAATGCGCAGCTATGCTAGGGAGGCCCAAGAGGATTATGGGGAATTTTACGCTTCCAATACATCAAACAAACCGCTGTAATACACGTCTAATTAATCAGAGTACAGATTTTGAGTTAAACAATCAATAGAAATTTTCAAAGGTATTAAAAATGATGACAATAAAATTTCAAACGATCAATTAGATGTATACTAGAGCATTCTGTTTGATGTCTTGATAACGTGAAATGTCCCATAATCCTATCGTGCCTTCCTAGTATACCTCCGCATTAAAGAAATTTTATCTCATTATCCAATTTCAATTATGCTAGAATGTATTTCCGAGCTGTAACCCCACTTGTTACATGGTGTCTTACATTGTACCATAAATAGCCTGAGATAGTTCATATTTTCATACATTTGTATCGTTTGAAGATGACACGCTAGTGCCTAAACTATAGTCACTAAATCCAGTAATTTACTGGTTCATTATAATATCTCTTGAAAGGTTCAAAAACCGATATGTTCAGTGGTTGTAGTCGGTGGCTCCTGTGTGATGGTAATGTTAACTGATGGATGCCGTTTTACTTACAAGCATTTAAAGAATTGGAGAAGCACCTTGGATCGTGTAATCCTGCAATCTCACAAAAGGAAATATAAAGAAATATAGCCAACTATTTGAAATACATTTTTTTAATTCATTCCTCCTTTCTTACTCTCCAGCTAATTTATTCGGAAACAGCATTTTATTATAAAATTGCAGAGACTGAAAAGTTTATACATTCGAGTAATTCTATGAATTCATCTACTGTTTGAAAAAACCGGTGGGGTACCCTTTTTTGAATTAAGTGTTGTTTAGAAGCCCCGTATCCACGTTTTTCAAAAAAGTTGGTAACCACAGTCCACATGAGAATTCAGAAAATCCTATCTATGTCAAATTTAGACCGCAAAAATTGAATTATATACAATTATGTGAAATGGTATTTGTTCTTTAACGATCTACAGATCGTAAACTAAAACCGAATTCGCTCATACTGTATATGACAAATTGTCCTTATTGTTTCATGAACTGATTAGTGAAGTTCTCATATTCTAAACTGGTCAATTAAGAATCGGTTTTCAATCGGATTCGGTATCAATTGAAATCGGTCCACAATCAAATTGACCTATATTCAGCTCCAAAACAGAGTTCTGGAGATTTGAGAATAGATCATTTTCTGAGAATGGTACTAGGTGTTGTTGGCGGTTCATTTCATTTCACTAGCGAATATTATAAGTCCCATGAGAATCTCAAACACTTATTCAAAATTCTGAAGCTGATCCTAAATATCGAAGTAACAAATAACTTATAAAATTAAAAGAAAGAGAAAAAGAGATTTGATTAGCAAACATTATTAGGAACAAACACTGCATTTTTTAGTTATGTTTTTCCCATTTTATAATGAAGTTTAGCATCTGGATCTTGTTCGCTGTAGTCAGCATTGGTCTGCTAAATGTGTTCCATGTATTTGTATGTCCTCGGAGAACCCGTTCGTCAGCTATATTTTCTTCATCAAACCTTGTCCTCCTGGTTGCGACATTATATCGGGTAGAGATTTAATTATCGATATTCAGAACTAATATAAAATCTACCTCTTATATCTTCATTCAATATTCCAGAAGATGATATATCACGCTTGAGATACTCAATTGAGGTTCCAAATCAGTTATGACTATTAATTATCCGAGTATACTATTTCAGAATAATACTCAAATATAAGATTGTATTGCGATATCATAATTGAATCATACATACAAGAGTGCTTGATTCGGCACTGCTGTTTTTGTAAGCTGCGGAAAGTTCATTGAACCAAATGTAGAGCAGCCAAGTAAAACGCAAATTGTGGTTGGGTATATTTTGAGTGAACAGAATTATCATTCCTGTTAGTAAATCATCTGTTAATCCCCTCGAACTTTCTATTTTATAAAAGTAGAAGAGGAATGGAAATAATTATTATTCACTAACAGTGAATTGAAGCTTACTTTGGTATATTACCCTTCTGGAAAACTTCGAAGACAGCAAAAATAAGTGATTCAAAATAATTATTGTCAGTAGATCATTGAATAAAATCAATATTTGAATCATGGTAATGATTAACAATAAAATAACACCACTTCCATAATGCATGATTCATTCAAACGAAATAAGTATTTCATTCAGCTTGTTGTAAAGTATGTGTGGTGTCTATTTAGGTTTCGTAAATGTTGATAACTAGTACAACTAGTATTTTATACCTCGGGGATAATTTTTATATGATATTACAATCTTGAGTGTTGTAGCATACTGTTATGAAATGTTCGATATCGTTTCTCTTTAGAGCGACAAAATTTCCATTTTCAGACAATAATAAAACTGGCGTTAATAATGAAGACTGATGAACTGTGATCAATCGATCAATAACTCCTTACTTTTGTTAGCACAATGTTTCACTTTTGAACACTTCTGCGGGTCAAATATACGATTGTAGAAACAGAAAATATATTGGAAATGATTTAGAAACAATTAATGAAAGATGTTATACATTAAGCTCTATGTCGCATTGAAATTTCATTCAAATGTTCCATATGAGTTTCACGGTATTCCTGTAGCATGTCTCCACCTTCACCGAGCGAGTTTACCGTACGTATACAAAACCCCAAGCGATAAGGTCATCGCAGGTTAGTTTGTTCTTTTGACGAGTTGGTTTTCTAACTCTTTATATATTTTTGGATATTCTTTTTCTGTTCTTTTATTTTGAAGAATGATCAACTTCGAGCAGGTGTTCCTTCTTTGAGTGGTTATTTCTTCCTCCTTACCGCGAATTCACATGCTTCATGATTGTGGCTTCATCTGTGAGCAGTATATCTTTCTTTGAGCAGTTGTTCCTTCTTTGAGGGGAACTAAAAACAGATGCAGTTGCGACCATAAAGAATGTTCACAGGCGAAATCGTGCTAGCTTGTCAAAAGTTTAACAAACTAGCCTGCGATGACCTTACCGCGTATTGGAGTTTTGTATACGTAATTTCGCTCTCCCGCCGTTGGACATTCAGTGAGGTGAAGACATGCCACAGAAATAGTCAGTTCCACAACTCTTTATATTATACAGACAAACTGGTTGACTTTCAAAATTATTCACACTATAATATAACTTTAATTGTATTATACTGACTCCTGCTGTTATATGAATTAGTTTAGCTAGTGACACTCTATAACCTTACTTGCTTGATGCCACAGAGCATTGAATACTACCTACTATACATACACGAAGCATACACTATAAAAATTACTATTGTAAAATAACACATTCGTGAACCACAATTTTCTATATAATTCTACAAGCATTCATGGAATGGCTGATTTGTTACAAACAATTATGTAATCATTTGTACATGAATATATGAAATGATTTAGATGAAACTGATACATTTTTTCAAAATATGTATACAATATTACATAATTGGATACGTTAATTTTATTATTTATTTTATTTCATACTGTCTGGTAAATAACTATTTCCCGGACTAATTTGCGGCCGGTAAATAAGCTATTCCGGTTTCAAAGCCAGTAAGTGTTACCTAGTAATATATTAATAGAGTCCGTTCAAAAGCGAGAAAAAATACTTGTTCAGGATGGTTTACACATCTTTAGTCGAAAAAAAAGGGGGCTCGTGATTATTACTATAAATAAGCAACGAAAAACCATTTTCAATTAACAAATGAAATTTCTCGTGATCCTTTAATCCAAAGAATCTGAAAATGGAAAATCCGGCAGTTTGCTGAAAACCCGGGAAATTATACCAAATCTTAGCAACAAACAAAATTTTCTGTTGGACTTAAGTGGTATTGATATAATGAGATGCTGTAATATGTCTCGGTACGATTTTCACTGAAAGAAGGAGAATACTGGAACATTGGTGAGAAATTGCATCGTTTTTCCCTCATAATCCCTTCAACGCTTCTAATTATATGTTTCGTGATCGCTAGATATTATTTTATGATAAAAAAATCAAAACTGAAGATAGTTTTCCGGAATACTCCGAAAAATGGTAATTTATCATTTCTACACGACAAGCTATAATTATTTTGTTTTTCGAAAAATTTTAGTCAGTGTTATTGGAATAATAAGAGTCATCACGGTGACTCTTGGTACAAATTTCACTAACAGAAGGAAAATTCTGGAGAATTAGTGGAAAATTGCATCGTTTTCCTTCATATTCCTGTCTTGGTCCTCGTCCTACGTGTCAAATTATAGGTTTTTGTGGTCGCTGAGTATTATTTTATAGTTACAAAATCAAAAGCAACTATAGTTTTTGGGAAACTTCGGAAAACGAAAATTAGACGATTATTATGATAAATATTAGGATATGTACAGTAACTCTTTCAAATCAAGTAAGAAAGATCAGATGTTTTTGGAGCATTAAAAATGATGCGGCGTACGTGTACCATAGACATCCTATACACAATATCTCCATGACGTGAACACAGCTGTCTTTGAGTGTGGAGGGAAAGGAACTGGCATGCTGACAATAGTATCTGAGATGCGGCTGTAACATCATGTCCTTTTTTCAATTTTTATTTATAAAACACGTGGATTCTATGAAATACCGATTTGTTCTAAAATGTATCAACCGTAAATAAAAAAATATAAATTAAATTAAAGTTCGAAAAATGATTGCTCTTGATTCGATAACCATAATTCTCAGCGATCACAAAACCCATAATTAGACACGTTGGACGAGGACCGAGATCGGAATATGAAGGAAAATGACTCAATTTCCCACCAATTTTCCAGAACTCTCCTTCTCTTAGTGAAAATTGTACCGAAACACATCACAGCATCTTATCATTCCAATATCACTCAAGTTCAAGAAAAATTTAGTTTGTTGGTAAGATTTGGTATAATTTTCCAGATTTTCCAGCAAACGAGCCGGATTTTCCAGCTTCTGACTTCTGATACCAAATTTTAGAAACTTTGAATTAAACTGCCCGAGATATTCCATTTGTTAAAAAGACATTCCTTTTGTTAATTGAAAATGGTTTTTCGTTGTTTATTAATAGTGTTTTTCACACTTTTGACTGAACTATTGGGAAACTATCGCCAACAACAGGTCTAAAGGGGGGACGGGTTGTCTATGGTGTAAAGCCAGAATCAAGATTTCGACAGATAGAGTATTAACTAAATGTCAATAAATGTCAAAACCATTAACGAGTTTATTTGAAATGGCTTTATGAAAAACAAACAGATAGTATGATATAACATATTGTACCATACGTTTGCAGGGTGTTGTTACTGTACTCATTTTGAAATTCCAGAGTAGGTTCCTGCGGTCGCCTCTTCCGTAAAATAAAATAAAATGAATAAAAAGTCACCTATCGGACTTGTAACGTAAATTATCATAAATTTACCGTAATAATCCTGTAAATTTACAATGAAATTAGGAATGGAAATGATACGAGAATTCACGTTCGCAGATACTATTCATGTAATATGATATTTATATATACAACTATCATAGGAACATACAGCTCTCAAAATAGCTAAAAGTGAATCTATAATGAAAATATGTCAAAAGTCTTATCAACCAGATCACAGAACTTAAACTTAGAAAATAGGTGATTAATTATCTAAGATAAACCTTTATTATTATTTTCAGAGAATAAAAAATGCAAAAATCTTATCAACTCTAGATCACAAAGGTAGAAATATAAAATTAGGTAACGAGAATTAGGACAAATCTTATATTTCTATCTGTCTCAATAACGGCATCACAAAAGTAAATATAATAAATTAGGTAACTCAAACATACAAAACACTCTTTTTGCAGAAAATGAAAATATGCGAAGACTTCACCGCAGTCAAGCTCTAAAATTAGGTAACCAATTACCTAAGCTCCTTCATTGTTATTTGCAGGGAATAATATGCAAAAAAGTCTCTAAACGAGATCACAGAAGGAAAATTGTAGAATTCGGGGTAAAAAGTGAAACTAAGATAAACAATAATATATAATTATTCTCAAACGAGATCGGAATTTTTCATACAACCAGTTATGATGTACATATCATGAAAAAACATGTTACTTAATCAAACAGTTTCCAATTTCATCAAAAACATATTGTGAATTCAAATCATTCGTATCCCTTATATTTGTGAAAATTTAGAAATAAATGTAACTTTTGGTCTTCCAGAATCAGAAGTACACTTCAATTTGCTTGAAAAGTGACATTCACTAGTCACCAAATTCGTTTTTCATTCTTCCGCTAAGCTATTCATAATCAGCGAAGTTGTTGGAGTCTAGCATACGAATTTCAAGAAAATCCAGTAAATTTTACAGGAGTTATTCAATGTGTTCAATAAAATTCCGTGAACATATGAGTAAAATTTTTCCGACGCTGGATTCGCAAACCTGCGATCTTAAAATCTTAACAATTATTATTGCCTATCCAGTTATTTAACAAATTCATACTGTCTTAATCCAATTAAGGAGATGGGACGGGTCTTCATACAAGAATCCGATAGAAACTCAGAAAATTTGGATTGGATCATTATTTTATTATTATATTATACCATTATCACCCAAGAATAATTCAGTCAGTATTGGGATCCTGTGATTTTGAAACAGGTCTAAGTATATTGCCGACTAAGTTGAGTTACCTGGATGAATAATCGAAGAAAAATAGACAGAAAATATTTATATTATAGAATCCCTAGACAGACATCCTTCAAGCAGTCATCGCATGATGTGTTTCTGTTCAGTATTACCTATTACAATATTAATACTGAACTTGATTTCGCTACAGTTCGAAAGAACAAGATCAGGAACTGCTATTTTATCTATAGTTCTACTACCTATAAAAAAAAGTTATCGCTCTAGTGTACCAACATGATAAAATAAATAATTGATAAGATAATTAGAACATGAATGATGAAATGGATCATTCTATAATTCTAATTTAATTTTTGTTGTTATTTTAGATTGATAAATTGGGAAATACTCTACAAAAAATGGTATCCAACTAAAAAATAAGAATATTCAAAATCTATCAATATAGTGATGTTCTTTCCAGGAGGCTATTGGGAATATCTTATCAGATTATCAACCTGCCCCCCCTGGATTGGGTCAGGTTGGTACAGTTGACAACACCACCATAAAATGCAGGGTTTGTATTTAGTCAAATTTGTGTATGACAATATTCTATAGCATCCCCAAAGGATTACTCCAAGCTTCACCACTTTCAAATTTTCAATATAGATTACAAAATCGATACCAAAAATTAAGTATAAACTGTATCACCGGTTATCCCTATTCGATAATACATCACCACAAAGATTCTGAAGTTGGAATTGAAGCATACGTTTGGATTAACACTTTTATGCTTTGAGAAAGTGCAAAATAGTTTTGTTTATGATTTACTGTCATAAAAAGTTAAACCCACAGAGTATTTGTTCAAAACTATATTGCTGATAACTCTAAATTCTCCTAGCATGTGGGCATAACAATGCTCGCCAATTATTTGTACGACAAAAACGTGGAAATCTTCTCGCTCTATGTTTAATTATTCTGCTGTGTACTACGTGCATTCCTCCAAATAATGTTTGTTATTGATAAGCTTAAAGAATTTCAAATAGATTCATGAGAAGTTCACATATAACAATAAGGCATGAAAATTATTTGAACAATTTCGTTGGGTTTTGTAGAAAAACGGTGTCTTACTATTCTAAGTAATAGTGTTTATGCGAAATACGTTTCCATGAATCATGTTTGATTTTCAAATGATTCAGTTTTCAATTAAAATTTATTTTTTTTTCAAACCTTTTGTTTGATTTTATTTCACTTGATTACTTCTGAAACTTTAACATGAAATAGAACTTCCAAAATAGAAGGGGATCGTGTAATATCCAAAATACATGTATTGTTGTATGAACCCTCGGTGTAGAACTTACCGATAGAATTTGTGTGTCGAAATTTCATCCGCCCGAAAATAATCCTAAGGGTGAAAAAAGTCATCTATACGGATCACTTATTTCTTATTATATGATATGTGAACTACAGACTGAAAACAATGGATGAATGAAATAGAACTGTCAAAAGTTTTTTGCATCTCCAAAATAAATGTTATTTTCGTTCTCGTTACTTGTTCTCCTATTTGTTTTTATGAGTATTTTCTTTGGGGTTTTAGTACTTTAGGATATACAATTAAACAAAAGATTCCCTAATTTTTCCTTTAAATTGGTCAAAACATTATTTGCAGCAGATAACTTGAACACTGTTAAAGTTACGGCTATATATTGGCTAATTCTATTATGGCAAAATATTCATAAACGTATTAAGGTATAACTTTTTAATATGAGAAAGCTATCTGCCTGATGGGTGCCGCATTTGCTCTCCGGTGACAACAAGCACGACTGTGTGACAGCTCCAAGGAGTGTTTTTGCACCGTTTTGTAACCGTGGATGAAACATGGATCCATCGGAACACACCAAAGACCAAAGAATAGTTGAAACAGGGACTTGTCCTGGCAAATCGAAACCGAAAAAGGCCGAAGTGGGTTTATCGGCCAAGAAAATCATTGTGACAGTTTTTTTGGGATGCACACGATATCGTACATATTGATTATCTTGAAAAGGGCAAAACGATCACCCGCGTATATTATGCAGAGCTGCTGGATAGATTCGACGCAGCTTTGAAGTGAACGCGGCCGCATTTGGCAAAGATAAAAGTGCTCTTCCACCAGGAATACGCACCGGCGTACAGGTCCGCAGTCGCAATGGCAAAATTGCACAAATTGCGCTACGAATTGGTTCGTCATCTACCATATTTTTCACATTTGGCCACCTGTGATCTTTATCTATTTCCAAATGGCTTGACGGAAAGAGATTTGGCTTCATCGATGAGGTCATCGCTGAAACAAAAGCCTATTATGAAGGATTGCCGAAATCGTATTAGTTGGAAGGGATCGCAAAACGTTGTGAAAACGTTGTGTGAAAAACGTTGGACGAAGTGTATCGGGCTACAAGGAGATTATGTTGAGAATTGAGATACGTTTTGATCAAATAAATCATTTCTTGTTTCATTTTTCAGGAACTTTTCACTTTGCCCTCGTATGAGTATATTGAATGAACAGCCAGACGCTTTTCTTCCAGATTCTATTCTGTATATTTTTCAGGCTACATAATATACCTACACTTACTACTATTTTACCGTATGTAAAGTTTGTTAAAATGCGAAAACCATCAGACCGAAATGATTACACTAACACAGTGGAACATATAATTGTTTTGTTAATGTTAGAAATATGTAAATTTAATTCATAAACTATGAACTGATGAGATTTTCATATTCCAACTTATTTTCAAATGACACTTTATCATGTATTGTTATTCATACACTTTCAGTGCAATCCTTTTTACCTATCATATATAAAATTCTACTTGCAATATCGTCTGACCAAAACTGAAAGTTATTTAGATTGTTGTAAATGCGATGGAGTTCACGTAAATTAGGGTTAGTTTGAAATTCCTCGTGCACCCTTTCATCATTCTACAGACTATTACCTACCATGCAATAATTGTAAACTTGAAAAGCACCCTTGGAAATAAATAAGAACGTGCCGACGTCTTCACAAAAGCTGTGTTGAAATTATGTACAAGTAGATCAAGTAAAACGCCAATAAATGTTTTATAATATTACAGCACTAAGGTCATCACTCTTGGAACTAAGACTTTCCCTTTTATTTTGTCAATATAATTGGGAACATCAAAGGGTACTTGAATGGTCCCTTTTACTACCTGGTTGTAGGAAGTAAATAGATTAATATTCTATTCTAGTTCATTCCTTCCACATGATAGATGAACAGACAAATAAGTTCTGAATAATTTTATCAGTAAATAAATAATTCTTCATGTTCTATTCATAATGATATCCACAGTTTCTCGTATTCACTGGAATCATATTAACGTGACCTATCACGACAGAAGCTGCGTCACAAGAACATATATATTGCTTCTTCGAATAGGAAATTAAATTTAAAAAAATATTATTGTGATCAGAGGCCTAGATGATAATATGTATTCAGACGGGACCAAAGTGGTGCAATTGGTTAACACACTGGACTACACATCCAGGAATGTGGTATCGAATCTCGCCTATGGTTCCGTGTTTTACGTTTATTTTTCTTGATGATCCTATAGGCATTATTAAACGTCCGATTAAATGATTTTCGATTATAACTGTCCATACATTCATCGAAAATTGGCTTTGAAATCTTGCTTCAAAATATGCATGCGAATTTTTGTCTGCCCGAATGTGAAAATTCACAATTCCTTCCCGAGTGAAGCTTGCTTCATCAGTGAACAAAATTTTCCGGAAGAAATGGTCTTGCTGGATTGGGAATTGTATCCATTGATAAAATTCTAATCGGAGTTGAAAATCTTGCGGATTGATAGCTTGAAGGAATTGTGAATGATACAGTTTCAGCAACTGTTCATGCAAAATTTCCAAGTAGGTACGTTTTACATCAAAGTTAGGCTTCTGGTAATAATTCCTGGGTAAGCAGACACACTACTCAAAACACGCTCTTCTACATCTGCATTCCTAGTGGTACGCTTTCTGTCACAATCGGTTCTTTTTTACAAAAATGTGCCATTTTCTCTCAGATTACCAATATACATGAACCAGAATAGTCATTAAGACCAATAGTGTCTTCAATTGATAGCCCGACATCCAATTTATCAAAATACTATACAGAGCTATTGACCAATGATTATGTCGGTAAACAAGGAAAATTGGAAAAGATTTATTGGAAGCAGCAATTTTTTTAATAATTTCAAGTTACCACCTAACTATGTATTAGTTAGTTTTGATGTAATTCCAACACATGAAAATATTATATTAGATTTAATAAATTACGGTTAAATTGTAACAGACCTTTAGAAGAATTCTTAGAAGATATAAAATTAATTTTTAACACAAGTTATTCCAGTTCCAAAAATGAATTTTACAGTCAGACTTTTGGTTGCGCTATGGGTTCAAATATTAGCCCTATAATAGCGAAGATGGTGATGTATTTTGTGCTGGATAGCTGTCTTACACAAATACAATTTTAAATTCCATTCATTAAAAAATATGTAGATGATATTATATGTGCAGTCACGGAAGTGGAGGTTGATATCACATTTATGGTAATAAATGACTGTAACCATGATATTCAATTAACTGTAGATATCACATATATTTCATTAAAAAATATGTAGATGATATTATATGTGCAGTCACGGAAGTGGAGGTTGATATCACATTTATGGTAATAAATGACTGTAACCATGATATTCAATTAACTGTAGATATCACATATAAGTAGACTAGTATCAAGAACCAACGAATTCGTGGAGGTATATGCACAACCAATCACACCAGTCGAACAAAATTAAAATCAACTTATTAATTGCTTTGAAAAATAGAATAATGAAAATCTCAGATTCATCCCTTAACAAAAATGATTTGAAAAAAACTTTTCATTATTCTGGTAGATAATTAATTTCCAGTCATGTCATGGAAAACACTAATTTTCAGTAAAAGTCAAATTGTTTTGGAAAATTATGAAAACAGTAATAATGATTGTAATGTTCAAGCAATTAAATACGGGTTCCTCTCAAACATAGACGAATATCAAGATATTCATGTGAGAAAAAATTAAAATTGCAAGAAAAAATATTATTACTATTAATTCTAATTTACTGAACGGAAAGACAAAACTCCAAAATTGGTGGATTCGAATGTAATTTATGAAGTACCTTGTGAAAATTGTGAAAAGGTTTATGTAGGACGAACATCTCCATTACTAAAACTAAGAATAACACTACATAAAAGTAACTGCAGAATAAAAACAAAAACATACGCCTTAGCAAAACATTGTAGAGAGGAAAAGCTTAACTTTGAAGGAACAGAGATTGTTATTCTAGATAAAAAAAATGTTTTGGAAAAAGATTGTTTTCAGAAATTTATCATATAAATGAAGAAGAACCTTCGGTTTTAAATAAAAAACCAAACGCAGATAATTTAAATATATATCATCTTAATAACAGTGAACAAATAGCCACAAAATCTGAATAGCCATTTTCATATTCAGAGATATTTATTCACAATGAGGATTTCTTATTCTAGCTAGTCTCTCTCTATGGTGATGACATGTTATAAGCCAAAGTTTACACAGTGAGTAACGACCAATCAGCTGATAGTCTGAAATGCATGCGTAGAT
The DNA here is from genome assembly GCA_958510875.1 of Endomychus coccineus. NCBI lineage: Eukaryota > Metazoa > Arthropoda > Insecta > Coleoptera > Endomychidae > Endomychus > Endomychus coccineus. Next base: position 130,699,008 of record OY294068.1, on the reverse strand, counting down.
TACATGGAGATATATAAATAGAGTAAGCATCCACGAGAGAGGTAGCTGCGCGTCTGCTCACCAAGGATAGCCCACACATATCACAGATTAGGATGTTGCCAGCAAGTAAATGCTAAATGTTGTATATTTTGAACAAATGTTACGTTGAAAAGTAATTGAACTTAAAAATTACATTCTTATTTTATGTAACCCTCAACATTTTGAAAAATATCAAATGATCATTACGCTAGAACGTCTTTTCGTCACCTTTACCATGAGGGGTCCCAAACTATAGTATTACATTTAGAAAAAAAATTGGACGTGGTTTTCACTCTTCCCGAAGGGCTATGTTTCACATATTAATTCATAAGGTAGGTAAATACATTCAAACGTTGATGTGGTGCGGGAAATGTTCTTAAATACTCCATCCTGTATATACATATCATAGATAGGCTAATTCATGGAACAATCATATATTCAGATTTGTAAAATCATGGAATAGTATCATAGGTATTTAATTAGCTACATTCAATCCGTTTCAAGTAGATCACTTTGATAATCAGTCATACATTACTCTTTTTCACCCAACCGATTAAATGTTTTCTGTAGTTTCAATTGGATTCCAAAACACAACTCGGATGTAGGCACATTTCACTGAATAAAGTCATATGTTCTTTTTTAAGTTACATGGAAACACTAATAAACATAATAATAAGTTGTCATATGTTTTCTTTGTATGTCGGTTCTTAGATATGACTGAAAATACAATAAAAACTCTCTTTTTGACGTTTCGATAATACATTATTATCTTTATCAAAAATTGTTTTGTCAATTAGTGTTTCCATGTAATTTAGAAGAGAATAGATGATTTTGATTAATGAAATGCGTCTACAGCCGACTTGTGTTTTTAAAATTCAATTAAAACTGCAGAAAACGTCGGATCGGTTGTGTGTGGAAGAGGGAATGTATGGCTTATTATCTATTTGAAATGGATTGAATATAGTTAAACATGACATTATTTTAAAATTATACAATTCTAAATACCCATGATTTTATGAATTGGTTATTCTATGATCAAAATTTCATTTCTATTATTAACAACTCATCAAGTTTAACATAGTTCTATGGAAACTAACCTCAAAACTGTTACTTATAATACGCTATCTTTTTTAGATTGAATCAAACAGACAATCGAAAGTGGTACTTCAAAATAACAGAATTTGGTTAAGTTTGAATCGGATCAGAGTAATCGCTAATCATAGTAATCCTCTTACCTACACTCCTCTATTCAGAAGCATTGAACTGAAGATGAATGTGCGTGAATCCTTTCAGAGGTTTATATGTGAACACGCTGGACTAGACATCCAGGAATGTGGGCTTGAATTCCGCCGATGGTTCAATGTTTTAAGTTTATTCATTTTTAAAATCCTTAAAAATTAAATTGTCTAAGTTATCTTCATACTTCAGAAAATGTAATACTTTATTTCTCAATGTACCTACACGAACTTATGGGCAGTTGTATTGAAATATATAAGAATAAGAACTGTCATTGAACTAGTGTTGTCCAAGTAATCAACAACCATACTAATACTCATACCTTCAAAACGATTGAACTTGAGATGAATGTTCGCGAATAAATAATCTGTGGCGGAACATCGAATTACATTGTGTTCATCAATGACGGGACCAAAGTGGTGCAATTGATTAACACACTGGTGTAGACATCCAGGAATGTGGGTCCGAATCCCACCTATTGTTCAATGTTTTACTTTAATTCATCTTCATAATCTTCTGTTTAATAAGTACTCTGAGTTATCTCCATAATCTAGAAAATGTAATCCTAAATTCTTTAATCAGGAATTTATTTGTCTCATTTTACAGGACTAAAAATCATTAATCAGATTTTAATCACTTTGAGGTAACATGAAAGTAGGGTTGATATAATAGTTCTTATTTGAAAGATTTTAACAATTCACCCGGCAGAAAAATATTATAATAACTCATTTCATAGAGTATAAAGACATATGTTGTCAATTCAAATAAACTTTCGATGTCATGATATGTAGTATAATTTGTGAGCTTCAATTTAGTACGTTAGTTATTAAGTTAGCGAGTGATTATATATTACAATCGATAATTTTGGCTGATAAAAGGAGAGTGAGGGCAGTCAGTGACTTACGGAACCGTTAATGTATATCGAACGATTCAAAATTGTTTTATATTGTATATTGGAAATTCCCTCCAGCGATTTCAGAACAGTTTTACGTTATTTCCTGTTACGCTGTATTCCAAATGAGACATAAGTCAGAAGCGGTTAAATATAAACGGTATGTAAATGAGATCCTCTTGACCTCGTACTTAATACGTACATAGTGTAACCTTGAAAAGAACGCAATAACAGTTGAACTGAAACTGATCCAGTGGTATATGATGATGACACGAAGGAACAATTGAGCATCACTTTCCTTATACCGCTGTGCGTCCAGTCAGATGAATAACGAGTCCGAATAGCTGTACCGGGTTTCACAAAACGAAACCGAAATTGTGTGTCTGGCTGGGCTATAGCTGTAAAACATCCTCACAGGTTCTCCTAGGTCAGTTGATACCTATCAATTGCTTTACTTCATATATCTATATATAAGCATAATCACAAACAATTCATCTAGACATCTGTTAATTAACAAAAAACAGAATGTATAAATCTTCATTCATTGTAGCATGCATTCGAACATGCATAAAGTCACGTTCAATTTTACTATGTATAATGCATAAATTCAAAGTACATATATACAAAAATGTTAATTGAATTAATTTGATTCTACCAAATAGTATTATATAGGAACTCTAAATAATTTTAAAACTACTAATTCCATACTGGATACTGAAGTAAAAAGATTTTTACGTCAAGTAATTTTTACATCATGAAATAGAGTATCCTGACATGTTTTAAGCCAATAGGAAACAAATTACAGCTATAATTCTGCACTAGTGCAATTTTTTCATTTTTCTCTCAATGAAGGTACCTCCTATGAAATCATTCTTCTTGCAATTCATTTTAATAAAACAATATATAAGGAGAAATAAGTTGCTATGATAATAATTATTCACTTTACAATTACTTTATTTCCCTCATATTGAACCCAAAGTTTTCCATAATAAAGGATAATTATGATACCGGTTATAACACATACCCTTTTTTCAGAAAGTGTTCAAACTGGTTCAAACATGAATTTCTTCGTTCTCTTTAGAGTGCAATTTGCAATTTTTTCGTGAATAGACGAACTTTCCACGAAATGTTTTTCGAGTACTTCGGCAGTTTTGTTTTAACGACTCGTTTTATCAGCAAATGTTTCACATCAACATTTTCCGCACATAATCTCACCTCTCGCACCCCGCACTGATGCGTAATCTATCGTCACTGAGAATGTCGAATGAAAACTCTCTACGGAAGAAACATGTAAACATACTTTAGTTGTTTTTCGTGATGTCGTCTTCAGGACATAGTCTACAATATACATCGTGCATTATTGAATTATTTATTTAAATTAAACTAAAAAAATTCTTCAAAAAATCGATTGTGGAAGCCGTTATTTTATGGTAATTTATCATTTTGATTATATGAAAGAATAACTACTTTGTTATTATACCACTTTTATTGATAATAACGTGAAAACGTAACTATAGTTTCAACACCGAAGTGCCATTATCAAACAATTAGAAAATTATGAAGAAATCAATGAAACAGTTCAAGTGTAAATAGAGTAAGTACACTATTACATAGTAAACATAGCAACAATTTCTGAATTAGTGAGATTATAATTTAATATTCTAAAAATTATTTTAAGAGCGGTTTGAAAGGCACATGAAAAGATCACTTTGATATAGGTCTAACTGATCATTGGAGATATTTTTAGAGCTTTTGACACCTTTATAAATCTCTATTGATTCTAATATATTCAATTTAAAACCTCTGGTTTGGTTATGTAAAATGCTTAGGCTATCTAAATTAGGGAAATTATGACCAGTTTGTAAAAAATGATTAGCAAAGGTTGAGTCAGTTTTGTTGAGTCTAAACGAGCGAAAATGTTCTTCGTATCTTAATTTGAAATTACGACAAGTTCTACCTATATAAAAGTCATCACAGTCCGGGCAAATCATCTTATAAACTCCAGGTTTTCTATATTTATTGATTTTGTCTTTCGCGTTGTATATAAGATGGCAAAGTTTATTTTGAGGTTTGAAACTGATTTTAAAATTATGGCGTGATAAAATGTTAGCAATATGTTCGCTTACTGTACCAAAATATGTCAAAGAGATGTACAAAATTCAGGTCTCGCTATGGGTAACCCATTGAGTTAGCAGACATTTTTATGTCTGATCTGGAGGACAAAATTATGAACTGCACATTAGCAAAAAACCATATTCAATTTTGGTATAGATACGTAGATGATGTACTTGCCTCCTTCAAAGGCACATCCAGACAATTAAATTCCTTTCTTTCATTCATTAACCAACTTCACCCAAAAATTGAATTCACGTTAGAAACAGAAAAAGATAGAACAATAAACTTTTTGGATTTAACACTAATACGTGACCATAATAAAATAAACTTCAATATCTACAGGAAACCCACTTGTACAGACATCACTATTCCGAACTCATCGTTTAGCCCTCGTAGCCATAAATTAGCAGCATATCACTCAATGATCCATAGAGCATTTTCGATACCATTGTCAATAGAACACCTCACTATTGAGTTGAACACGATCAAACGAATAGTCATCAATAATGGTTTTCCGGTAGATCAAATAATTAAACTAATAAATCGCAAACAACAACAATTAACTTTCTATAAAATTTATCCGCGTATAGAACACATAGATGTATCCACTAAATTCATTTCTTTGACATATTTTGGTACAGTAAGCGAACATATTGCAAACATTTTATCACGCCATAATTTTAAAATCAGTTTCAAACCTCAAAATAAACTTTGCCATCTTATATACAACGCCAAAGACAAAATCAATAAATATAGAAAACCTGAAGTTTATAAGTTGATTTGCCCGGACTGTGATGACTTTTATATAGGTAGAATTTGTCGTAATTTCAAATTAAGATACGAAGAACATTTTCGCTCGTTTAGACTCAACAAAACTGACTCAACCTTTGCTAATCATTTTTTACAAACTGGTCATAATTTCCCTAATTTAGATAGCCTAAGCATTCTACATAACCAAACCAGAGGTTTCAAATTGAATATATTAGAATCAATAGAGATTTATAAAGGTGTCAAAAACTCTAAAAATATCGTCAATGATCAGTTAGACCTATATCAAAGTGATCTTTTCATGTGTCTTTCAAACCGCTCTTAAAATAATTCTTAGAATATTAAATTATAATCTCACTAATTCAGAAATTGTTGCTATGTTTACTATGTAATAGTGTACTTACTCTATTTACACTTGAACTGTTTCATTGGTTTCTTCATAATTTTCTAATTGTTCGATAATGGCACTTCGGTGTTGAAACTATAGTTACGTTTTCACTTTATTATTATTAAAAGTGGTATAAAAACAAAGTAGTTATTCTTTCATATAATAAAAAAATTCTGTAATGTCGATTGTACATGATAGGTAAATGACTATAAATAGTCTAATCAAAAACTCTTTACTATTTTCCATAATTGGAAACAAAAAAGTACGTATGGAAATAGTTTCTTATGTTATGTAGTGAAAAAAACTATGTACTGAATGAATCAATTTCCACTGGAATGAAAGCAAATATTTTGAAAGACATACGAGGGCAAGGTTAAAAGTCCCTGAAAAAAAAACAGCGCCACAATCGAAAAGCCCATGGCACATTTGTGATCATCTTTAACTAGAACGCATTAAAATTTTTAGACTGATATGTTATTCAATTCTGCTATGACATACATAGAAAGCAAGCAACCTTGAAGAATGTTGTAAGCTTGAAAAAAAAGGGAATTTCGCGTCTTGATTAAATATTATTTTTTGCGTAAAAAAGCATTACGCAAATCAAAGCATCGCTTGTTAAACATCATGGGAACTCTTCATCATCGATTGGTTCGATTCACAAGTGGTTTACATTTTTTCGTTGCGATAGTATGAACACAAAGGACGCCGAACATTCTGGTCGTCTAGTTCGAGATACAACCTCAGAAATCATCGATAAATCCATGGTATCATATTGGACGATTGGCGAATTAAAGTGCACGAGATTGCTGGGACTATGAGCACCTCAACCGAATGGGTACGGAACATTTTTCATCAATTTTCGAACATGAGAAAACTATCTGCCAGATGGGTGCCGCATTTGCTCTCTGTTGACAACTAACGCGACCGTGTAACAATTTCAAAGAAATGTTTGACGATGTTCAAGCGCGATAAGAACGACTTTTTGCTCCGTTTCGTAGCCTTGGACGAAACATGGATCCATCACAACACACCAAACACCAAAGAACAGTCGAAACAGTGAACTTATCCTGACGAATCGAAGCCGAAAACGGCCAAAGTTGTTTATCGGCCAAGAAAGTCATGGCGACAGGTTTTTAGGATGCACACGGTATCGTCCCTATCGATAAACTTGAAAATCGTACTATTTGGAAAGGATCGGAAAATTAGGAAAACGTTGGACCTAGTGTTTCGGGCTATAAGGAGATTATGTTGAGAAATAAGATAAGTTTTGACCAAATAAATCATTCCTTGTTTAATTTTTCAGGGAATTTTCACCTTGCCCTCGTATATGTATGAAGTCATACGTTAATTGAGCCATTCGCCGGGTGTCTGGACAGACGTGGCCCCGTACATTTGCGGCTCTTGTTTAATTGTTCGGATAATAATAAAATTCAAAAATTCAATTGTGGAAGCCCGGACTTTGTGATAGTTTATCATTTTAACGAAATAATGAATAAAACTACTTTATTTTACTATCACTGATATTTAATATAATCGTTACTATAGTTTCAACACTAAACGTGTCATCTCCAGACGAAAAAAAAAATTTAATATCAGTGATAGTAAAACAAAGTAGTTTCATTCATTATTTCGTTAAAATAAATTTCAAATAAATCAGTTGCGGCACTACCCCTATTGATGGGATACCTGCTCATGCTTACTAATGATGAATATTCCTAATATTACATAACCGTACCTGCTGAATTGCTGTGCATTTTAAACACCAAACGATAAGTTAATCTTGTTATAACGATGTGAATACGTGTAACTAGATTTTAAGAATATAATTGGCTTTAATTTTATGTTAAGTTTATGTTCTTAGATGAAATGTTGACAGAATTTGGAAATGTTCACTTATAATATCACAAGAGCTCAAATTATTTCCGGAAATTTTCTTGAGGGCACGAATATAATTTTCTTAAAATATTCGTGCCCGAAAGAAAATTTCCAGGAATAATTTAAGCTTGCGTGGTATTCGGTAAGAAAATTTCACACCATAATTTGGAAAAAAATTATTAATCCAATCTGACATTTTAAATTAATTTCACTGCTTGTCAAATTGGCCAGGGTATTGTTGTTTTTGACATATGTTGATTTGTCATTTTTGTTTAATCGGTTCTGTCACAAAGCTTAATAATTACTAGTTTAAAACGTCTGTACGTTGAGTTTAATAACTGTATAGCGAAATGTCGCGATTTATTAAAGAAAATCAACAAGTAATTAGACAAGAAATTCAAAATATAGCACCAGATAACACCCGAAAATCAAAATCAAGTGTATGGAAACAGTTTGTTGAATTTTGTGATGAAAAGTTGTATACTATTCATGAGTATATGAGTGTAGTACAGCTGGCTACTATACTGGAGGACAACGCATTTATTATGAAAAAGAAAAATTTTGAAGATTATAAGGAAAGTGTGGTCAAAGTGTTGTGGAACTCTACTGCTAAGCAGTTACATGAAATTTATTACGAAAAATATAAAATAAAATTTAATCCGTTTTCTGATGTGGAATTTGCGACCGCCAGAGCTGCACGCGATGCTAAGCGCAAAAAATTACAGAGAGACCCATTAAAAAGAAAAGTGAGTGGTGCAGCCTTAACCAGTGACGAATACAAAAAAATTATTGAAATGTGGGATGAAAATACTCCAGATGGATTGCAGCGTAAATTTTTTCACATATAGTTTCACATGAGCTGGCATGGAGAGGAGGGGAAGGATATTCTGCGTGTATCCAATACTTTAAAGAAGAAACTAATAATATCGGAAACCCAAAAGGTCGGATAGAATATAATCCAATATTCTCTAAAACCACACATGGTGGTTCTAAAAAACTGTCGGATAGTAAATGGTTGATTTCAAATTTCGACAATCCACAAATGTGTCCGGTTCGTTTGTTTAAGAAGTTGATGGAAAAAAGGGGAAATCTTATTCAGACCGACAGATTATTTTCAACACCAAATCCGTACTGGAGTCAACCCAATTCGAGAGGATGGTACAAGAATAGCCCAGTTGGTAAGAACATTGTATCTTCATGGTTTAAATCGGCAGCCTCTGATATAGGAAAAAAGTAAAAATAACTAATCATTCTGCCAGAGCAACAGCTGTTTCGAATTTGGCCAAGGAAGGAGTTGGTGAACAACAGCTCATTAAAATTACTGGACACAGTGATAGTCAGTCAATCAAACCTTACTTACAATTGGATGTTGAATATCATCATCAGATGATTGAATCCATGAGGAGAACTTCATCAAGTACTAGCAAGTTTAATCATGATCAGAGCCCAACCCAAAATAAAACAGAAAGTACCCAGATTCAAACCACCAATTCAAGCCAGCCCACAATCATTTATAATAATTGTGTTTTTAATATTAATAAAACCTATAATAATTAAATGTATTTCGTTATTATTTTGTTTATTAGTCGATATCATTAGAGATTTGCCCATGAAGATATTAGTTCAAAATGAAATAAATTCTAAAAAAATCATATTGGTAAGTATATCCGCTATATTTCGTTAAATAAAAAAATATTACCAACTTTAGTTAAACCAAATGCTGAAACTCAGATGGGTACTAGCTCAGTCTATCACCATTTGGTAATTTTAGTTAACTAAAGGTGATAGAAATATTTTTTTTATAAGTAACATGATCATATGTTTACCTTTTCAACTGTCAAAAAATTTCCACTTAAATATCGTGGCGCCACGAACAAATTCCCGGAAATTTTTTTAGTTGTCATGGTATCTAGTCAAAATTAAGGCATCTTATTGGTTAAAAAGTAGAGGTGTGAGATTTTCAGTTAAATTTAGTATCTGTGCGTGGTGTGACATATTTGAATCTTGACCTCACTCACCATGGATAATTCTAAGCTTGAATTTATCGAAAGTACCAAAGGGAAACCACTTGCCTTTTACGGAAGCTACTTCTATAGAAAGCATAAGCTGGCGAAAAGCAGTAACATAACGTTATCATTCAACATACTGTGGACCACAATTGTGAATTTGACACCGCTGTCGTAGATGTGATGAAGCGAGTCGCCGAAACTCGTAAAATGGCTCGAGAACAGGACGTGCCAGTGAGGACACTATATGAAGAAGAAATAATACCTGTTGAAGACAAGAGATATGAATTGATTGCTGCTGTTCCGTCGTACTCATCAGTCAAAAGAACATTCAACCAGATTCGACATGCTGCACGAGGATCCCTTAAAGAATCGTCAAGTGCGGAAGAAATTGTCCTTCCGGACGATATTTATGAGAAAGAAAATGACAGTATGTTTTTATTCTCTGATTAGGCACAGAATAATGGTGTTTTCATCCGATTGTGGATAAAATCTACTTAGTACAGCCGAAACAATATTCATAGACGGAACTTTCAAAAGTTGCTGTAAACAATTCACACAATTCTATTTCTTTCATGTAGACATAGCAACTGCACCGAAACGGACATATTTACAGTAATGTTTGCGCTACTGCAAAACAAACAAAAGAAAATATATAGTAGATTGTTTGAAATAGTGAAAGAAAAATAATATAAAAAGACTTCGAAATAGCTACAAAACCAGCTTTGAGAAGCATACCTACAAACATACGTGTTAGTGGTTGCAACTTCCATTGCAATCGATGCTTGTGGAAGAAAGTACAAGAGTTGGGGCTGACGGAAGAATATAAGCGAAATGCGGAAGTCAGATTACACATACGTGTGTGTACAGCATTAGCATATATTCCTCCCATGGAAGTGAAAAATGATTTTTTGAGCATTATGAAAGGTGACTACTCCAAAATTGCAGCAAGTACAAGAGTATTTCATAGAACAATGGATAGAAAATTCAGTCGGTTGCATTGACATGTGGAACATCTTTGTTCAAAAGCATCGAACCGGCAACTCCGTCGAAGGCGGGAATCACGGATTCAACAAGAGCATAAAAAAATGCCACCCACATATTATACAGTTAATTGAGTGTCCAAAAAGCGAGTCCATATATTTGGATTTGTTATCGGAAAGGAAAACATTAAATTCAAAGGGAATACAAAGAAAAAAGAAGTACATTTGATTGCCTTTGTACAAAAGCAGGATTTTTCAATATTTGAAAAAATGTAAATATGTATATGATAATATTACAAACATTAATAAAAAACAATGAAAAATAATAAAAATCAAGGTAACAAAAAAATTACGGTATCCACTAGATATATCCTTCAAACACCTGTAAAAACTGTAAAGGAAAGTTATATGTTAGTAAAACTAAAAAATCTACAGTTTTTTTTCAATATTCGACTTGTCTGTTTCGGTTATATTATTACTAGGCACTAGCAGGTATCCCATTAATAGGGGTAAGGCAGCAACTGTCTCACTTAAATTTCATCATTATTCGAAAAACTAAGAGAGGGCCGCAAATGTGTCGGTGTCGCAAATGTGCGGGTCCGCAGCTGTCCCGGATTCCATTCGCTAATCCAATATGTTTACAAGCACAAAACAAGATTAATTTTAAAGGGAGGAGTTTCCAGACCTCACCGCATGGAAGAAAGTGTAATACATCAACCTTCATATACAATGATCGGAACTTGGGACGATATCACACCAGAAGGGGTGCAATTAAATATTTAGAACGTGCTTGTAGAGAAAATGCAGGAGCATCATGCTTGATTCCCTAATTTCGAAGGGGAACAAGGAACGATAAAAATATCAACTGATAGAATATAATATAAGCATACTCTTAAAAATCCATACAGGGTGGAGTAAAAACGTGTGCTGATGAGAAAAGGCTTGTACCCAACCATAATAAAGCAAGTCGTTGTCTAGTAAGTCTTCTCAATAAGTTAATTGAACACTATTGATAAGAAATAATCACCCTTATTCACTAAAAATACTACTTTCGGCTATCAAGAAGCGATCATCAGAGTGAACTAAATTGTAAATCAAAATGTGCCTGTTTAAATACTATTTGTGGATAATAATGTAAGAAATGGGTTACCCTCAGCTGAAGATAAATCGGAATTTAATAAATTTCTTTTTCGTTTGTACATTTCCTTCACTTTTAAATTACCTAGATATTTTTCTATACTGTGTTTTAGAAGTGATAAACTTTCTTAAGATACGATGTGACCTGTATTCAAAATAAGTTCGACTACTGCTGATTTTTACCATTATTTTTCCTTATAGGGGCAAAATGTTGCTTATAACGAGGTAAAATGTTTCTTTCAGTTTGACCCACATAGCATTTGGAACACGACTCACAATTGATTTCGTAAATCCCGGATTTGTTGAAATCGGAAACTTCATGAATGATGTCTAAGCGGTGTTTGAGCTTATTCGTACATCTATAACCTGGTTGTTTTGCAAATTTAGAAAACAAACTATGGAATTCATTAATTACTGGAGAATGATAAGTGAAATGTTTGAATTTAGTTGAAGTATTTGAAAGTAATGGCTCTAATTTGGTTGGTTGGATCTTTACTGGTAATCGCGAAAATGTCGTCAACATATCTAAACCAAACTTTTGGAAACTGATTCAATTTAGATTTCAAGGAGGTTGCAGTTCGCTTAGGAGAATATTGGCCAGAAAAGAGAGAGTGGATTGCTATTGCACATCCGCTTGTTTGTTTATAGTAATTTTTATTAAGTAATACAGAAAACCCACTCCAACAAATAGGTATACCCCGGTGGATTCAGCTACACCATTTAGATATAAAATAGTTCTCTTTGATAGTCTAGTTCGTAGATTATTGAACGTTCTTTTGAGCCAGCAAAATTCTAACAACGAAGTTGAGAAACTTCAGCAAATTGCGTTGAACAATGGTTACTACGAATCTTCGATCAATAATTTATTTTCTGAACAGAAAAGGAAATTGGAACTTGCCAAATTCGAGCCACTACTTTCAAATACTTCAATAAAATTCAAAAGTTTCACTTACCATTCTTCAGTAATTGATAAATTCCAAGTTTGTTTTCTAAATTTGCAATACAACCAATTTATAAATCTAAGAACAAGCTAAAACACCGTTTCGGCCTTTTTTAACACCTTTGATAAAGTTTCCGATTTCGATAAATCCGAGATTTGCTAAATCAATTATGGTGTTCAGAATGCTATGTGGATCAAACTAGAAGAAACATTTTAACTCGTTATAAGGAACATTTCGCCCATATGAAGAAAGATAATGGTGAAAAATCAGCAGTAGCCGAACATATTTTGAATATGGGTCACACCTTTTCTCAAGAAAGTTTATCACTTTTGATACACAGTACATACAAATATCTAGGTAATTCAGAAGGGATGGAAATATATAAACGAAAAGAAGCGATGTATTAAGTTCTGATTTATCTCCAGCTGAGGGTAACCTATTATTTACATTATTATCCCCAAATAGTATTTGAACAGGCACATTTTGATTCATAATTTACTTTACTCTGATAATGACTACTTAGTAGCCGAAAGGTCCTCAGTACTTTAATGGAGTTTTAAGTGGATGAGAGTGAACTCTTTTATAGTTTATTAAGTAAATAAGTTAGGTAGAACGAACATAAATATTAAAACCAACTGGTATTCGAATCCAAACTGGAAAAAACAAAATACCCTTTGTTGGTTCCAAAACATTCCAATTGGAGTGGACAAAATTATCAACTGCACATTTCGACAATGTGCTTCCAGGTTTGTGTTTCTGGCTACACGTAATTTTTAGATTTAATAATTAGAATTAGTTTCAATATCATAAAATTCTCTAAAAAAAATATGTACAGGGTGTTTCAGTTTTTTCGTTCATAACTTCATTAAACGATAGAACTTCTAAAAATAATAGGGGTCTTTCATATAAAATTTTTCTCTAAATCACTTCGTTTCCGATATACTGGGTGTTGAAGTTTTGAAAAATTATTACATTATCTTCATTATCTTCTAAACAAGATTTTTAGTTCAAACTTGGTAAACTTTAGATTTACTAGATGAGACTTTTTTTGGTGACAGTAGCATAGTTATGAGGTTTTGTACGCATTTAAACCCCTTAAATTTCTACGCCAATGATCGGAAATTATTATATACAAATTTCAAAAACTTTGATTTATTTTCTATAAAAAAGTATTCTTGATAAATATCACTTGGAGACTTCCTGTTCGAGATATTTTAATTTTTCTACTCAGGGCTATCTTATGGAATTTTTTTTGAAAGGCTATTATTAAAAAGTAAAAACATATTTAAATACCTATTTATTGGTAACGATAAAAATAATTCAAAATAAATGCTCAAAATGATCCATTACTTTAACGCAACGGCGACATAAATTTCTCAACGACCTTGTTCGAATTAACATTTCATTATTTATTTCACCACAAGCGCTTCGAATACGATTCAGTAGATCTTCTCTATTATGAACTAGCGTGGCATAAACTTTATCTTTCAAATAGCCCCAAGCAACAAAGTCCAAAGGATTAAGGTCAGGTGATCGAGGAGGTTATGCAACTGAACCACTTCTACCAATCATCTTTCACCGTACTTCCTATTTAGCAATTCTTATACTTGTCTTCCAAAATGGGCAGGGGTCATCCAATTGTATCCATGCATTTGTTCATTCATTGCGTGGTGTTTCCTCCCTCGTGTCTCCGTGATTCATTTTGAGCATTAATTATGGAATATCTTTTATCGTTACCAATAAATAAGTATTTAAATATTTTTTTACTTTTTAAATAGCCTTACAAAAAAAATTCCATAAGATAACCCTGATTAGAAAAATGAAAATAACTCGAACAGGAAGCCTCCAAGTGAAATGTATGGGGAATACTTCTTTATAGAAAATAAATCAAAGTTTTTAAATTTGTACACAATAATAATTTTCCATTGGCGTAGAAACTTAAGGGGTTAAAATGCGTACAAAACCCCATAATTACGCTACTGTACTTGTAACAAGAACATTTTGTCACCAAAAAAATTTCTCATCCAGTAAAACTGAAGTTCACCAAGTTTTAACTAAAAATCTTCATTTGTTTAGAAGATAATGAAGAAAATGTGATTATTTTTCAAAACTTCAACACCCTGTATCTCGGAAACGAAGTGATTTAGAGAAAAATTTTATATGAAAGACCTCTATTATTTTCAGAAGTTCTATCGTTTACCGAAGTTATGAACGAAAAAACTGAAAGACCCTGTATATTAGAATCAATTCTACATTATGGATAAAATTGCATATCACATAGTAGAGGATGAAACAATAGAATTTTCTCAAGAAACTATTAAAACTTCGCGGCTTAGGTGAGCTTTTCATAACTAGTCGGAATAATATTCTCCGTTGTCCGTACTACCGTAGACAAAACTTGTACTCGGAAGATACATTAAAATTAAAAGAAAATGCAGTAGTATGCCAAAACAAACCCACCTCCACGTATATCCATGTACAAGCGTTGCAGCTCTTGAAAGGAGTCCAAATAATATTGATTTCAAATCGTTGCATCGTTCAAAAATATCCAACCTTTTCAAGTGGCTCTACCGTTAAAATTTATCAAGATTCGGTAAAATTGAGTCAACAACTTCAAGCTATCTGATGTGGCAATATTAATATTTTGTGGCATGTGTTTATTTATGTAGCAGTAGAGTAATTTGCACCGGCATATTAACATAATCAATTTTCTCAAGCCGGTTTACTCCAAATAGTCTTGGCTATATCGGAATCAGCAGCTCTAGGTCTAACTTCTTCCTGTAATATATAGGAGCCTTGCAGGCATCTCACTACATGAATCTTAGTTATTACGCTGGAAGGTAATGTTGAAGAATGCAACTTCCCGGCGGCGTGAGTGTCGCGATTTAAATGCGCCTCGTATAATAATATAATACCTGCAGAATGTATTATATGCGTACCGAGGTTTGAGTTCCGTTATTCGATAAAATTGGCTGTGGAACTGGGCCACATCATCGTTCTTTATAGTTAATGTTTGAATTCAGATATACATGAAGATTCAACGTCTTATTAAGGTTTATGCATAGCTGTAACGAATTATAGTGATTTCAAACAACAGAGACAATCTCGTATTTTTTTATCCAAGCAGTCCAACACTTATAGAACAAATAACACGATTTTGGGCTATTTTATAATTAATGCATTCTCTCAAAGAATTAATAAAAATATGTATAATATTTATTATAGTCACATGTTTACGTCAACATATAGATGTTCATAGAAAGTAATGAATACTTCAGAAAAATAGGAAATCCGAGAAACCCAGTAGAGATCAGTAAACTTTTTAAATATTGACCAATTCGATCTCTTTTTCCCTCAATTTTCTTCCACGGAGCGTCACAACATTTTTGAACGTCTTTTATCAAAGAAATCCCTTCAAAGTCAGGAATACGATCGGACTCGACTTGCAAATTCGTATCTGAGTAGTCCATCTTCATTTATAATATACAATAACTCTCTCGCACGTCGTCCGTAGTGCGGTGACTCTTTTCGGCAAATGAGTGACTGGATGAATGAATGGATAAAAAAAACGTTTATTCAGTTATTGGGGATTGGGATACATATTGGCTCAAATATTTTATTTTGAAGGCTATTAGATCTTGCGATCCACTTCAGCCTGGATCTTATTATAATTAATCGATTGAGCTTAAACAAGTTGTGTTGAAAAATGAACATTTAGTTTTGCGGAAAAAAAAGGAAAAGAAAAACATTGTTTTACGGTATTACAAATTTGCTTATGGTAGCTAATGGGAAGCGTCTAAGACCGACTCCGATCTTCCTGCACGGGAATCCGGTAAAATCTCAGAAAACTCTGATTCTGAAGACGTGTTTATTCTAAAGGATATAAAGCAATGATCTTAATTTAAGTCTTCAGGTCCTGACTCTTGATTCCAGTGTTTTCGATTCCTGGTGCTTGACTTACCCGATTCACTAATTTAGAATTTGCGCATTTCTATTATTTATAATGTCACTTTATTTATTTCATCGCGACGAATAGAGTCGTTCACTTGAGATTATGCTGTGCGCTAGAATTATTTAAACACTTCACTTCTCTTGGTCACTTGATTTTACGCACCATTCCGTTTAGCGGAGGATCAGCGGTGTGGAATCGTGGGCTTCTTGGTATGCTTAAGGGAGGTTATCTCCTTGCTAAAAAAGAATGCTGATAAGGAATTCAAGTTTCTCTTTAGGGCGATGACTAAGGGCCCTGCGGTGTTCATGCCATGGAGCAAGGGGATAGCTTTCGCTTTCTCCTTTGGTCACTGCAATGTGGAGTTGGTATAATGCTTTTGGAGATTGTGTAAGCGTTGGTCGACGGAGATGATGTCCGCCAGTTCAACGACTAACCGGTTTGGATGGCGATGATGGAGCCTCTGAATCCTGCGCAATATTTTGAGCTCACAGGATTTCAGTTGCTCTAACTTCCTTCCAGAAAGGGTAGGGTAAATGAGGGCTCGGTAGTCGATGACTGGGCGGCCAAATTGTTTGTACGTATGCTGAAGGGTATTAGTGCTGTATCCTCGAAATCTGCCGGCTAGAGCCGAGAGTAGGTGGCTTCTACTCCTGACCTTCTCAAGCGTTATCTTGGGATCGGCAGATCAGTGGAGGTACTGGTCAAAGGTGATCCCCAGGATTCCTACTTCAGAGGTCAGCCGTAGAGGCTCACTCCATAGATCCCGACAGACGTTATTCGGATCCAACTTCTGGATATTCCAGAGTCTGTGATGACGGAAGAGTACAGCCTGTGACTTATGTGGATTTGATGTGGGTCGTCATCTGCACGCTCAAGCACTGAACGCATTTCTGTAGTTAGGTTGTTGATGGCGGGTGAGGTATCAGGCATAGATGAGGTAGAAGAGATGAGTAAGGACTGATCCTTGAGGTACCCCAGCTGAGGGGAAAAAAGATTCAGAACAGGAATTTTTAACCTTCACTGTTATGGAAAGATCGGTAGGTAAGAAAGTATTAGTTCATCAAACTAGTGAGAAGGGATTTGAAGGGTGTTTAGCTTGTAGATTGGTCCCACATGCCAGACTCCATCGCAGGTTTGTTTGATATAAAAAAACACGATCAGAGTGCAATGGTCTTGATTCATTGATTTCGTGGCATCGCCATGTAGTTTTGTTATTGGGTCAATCTTTTCGACCGAAGTTCTGCTACTTTAATCACTTCAGTAAAAATGTGAAAGCAAACCAACCATCAAAATTCAAATAATCAACTCAAACTTTTATAAAAATCAAATGTATTAAAATAAAATAAATTGTAAGCATTCTGAAATATATATAAAAAGTAAGGTAAGTATCTTTTAAAATTTAAAAAACTCTCTACACCAATGTTACACATTATCCTAAGTGCCTTTTTTGTTGGATAAAAAGTTTATCTGTATTTGCTGACGTATCCCCTATGAGAATATCATGAGACAATAATGAGTGTATATTGACAAAATGAGCTGTTTTCATAGCTTCATCAGTAGTCAATGTTTTCAATTTTCTCAAAATGAATAGAACTCAATATTTTCTTACAGGCTGCGTCTATATGAGTTGCACAATTGAGTCTGCTATCAATATATAAGGAAATTCTTGGCTTCCGGATGGATTCCGAGCCACATTAGCACGACTTGATGCCGACGTTTCGCCAGCCATTACAGGTGGCATCTTCAAGACAGGCTTGAGGCTTGAACTGAAACTTATCCTACTGGCTTCTGTAGCGGTAGGGAAAATCCTTCACGCTACACAGTTCACTGCCTTTATTCCAGTGGTTAATTCCGTTCTGGCACCTGTCCCTGCCGTTGTGTGATCATGTGCGAATTGGAATTTTGGAGAACGGATTTCCAAATTTAGGGAAGGTAATATCCTCAGTCACGGTTCAGATAATTTGGATGCTTTAGGATTTCTATCGTTTCAAAGATTTTTCGCTATAGAAGTTTGGGGCTCGAGCTAGGATTTTAGTATTTTTGGAAAGGTTTTGATGATTAGTGTCAAACTTGTATTCCGCACGTGCAGATCTACTGGTGTCGCGAAGTCTTGTACTGAACTCACACGAGTAGCTACCGTACGACCTGTTTCACCAATTTAGACTTCATCGCAAGAACAGGGAATGCTATAAACTCCTCCTTAGTGAAGAGGAGGAAGGGGAGCTTTGATAGGTTCGTAAAACTGAGATGTTTTTGGAAGTGTGGAAAACCGAGTAGATATATTATGTTTCTTAAGGATTTTGGAAATTCGATCTATTACATTTTCAATATAATATGAAAGATAAAGCAAGCCGTCGGATTTGTGACTCAGGTTTATTTGAAATTTCAGGAGAAGTGTATTTGCTTATGACTTTTTGAATGTTATAATGGGAGAAATTATATGATAATAAGACAGATGAAAGATGTTTTAATTCTGATTTTGAGGATTGAGGTTGAGATAAGTTGACAGTTCTGTGGACCAAGGAGTTTAGGACAGATTGCTTTTGGGCAGGGTGTGTTGGAATACATTTATAATATCAAATACTTGACTGTATAGCTAGATTTAGTAGCTCGAATCAATTATGGCATTTATAGTCGTAGACTTTTGACGTTGGTGGTTTTTATAGTTGTTATATATGTATTCAATAAAGAAGTTTGTGGTCAACGTTGATGTCTACTTGTATCCCACAAATCGCACTCAGTCAACAGGTTATGAGCTCAGAACGTTGTTGAATGTGAAATGAATTCCGAAAGAATCGTCGCCGAATTTTCAGGCAGAATGTGGAATGTTTTGCCTTTAATTGAGAAGTTGCAACGTCGTCAGAATTTCGACAGTTGGAAATTCGTTGTTCAGACTTATCTGGAGCATGAAGAGCTGTGGGACTGTGTAACAGGAATTGAGACCGATGCAATAAAGCTAACGGAAGCGAAGAGTAAGATCTTTCTTCTGATAGAACCCATTAACGATGTACATGTACAAAGTCAAACCACCTCTAAAAGTGTATGAGATGCTTTGAACAAAGCTGTTGGGGACACAGGGTTCACCCGAAGAGTAGGGCTATTGAGGACACTGATAACAACTAGATTAGAAGACAGTAAGTCAGTTGAAGATTATGTCAATAGGATTGTTGGCACGGCGCACAAGTTGTCTAGTGTTGACCTCACAGTAAGTGATAAATGGGTTGATACTATACTCTCAGTTGGATTACCTATCGTATATAAGCTTATGATTATTGACATAGAGATCTCGGGAGTACGAGTAACCGGAGACTCCATAAGAACAAAGTTACTGCAGGATGTCAAGTCAAACGAAAATGAAATTGCCACGTATAGCAATGAATTCCGAAATGAGAACCAAATCTCAAACAATATGAATACAGGTAATGATTCAGTTAATAAAAACAGGACCATTCGATGTTTCCAATATAACAGATATGGGCATTTCGCCAAGAACTGTGACAAACCGAAGAAGGACAAGAATAGTGTGGCACTGTATTCGACATTATCAGTTTCACAAGATTGTGATCATAGCAAAGGTAAATGGTATTTGGACTCCGCTGCCACAATTCATATGATTAATGATTTGGACTCCCTAAAAAATGTCAAAAATACCAGTGAGTGAGAGTGTTCCATAACTACCGCGAACGATCAAAGAATGTGTGCAAACAAGATAGGAAACGTCACCATATCTTTCATAATGCAGAAGTTGAGAATACTATACATGTGCCAGATTTGAAGGGTAATCCGTTGGCAATATATTTTCTACAATCAGAAGGTTGAGCATTCGATTATTTCAAGATTTTCAACAAGTTAGTGGAAAATCAGACTGGTAAAACATTAAAAACAATCCGCACTGATAACGGTGGTGAATATTCAAGTATCGCATTTGAGAACTATTTGGAAGATGCTGAAATCGTACATCAGTTGACCGTTTCGAGAGCTGTGAGCAAAATGATAAGGCAGAGCGTTTGAACCGTACAGTAGTTAAGAAAATTAGATGTATGTTGATTGATTCCGAGTTACCTAACAGTTTTCGGAAAGAAACACGTAAAAAGTTAGATAGAAAAACAGTATCCGGTATAATGGCTGATTATAGTACTGAAAGCAAGGCGTTCAGATTATATGACCCCTCCACAGACAAAGTTTTCGTAGATACAGATGTCGTGTTTTTTGAGAACGAAAAGGGCAATTCATTGATTGCACATGCTCGGAATAATCAAGATGAACATTTATTCATATTTCTTTATGACATAGGTGGTGTTGCAGAGGTTAACGACCCTAATCAGAATGAACAACAGCGCGAAAGTGACTCAGAACTCAAACGAGAACAATATCTGGATGTTGACCTGGATCCAGATTTTGTCTCAGATCAAGTTGAGGTTCCAGCTGACAGAGCCAGAAGAAGTAACAGGGAGGAAAAGTTACCTAAAAATCTTGATGAGTATGATATTAGATCGTGCCTCGATCCTCGAATAAATTAACAAAAAGAGTTATTGAGCAGCCGGGAGAAACTTTAAAAGATTACAAACTCATTTTAAACTCCAACAATATACCCCGAAACCACGGATACGGTTGTTCAGGCTAATCCACTTTTGGCTAAAAACAATGAAAACAAGAATAATGTCGTTATTTTCGAAATTTCCATGGCTAGTTCTGGCTCGGTAAGTGCAGATAAAAACCAAAATATAAACGAACATCAATAATATTATGAACGGCAATCTACGACAATTTTATGAATGACGTAGGTTATTTTCAAAATCCAAATACGTGCCCGAAATTTTTCAATGTTTATTTGAAAAAGGAAATACCATATAGTTTGTTAGTTAGGCGGTGGCTGCGTTATTCTAAAGTATTAGGCGCAATTTATTGCGAACCATGCTGGATTTTTTCTAAAGTAAATGACAATTGGCGTAATAACCATGGGAGGATTAAATACAACACGCTGGCCAGACCGTGTAACATCTTGAAGTAAAGTTAAGGTTCTTGAACATCATCAAAGCACTGGATAAAGTAATTGTGTATAGTAATAAGAGCGACGAGCGAACAGAAGCTTATAATATCAAAATCAAAATGGCTACATTTGAATTTATTTTCAAAACTATCATTCTTGAGAAAATAATGTGTAACATAAACTTTGCATCAAAATTATTGCAAGCTAAAGACATGGACATTTCAAGAGCTGTAGATGCATCAAAAAGGGTTCATAATTATTTAAGCAAATTGAGAAATGACTATGACACTCTAAGCAATGAAGCTGTTGAGTTGGCTAGAAAATGGAACGTCAGTATTGAAAAGAGAAGACTAAGCACTAAGCGGCATTATGATGAACTGACTCTGGACCATTGTTTTGATAATGACGCAGATATCTTCAATGTATATCCGAAAGTGTTTGACGTAGTTTTTGGAGAACTGAACAATGGATTCAGTGGCTTGTATCGCGTTTGTGAAATTATCGGTTTTTTTAATCCAAAAAAACTAGTTACACTAGTCACAAGATCAACTTTTTAAATGCGCAGAAAATGTAGTAACCCATTACAAAGATGACATTTCATAAGAATTTCCAGTTCAAATAATAAACATAGTGTCAATTCTTAAAGATGAACTTTCTGAAATCAAATCGGCAAAAGAATCAGCAGAACTCTTATAACTATTAAATATAACGCATTATTAGTTCGTTATTGTTATATTCAACAATTCCCGTTACTACCAAATTAAAACTCATTCAAAATTATATGCGGCCAACAATAACAGCAGAAAGATTAAGCGGTCTTGCAATTTTGGCTATGGAAGCTGATGAAGCCACAAAATTAGATTTTAAAGATGTCATTAAAGACTTTGCTAATGCTAAAACTCACCCTGAAGATTTTTGAAATCAGTGCTTGTTATTTGGTATACCTATAAAAATATACGTTTTTAAAATTATTCAAGGCGCTTAATTTTTCCTAGTGGCTCAAAATTTTAAGTTCCGCCACTTGAAGGGAGTAATAATACCCTGAGAAGAGGACTTCGTTTCTGATTGTAATTTCATGTGCACGTAAAATACCTTAATTTGCCCGCCGGTGGTAACATTCTTCCGAATTCAGTTGAATATAGCACTGAGGCAGATTATCTGGGCTATTCATTCCAACCGCACTTCGTGGATAACGTTACAATTTTCTATTTAAAACTATTTACATGTATTTCTAAAGCGATATCTTTGTAATTATTTCAGAGTGATACATTTTCATCTGATTATGAATTTTCAACTATGTTGATTGATAATCACACGAGAACGTTATGGTGAAAGAGCATTTTACAAAAATAAATGTTAAATTTCATGTCCGTGATGAAGTTGTTATAATGTAGCGATCACGTAGATAGTCGTAGTTTTACGCGTCTGGTTATAATAATAGACAAGTTTGCTAGCATGGTTGGCGAAGAATGATCATGGCGTAGCAAATGACTGGAAAGAGACTCAAGCAAAACCGGGAAGTAAACTTGAAGAGGCCAATAACCTAAACTCGACGTCGGTCAAACTTGCTGCTTCTATTCGAATTTCTTTCTTACTTTTAATGCCAACTTGCGTGAATGCACACCTTGCCACTAATATATCAGAGGCGGACCAACGAGACAACTTGTATGGCCTTGATCAATAGTTATTAAATTCTCGTATTTCCATTAACGTAGCGTTGAACTATTTATGTCGTTTTCAGAAATGTATATACCTATGATAACTCAGCTGTTCACATTACACAATGAAGAATAATTTGGACAACCTATTGCGATCGCCATCTGGCGGATAAAAATCAAGATTTAACATTTGGTATGAAGTTTTGTATTGCATGCATAGAGCAATGAATGAGTTTTCTGTAGAGATTCAATAAAATATGTTTTCGATGAAAGATATTTGCTTATTTACTAAAATCAATATTATATCAATATAATTGAAAGCAAGCCTTAAAAATTCTTAAATCCGAGAAAGTGATGAACTATTTATTCTATGGAAATCTATTTTAATAAAACGAAGCCGCTCATATTTATTTGAAAAATAAAATCTCTTGTTGAAATTAGACAAAAGAATGTTTCATTTCGTTTTATTAATATATAAGAAAAGTATGCAAGTGCACACATATCATCTAAACTCTTTCATACTGTGAAAATTAGAATATATTCATTTGTTTGAATAGAATATCGAATGTAACTAATAATGATCTTTTTATTTTAGTTTAGAGCAAAGTTATTGATCAATTACATGATTTATCATGCTCAGATGAGTTATTCGAAGAAAAAGTTAACGTTATAGCTGTTTCAGCTGGACAAAATCCATAGTTTAACAATGAAGAAAACTGATATTGTATGTCTGGGGTTATTATTAAAAATGAATGTAAACTTTTGGTTGTAAGAAGATTGGGAATTTTTTTCAAATTTGAAGTAACGGGACATATCGCAGTTATGGAAACAATTGTTATTGAATTTGTTATTTCTAGCAAAAGGTAATAAATTACTGGAGCCTGCTTAAATACTATTTGGAGATAATAATGTGATGATGTGTGGTTACACTCACCTGGGTTATCAAATTCCGATTCATCTCCATCTGAGGCTAACCTCTTGTTAACATTATTATCCCCAAATAGTTTTTAAACAGGCAAATTTTTATTTATAATCTAGTTTACTCTGATTATGGCTACTTGGTAGCCGAAAGGTCATCAGTACTGCAGTAGTTTCAATGAATAAGGGTGATTGTTCCTTATAATACTTAATAATATAATAATGTCACTAAGTTAGGTTAGGTTAGGTTGGAAACAAAGGGGGTCCAATAAACAATCATTATTGGTTATTATGAGAGTGTTAAGATTAGTGCGATTACAATATTTGCATTCAATAAACAATCATAGGTTAGGTTGGAAACAAAGGGGGTCCAATAAACAATCATTATTGGTTATTATGAGAGTGTTAAGATTAGTGCGATTACAATATTTGCATTCAATAAACAATCATTGGTTATTTTGCAAATAATTGCGTACAGAAGGGTTGTTGGCCTGGGCATCAGGTACTACATGCAAATTATCTGACCTGACAACTAGGTATATACCTGGGAGTCCTGGGACTGACGTAGATCTCGAAAACACCCGAGACTGAATTTACTTACATCGAAAGGCATTTAATAGATGCCGGACTCAATTTACGTCGACCCAACTATATGGCAAGGGTTATGGAACCTTACGTGAACCATCAAAATATGGAAACATAGGTAATATCGGAAAAATACTCTGAAAATTTAATATTTTTGCATAACAAAAACTTCCGATAAATAATTCTTTTGTTTCCGTTAAAAGAATGTATTTTCCCCTTTCTAGTTATATGACATTAAATGTTATAGTCAGGTGTTGCTTTTAATTGATTGTTGCTCGCGGTGAATATTTTCGTTTGATACCAATTCATTATTTCTTCAGGGTGCAACATAAGTTTACTAAATGTTCCAAACATATTATTCTGAAATGGTACATTTTTCTTTTTACTTATTGAGAATTTAACGATTATCGTGAGCTTTCAATAGTTCCATCACAGTCTTGATCTAGAAGTAATTGATTCTCAACAAAATTATATTGATAACATCAGTGATGAATCTGTTTATTTTCTTTAGTAATGAAATGGAGTGAGCAGCTCATAATATTATTTTATAAGATGACAGCGCCACATTTTTACATAGCAATGTAAGATGGCACAATATTGTTCCTTTTAAACAGAAACACTTAAAAACATTTGACTTTTACTTATCTCAGAGTTAACTGAGATAATATATTAATATTCTAGGATAATCAAATTTAGGTTTGGTTTAATGGTTCCTACTTATTCCAGTGTTTTCACATTGACAATACAATATCTTCCTAAACGATGCGAGTACCTTTATTGTAAAACGGAGAATGAAAGCATATTGTATGAAAGCGAAAGTAATTTGAAACTTCTACCTGCTTTTCTTAAAAGGTCCACAAATAAGAAAATATTCGTTTCACCATCTGTTGAAATTATAGAGTTCGAAGAAAATTAAATGGAAGATGAGTACTAAATGGATAGATGTATTTTATATCCGGTTGGTAAGCTGTATCGAATAACTAGACGCTGCATTTTGCAACACATCAATTATTATTGTCAATCGACTCCCGACACTTGAACGATTGAAGGTTCAGTTAATTACGAGAAGTTCTGGAGCATAATGTTATTAAGATATACAATACGTATCTTCAATTGGGATTATTATTCCAATAATTTAGACAAATTTCATTCACGCAAGACCGCGTATCTTACGCAAAGTGAATATTCAATTCAGAGTTTATAATATCGCATAGCCCATCATCAAGATTTGTAAACAACCTATGACCACAGATAAAAAATATCATCATTATCATTATACTTTGTCATCACGTCAGGCTGAACATATTAAGCTAGATGAAGGAAGGAAACTACGATTTCGATTCCGAGATATGTTTTTACTCCTCCCACTATAAGCAGAATAAGGGAAGTATTGTAATCGGCATGAAAAATATTTTCGTAGACATATCCGTTCTGAGCATTTCTGTTGAGACGATTGCGTCGTTGCTATAGGTCATATGGATTTGAAATTTTGCAAATCACTCTAAGGTGAAATAGAAGCTATTTTATTTTTAGGAGTGGCAGCCGCTGTTAGAGTAGTATTTTTGACATCCGTTTTCAATTTTTCAAATGGAATTATAGTGTTTTATTGAACCATAATGACAACCGTGTTTTTCTGGTTATAAATATACATCACACGCATGTATTTAACCAGCAGAAGTCCGAAATTCTTATTTTGAGATTCAGAAGACCTCATCGATGTGACGTCATCGTTTATTTTATGTGTTGGCTCAGTGGCAAATTTTGATAGTTCATGTGACAGCAAGTGTCAGTATAAAACAAGGTTATATTATAGTGTGAATACTGTCAAACTGACAGTATGTGTCAATAGAGAGGGAAGTCAGTGATTGATTGATCATAGTTCATTTTGATAATGAATTAAACCCGAAACTTGATTTTCAAAAATTTACAAGGTCTCGATATTATATAGAGGACGTTTCACCAACCATTACAGATGTCATATTCAGGGCGGACTGGAACTGGTTGTGAGACTCACTTTGCTTGTTAATATTTATGGCTTAATAATTCCACGATTCCCTAATCAACTTACTTAGATCCAAAGGGATTGCCATATTGGGGGGGGGGGGGATTATCTGTTGGTATTTCTGTTGCTATTGCAATTTCATTGACAAAATAGGGAACATATGCAAATATTGTGGTTTCTTCGAGACAAATTTCTTGAGCAGCAAAACAAAAGTGACAGTATTTCAGAATTATATATAAAATTCTCGGGAAATAGGTCACATTAACACTCTGTTTTAAATTTTCGTCTTTACGTACGTTTCGGTCTCACGACCATCATCAGAAGACTTATTATGTCAAAAACTTGATTACTTAAAACTG
The DNA here is from genome assembly GCA_958510875.1 of Endomychus coccineus. Lineage (NCBI taxonomy): Eukaryota > Metazoa > Arthropoda > Insecta > Coleoptera > Endomychidae > Endomychus > Endomychus coccineus. The sequence continues at coordinate 130,672,185 of OY294068.1, read as the reverse complement.
ATTGTATCACACAAAGCGTCCTAATCGCACCAATTTCAATTAAAATGTCCACGTCGCCGAAGCGAACAGAAACACGAATAACGAAATTGTTACAGTTTTTAGGTGTCACTGTTGATTATAACTTCAGCTGGGAGAACCAGCTTAATATATTATGCTCAAAACTGAATTCAGCCAGTTTCTTATTAAATTATTGGATGGAATCATTTATCAATAACAACAATTAGAATCTTGTACTTTTCATCATGTACAGGGTGTCCCATTTTGGGTACTTTTGCGGGGTATCTCCTTTATTTTTAAAGATAGAGAGTTGCGGTTTTCGCGACACTGTGCTACTTTTTCATAAAACTCAAGATGCCGTCAACAGAATTTTCATAGCCCTTTTAGTTTTTAAGATACAGGGCATTTCTGAAAATGTTGCAATTTGTGACCCCCCTCGTATCTCCGTTATCCTTCAACTTATCGAAAAGGTAAAATAACATTCTAATAGATTTTTTTCCGTAGAATGCAGTGGTGTAGATAGCTTTTGTTACATATTCACTGTTTTTGAGTTATAAAGTAAACTTATGTTTTTTTAAATGGAACACCCTGTATATTTATAGACTATAAAATTTGTCTTTTTTTTACCTTTTCAAAAATATATGATAGTATAAACTTTTTTTCAGAAACACGCAAATAATTGACAATTTTCAGAAAATTAAATACATATTTTAATAGTAGGCTATGGATAACAATAATAAACAAGTGCAACTTACATATTACTAACAAATAATTGGATACCTTGTATATAGGTATCTATTAAAAAAAATTCCCATAGATCTTTTTCTAACAGTAAGTTTGTAACAACAGTTTTGTGGCGTAAAGTGACAATATAACAAAAACACAAAAAAATAACATTATTAAAAAAAATTAAATGTGATGTTCAAATTGACCACCATTTTCTCTAATGCAAAATTGGCACATCTTTGAGATTCTTTGAATAGCGTTCAAAAGAACCATTGTTCTCATTCGCAGATTTCGAAAAGCTAAATGAATTGCCTCTCGAAGTTTTGCAATGCCGTCATATCGAGTTTTATATACTTCATTTTGTATATAACCCCATAAAAAAAAATCTAAAATTGAGAGATCTGGTGATCGTGGAGGCCATCTAACAGGTCCGTTGGTACCTATCCATCTTTGAGGAAAGTTATTATTTAGAAAGGCCCTTAAGAGCCTAGAGTTATGACTTGGGGCACCATCTTGCTGTAGGTAAACAGCATTATACTGGGCTAATGGAATGTTTTCGAGCAGTTCTGGAATAACTTCCTCAAGAATTTCTAGGTATCTACGTGCTGTAAGACCTCCTTCAAAAATCCTATAAACTATATGTCTACCCAAAATAAAACATGAAACCTCAACTCCAAAGCGTCCTTGTTGTGCCCTTTCAAACATTAAATGCAGATTTTCACTACGCCAGTTCCTGGTATTGTGACGATTGAAAATGCCAGCACTTGAAATAAAGCATTCGTCTGACCAAAAAACAAGTCTGCCAAATAAATCGTTAGCATCGATTTGTTGCAAATACCACTGGCAAAACAGTGCCCGGCGCTCGGCATCGCCAGGATGCAAATGTTGTAGTATATTAAATTTGTATGGATGATACTTATATTTCTTCAAGATCCTCTGAGCGTTAGTTTTTGGCACACCAATTTCCTTCTAAATTTTTCTACATGAGGACGAAGATGTTGCTTCTATATATCCTAAAGTATCTATCTCTTTTCTTTCCCTGTTCTCTTTGTTGTATGTTTTAGGGCGCGGGTGAACAAATGATCCGTGCTCAACTAAATTTGCTTTTAAACGGGCAAATATCCCAAAAAACGGTTGCCTTCTTTCTGGATATCTAACAAGCAAAAATTAAAATGATAATAGAGATTTTCATAGCCATAATAGCTTACTCACCTTTGGAAATATAATTCCGAAGCTTCTTCAGAATTTTCATTACTCTGTATAAAACATACCATCATATCATATTTCTCATAATTTTCGTAAACTGCCATTATTCGAAAATAATGATAAATATCTATTGAATAATGATACCAAAAGAACAAAAATGAACAGCTTAAATGCGATAGAGATTTGATGTTTATTTCTGTTTCTTGTCATAAACAATATCAATGGCCTACAATTAAAATATGTATTTAATTTCTAAAAATTGTCAATTATTTGCGTGTTTCTGAAAAAAAGTTTATACTATCATATATTTTTGAAAATGTAAAAAAAAGACAAACTTTATAGTCTATAAATATACAGGGTGTTCCATTTAAAAAAACATAAGTTTGCTATATAACTCAAAAACAGTAAATATGTAACAAAAGTTATCTACACCACTGCATTCTACGGAAAAAAAACTATTAGAATGTTATTTTACCTTTTCGATAAGTTGAAGGATAACGGAGATACGAGGGGGGTCACAAAATGCAACATTTTCAGAAATGCCCTGTATCTTAAAAACTAAAAGGGCTATGGAAATTCTGTTGACTGCATCTTGAGTTTTACGAAAAAGTAGCACAGTGTCGCGAAAACCGCAACTCTCTATCTTTAAAAATAAAGGAGATACCCCGCAAAAGTACCCAAAATGGGACACCCTGTACTATCTCTTTTTTTCCCAATGATTTCTTGTTATAGTATTCATCTACTTATTTTGGCGCATGTGTAAAAAATAAGAGAACTGTAGGCTATGGTGAATTAAGGATACCAAAACACAAATCCAAACGTGGCAAACCGGGAGGTCCCCGAAGTTGAAAACAGTCAGTTCGGCCCCCTCTAAGAGTCGCCCCAGTAAATTTCCCTGTCAGTTCACTGTTCTTTTGTTAGCACAATTCGTCGATATGACTCCTGTGCTAAACCTGTGTTGTGGTTCACTTCCGTTCCATGATGGGGCCTCGAAGAGAGCATCCACAATTCTGTTCTAGACGAGGTTGCTTGTTCCTGGCTCAGTTGGACTTCCGGATGGCGCCATTCCAAATCATTTTTCCACCGAGCTGTATGTAAGTGCTAGTCGACACCTGCGTGTTCCTGACCCTCTTTGTCAGATCGAGACCTTTTTTTTGTTTTCCCTCCATCTGAGAGTCCTCCCGCTTGTGTTTTCCTGTTCGGCTTTATCAAGCTTCGCAAGAATTTCTGCCGTCCATGTCCTGGCAGCCATTTTTTTCTCCTTCAGCAACATTTCCTTTGCACTCTGGAGGTTATCTTCCTGAGGTCTATCTTTTTCATTCTCTCAGATTGCTTCACAGTCCTTCCCATTGTTGTTGACATGAGATCATCTATTTTCGTAGATCCCTCCTCTTTTGAGTATTTATTGTCATAGGCCATTGCTTCTCTGACGGTGGTCTTTCATGAGTCTGAGTCGGAGCTAACCGACTCGCCCTCAGATTTGTTTGTTGTTGTTCTTGTGTTCATAATATTCCCACCCTTAAAGGTCTGGTCTTGCGACGTCCCCTGAACAAGACTAAGGCTTTTTACTCCGAGATTTAGCCCAGTTTCAAGACAAATTGCATCAGGTAGATGTCATTATTATATTGAATTGTGAAGCAATAAGTTAGTGTTATGAAGAATACATGTTTATTGTGGTTATAAATTATCTACATAATTAGTGTTAAATTAGTAGGGTTTTGGAAACATGAGTTTTTTGTAGTAATATAAGCAGCTGTTCTTATTAAGAGCAATCGTTCACACAACACGAAACATTCAAACCGATGCAAGTTTCATTAGTTCCACAATTTACGCCTCGGCAAGAGTTGCCAGATTTGCTGTAGCAGAATGCTTTCGGCAATCCGAATGAACCAGATTGCCATCTTATATACCGAAAATTGATAAGTTGGATGAAGTTTGAATACCACGTTGAATAAGGACCTAAACTATGATACATAGAAAACATTCATCTATTAATGATGATTTTGAATCAGAAATTAATAGAATTAAAAATATTGAATTCAGTGAGAATGATCATGTTCTGGAACAAAAACGAAAAATTCATTAATTCAATATATTCTCTTTAGAAATAACAAATTTCACATTTTTAAAGTGGGTAAGTTGGTAAAATTTACAGGAAAAACTAAGCGGATATACTTACTTTCTCAATAACTATCATAATAAATTAAAACTAAAATATCATATTTTATGTCATGACATCGAACGTGATTTGGATTGACTTCATAAGTGTTTTGAAAGTCTATGTTCTGTACTGAAGTATTATTATAATAATTAATTATATGACGAAGAACACAAAAATATGACGTCACTACTTCGACGGAGTTTTTTTTTAAGTTTTAAAATATCGATTCCAGACACTTCTTCAGATTGAATGTATCTTTATAGTATAGTATAGTATAGTATAGTATAGTATAGTATAGTATAGTATAGTATAGTATAGTATAGTATAGTATAGTATAGTATAGTATAGTATAGTATAGTATAGTATAGTATAGTATAGTATAGTATAGTATAGTATAGTATAGTATAGTATAGTATAGTATAGTATAGTATAGTATAGTATAGTATAGTATAGTATAGTATAGTATAGTATAGTATAGTATAGTATAGTATAGTATAGTATAGTATAGTATAGTATAGTATAGTATAGTATAGTATAGTATAGTATAGTATAGTATAGTATAGTATAGTATAGTATAGTATAGTATAGTATAGTATAGTATAGAATAGAATAGAATAATTTATTAATTTCATGGGACATACAACATGTTACACATTGGGATATACAACAAGATACATGTTTGAAATAAGTCGGGTTTACTACTACTTATATATTACTATAAAAATATTCTATAAAAATTCCCTGAGTGTATATGGCTCACATTCACAAATAAAATTATACACAAGTTTATTGAAATATTTTGGATAAGGCAGTTCTCTTTTAATGTGAAGTGGCAATTTATTGAACACTTTCATGCAGGAGTATATACTGCCCTTCTCTGTTAGTGAGAACCTATGGATTGGCAACGCGAAATTACATATATTCCTAGTAGTGTACTCATGTACATTCATAAATTTTTTGAAATTTTCAGGATAGTTAGTGAGATATACTAGACATCTGTATAGATATATCCCAGGAACAGTGAGTATGGCATTTGTTCTGAAAACTCCTCTGCAAGATTCCAGAGATTTCATCCCGAACATTACTCTGACAGCTCTTTTCTGAAGGAGGAATAAGTCTTCCAGATTGGTTGACCCTCCCCACACTACTATTCCATACTGTAAATGGGAGTAGAAGTTTGCATAGTATACAGCTTTCAATACAGTAGTGTCTAGAAATCGTGACAATGATTTTAGGGCGAAGCATACTTTGCTAAGCTTTGTACATAAATAAGTGATATGCTCATTCCACTTTAAATGTTCATCTATACATATTCCCAAAAACTTAGTGCTAGAAGAGACAGTAAAGTTAACATTATCTAAGGTTATATTTTCTGGACAGAGTATTCGTGATCTGTTCGGTCTAAACATAATACAATTAGATTTTTTCTCATTTATTATTAAATTGTTGGCATTCATCCAATTTCTGATATTTGAGAAAAGTATGTGTCCAGTACTCTCAACGTCTTCAAATGTTGGCCCCCTAATAACGATGTTAGAGTCATCGGCAAAGTTTGCTATATGCGATCTATTTATTATGCATTTACATAAATCATTAATATAAATAATAAAAAGAAGTGGACCAAGGCAGCCGCCTTGGGGGACACCAACATTAGAAGTACAAGAATCGGACACATACTTTTCACCATTCACATTTAACACCACTACCTGTCTGCGGTTACCCAAATATGATGCAAGCAGATCGTTTACAGTACCTCGTATACCCGCTTTGTCTAGTTTTTCCAAGAAAAGTTTATGATTCAAACAATCAAAAGCTTTGGAGAGGTCAAGAAAGTATAGTATAGTATAGTATAGTATAGTATATGTATATGTATAACCAAAAGAATAATCTTGTCATAATGATACAAAATGTACCATAGATAACATCTGAAAACCTGAAGATGGACGCCAATGGGCTACCGTGCCCGAAATAATTCTGATCTTATTTTCAAAATCGTACAGACAATAAGAACGGTGCAATCGTCATCACAATGGTTCACGCACATCCGAACACACATATATCATCTAAAAATAGTCTAGATAGATTCAGAAAGGCTCAAAACGGATATTTCCGCAGAAACGTGGAAATTATGATATTATAATACACTACGTATAATGACAGAAGTATCACCACCAACAGCACCTTCACATAGAACGATCATATGAGGTCCGTTGCGAAAACCGCTTCACCAAAACATGGTTTTCTATTACGTGCCAAGAGCTACTATACATCCCAACAGCTCCTCATAATCTACAAGCACAGATTCAACCTGTCCTGGAGTACTGTTCATATGTTTGGAGCTCATCTCCCGGACATACGCTAAAGCTCTTGGATTCTATCCAGAAGAGAGCTGTTCATCTGATTGATGATTTAACACTCACTCTCTAGAACATCGTAGAAAGGTGGACAATCTCTACTTTTTCTACAGATATTTCCAAACCTGTCCAGACCTGCCAAACTTCTTATTACCAGACTTAATTTTTTCATGAAACAGCGAAGTTGTGGAACTCCTTACTTGCTGAATAACACGATGTTCTTCGAACATTATATGTTTCCCTCTCGTTTAGTCAAAGTATTCAAAAAAACAGTAAAAAATCATTTTTCAAGAATTATTTTATTATAAGTATTCATAATACAAGCTTATGAAGTCCTGAAATTGTACATTTTGGGAACATAACTAGATTCTCTCCCTTTTGCAGAATTTTTATGAACAGAAGCTTCTGCATCAGCTACAGATGTAGCAAAACATCGTCTGAAACAGTGCTCGATATACATTCACTGTAATTTTGAAGTCCGAGAAATTCGCCAATTTTTTTGGGCGGACAACCAATTGTATTTATACGTACTGGTTGTACACTAAAATTCAAATTTCTGTAGGTAATAAAAATGGGCTATGATTAATATTTTTGGGTCTCAAACTACATATTTTCGGAACATTTCGACTAAATTAACTACCTATATCTCCCTCTGGGAATAATTTCAGAGTATTAGTCTTTGTATTAGGGACAGTAAGTTTAATAAATGTGAGTAATTCTTCCACAACTAAAGGCTTCTGATATATCAACGATCAAAACTTGTCACCTATTTCTTGGATATTATTCTAGAATTTTCCAGTCTGTAGCCATTAGAATTTTTGTTTTCAGGAATGCAATAGCATTTGTATATCTAACTAATGTCCACATTTTTATTCAAATGTAGTGTTGTAAGTAGAATCGAATAATTATTACTCCATATAGTATAAGACACCTAAGTGATAAACTGGATAAATACAGCAAAATAACTTTCTCGGAAACGTAATATCCACTTATCCTTGCACCAAGAGTGAAATTTTTTAAGAGCTCAAAATTACACCATAAAACCCTATCAACACCCTCGAAACATCAGTAACTATTTTAGTTCTATTTATGGACAATGGAATAATGAAAGCTATCAAAAATTATGAAGATTTTACAATAAAACAACAAGTTCACTTTGCAATATTGATCATCCATGTTTTGAAACCATACAACGACGTTGTCTGGTAGTTGAACGAACCGATATCCTATTTATTAACGAAAAAATGAGATTAGAAATCTATCAATAGTTATGAATATTTTTGAATAAATCTCACTCATCATCATCATCATTTGAGGGGAGGAGGCTAAGCCTCCAAATGCACTTAGACCACTTAGTTCAGCCGATTGTGTACCCCATGGTCAGAAGCCTATTCTATTCTAACAGATTTGTCGCCCGCCAGAATATTGCCAGCGCTGGCTTCCATAATAATTCTGACTCACTTAAAATAACTCCTTTTGCGAAATTCGTTCTTGCTCACAATAAATTTTCTGGATTTTGGATTTAGAAACGTCTTGACATATGTATCAGGTAATAACCCCATAAGGACATGTTTTGGGAAACTCAACTGGTTATTTATGGATAAAACTATAGTCTTATTATTTCAGTTCCTACATAGTACAAAAAAGAGATAAAAATATACGAGTAGCGCTATGGTGGTAATATATTCGACTTCGTTCTCACAATTTATTAGTAAATGATATTTCATTAATCTGCTTAGCCACGAAAGCCTAAATCGGATACTTCACTCAATGATGATAAAATAAGAAGCTAGTATATCGGAAAGCTGAGAGTCTGTTACCCAAATGACTTATATTTCGAATGCATTATCAAATGAATTGCCATTATAGAATGATCCAGATTCAGAACCGGATGTTGTCGCCAGCTATCTTGATTGAATGAAACTTGGCTTATTGAGTCTGAATTTCATTCGCTCCTTCAACATTGCACCACTGTAAATTATGCTGGTTCAATAACAATCATTATGGGTTACATCAATGTACAGGGTCATTTTTTATATTTGTGTACCCACTTACAGGGGTTAATGTGAGTGACAGAAAAAACTTTTAATACAAAAGTTAATTTTTTCCGTATTGTCTTTTAGATTTGTAGTAAAAAACACATGAGCATCGCAAGTTTTTCTTTTTCCGGACCAACAACTGACACAATCAAACGCATTATCCGGCAATTTAATGAAACCAAAGGTCTCGGCAGAAAAAAGAGAACTGTTGTTAGAAATGAAAAGAACGACATGAATATTTTACTCTACTTTGAAGGTAGGTATACTCTTTTGCATTATGATTAAAAATAGAAATGATGTTGTTGCCCAACAATTTGGAAAGTCATCTTTGACTACTTTAAAACATCATAAATATCACCCCTACAAACTTATTCCAGTTCAAGGCTTATCTGGATGAAACAAAAGTCAACGATTACAATAATGTCAAGAAATATTAAGACATAAGCAAAAGATCCCGAGTTTTTAGGAAAAATTGTTTTCACCGATGAAGCAAGCTTAACGACGGGAGGGATCTTCAATCGAACAGATAAGCATCATTGGGCAACTGAAAATCCACATAAAATTCAACCAGTCAAAATACAGGGGCGTAGATCAGTTGACGTGTGGTGTGACATGCTGGATAATCAAGTAATTGGACTGAGTATTTTTATGGGTATCTAACGGGGAATCGATATTCAGATTTAATTCTAAATTATATTGAAAACTATTGGCAACAAGATGGGGCACCACACCATAATATCGTTCAAGTTACCGAATATCTAAATGGCAGATATGATCATTGGATAGACAGACAGGGAACAATTCAATGACCGGCTAATTCTGGTTTTGAGCCTGTTAGATATTTTCCTGTGGGGATTTCTAAAAAGCCGAATTTATTATGGCAGACCTGAAAATATAATAGTGTTGAGACGAAGAATTGAGCAAGAAATATTCATGCTCAATAGAGATCATCCAGATTTTATTTCGAATGTGATTCATCACAAAATAAGGTAAAACATTAGAAAATATTTCAGAAATGATGGTGGATATATAGAAAACATAAAGTCAATTATTTCACTTTATATCATAAATATTTAAGTTTGTTAACATTTTTCATTATCGTTCGTCGTTAATAAGTATTGTTTTCTTTATAATTATGAACTTCTAGAACGCCTTATCATAATATCAATTGTTATTAGAATAAAAAAGATGATTTACTTGAAGCTTTTCTTCCTCCGAATAACACTTTTTCCTAACTGAATGTTTTAATTTAAAGTGAAGTGACACATTATGTCACACTGAAGTATGCGGAACGCCTGGCCAACTCGATTATCATCCCTTCAATTTAACAAAATTTCAAACTTAAATAATTCAAAAACGGCTTATACAAATATCAACAACCTAGATATTTTCAAAATCAGTGAAAAGAGATCTTACGTCCTGGCAGGATATATATAAGGTCTTCCGTTAAAAACAACTTGCCATTGTTTTTCAACTCTGCGATGCTTATATGTTTTTTACTACAAATCTAAAAGATAATAAAGGAAAAATTATACAACTTTTACATTAAAAGTTTTTAATGTCACTTACATTAACCCCTGTAAGTGAGTACGCAAAAATGATCCTGTACATGTATCGTCACGAGATGGAAAACCTCAATGTTTAACGTTCCTCGATTAGAAAAATCACACCGGAAAATAAATGGCGAATTAAGTTCTGGATTAATTATCTGAAACATTGATTTCTCCAGGTGCACAGCATATGAGTATGAAGATGGGTGTCAAAGGACGGAATAAAACGAACCAATGAATTATATTGTCACGTTTCCATTTTCACCAAATTCAATTATTACCAATCTATATTTTTCTTCAATATTGTAAATCATTTTTATCCTTATTACAATCTTTCGAATATCTCATTTCAATATATTATCTGATTAAAAAACTTACTTTAAACCATTTCCTGTCAGTCGGTGTTAATATCATTCACAGATATTTTTATTCTGCAAATAATAAGTAAAATTTTGATGTCAGCATTAGGGTTCATTATTCTGCCGGACAAGTTCATTTACCGGGTGAATCCTAAATTGCTGGATTTCATCAATAAAGTCCCACCGACAGAGGAAAAGTGGGATATTCAAACTTTCTTCTTGCGTGTGTACGCATAGATCTAAATAATGTAAGACATTCGCATAATGGAGAAATAATGAATTAATTGAACTGATTTCAAAACTATTTATCATCAAATCTTTTAAATTAACCGAACTAATTATGAAATTATTTATCATTGTGTTGTATTCATGTATTAACAAATTTGCCTCACTCATTTTAAATAGCGTCATATTTAATTTTTTTGTTAATTTGTTCTAATAAATCTTATTACATTTAGCTTATCTCAAACAAGAATCCTCAGGAATACGCCATGCCTCTCGCCCCCAAACCAAAATTCACTTAAAAACATTCAGCTCTACCAAAACACTGGTGCATGGCAATATAATACAATAAGATACACAAGAATTGGAATTAGTTAGTAATGTTTTCATTATGGGATGGGCTTCAGAATGAAGAACTGAATTTCAAAGTATGTGTTGACCTGTATCAATCATATGCATGTAATCAATTATTGATTGATATAGGATAACATGTTTATTTGCATTTCGGAAGATTTGAGTTCCTTGTAAAAATGACACTAATTACAAAGAAATCAAACTCATAAGCGTATTCCGAAAACGCGAAAAAATGACGGTGGTGCATCAGAAGGTACACATTTCGTATTTCAACATACACTATCATTGTCGAAAACCAATGGCATCATATTCTGAATATTTTAATATAAATATTTGAAAAATTTCAATGCTACGTGCGATCGAAAATGACAAAAGTGAAAAGTTAATTATTCTGAATTTTCATTTGGAAGTTGTTTTACGATCGGTGTCTCCTAATGCGAAATTCCATCTTACTTATATCTATATCGTCAATGATTACCAACTACTCTAATTCGTTCTTCCAATTGATTAGAATAAAAAACTCTCTGTAAACAAGATGCAGTAAGATAATATGCTCAACGGGTTGTCTTTACTTCGTATCGAGACAGATATTATGCGAAGAATAAATTTTTATGATTTTGTAAATTCAAGTTTACTAACACATATCTGGCAAATATGGTAACTGAGGTGATAAATGCATTCAAACGTATTGAAAAAAAATGTTTTAATGCATTTCTATGAGTTTCAATTTTTTTTTCACATACAGAATATGTTTTCAGTTGTATACACAATATAGTCAGGATGTTTCTTAAGTATAGGTCAAAAATTCAAGCGCGTATGGCTAAAAATTATGTTTGTTCGTTACATAACACGGTTGTCTTAAAGCAGCTATTGTCGAGGAACTGTGTGTCAAAAAGTAAAACAAAATAATTTTTAATTATTAATTTCTAAACCGTTCGAGGTAATAGAACCAAACTTGGTATAAGTATACTCAGCACATCAGTGTGTATGGAACAAAAAATTACCAGCTTTAGGGACTTATCAGTGGAGGGGATGTGGGTACCATTGATCATTATTTATGAGAAAAATATATCACCCTTTATAGTCTCACAAATAAAATAGATTGTAGTATGCGTTATTGTGTTATCTTCATTTTAACTCCCCACATTCTTATGTATATCAAACCACTGATATTTGCCACAGACTTGATTTATTTGCCCAAGTGAAATTTTAAGATACTTAAATATAGCAAATTGTAATCATAAGCCTTTTAGGTTATCTGAGGAGCACTTACGTCAATCTATTATAGCTAGTTGTGATGCAATACTGTTTGCATTTTTACACGTGTTCGAGATTCAATTCCAAGAAGATCTGAAGCATGTATTTTGACTGAGGTTGGTCATTTTGAATAATTATCACATATTAACATACATCCATATGATGTATATTATATGTATAATGTAATGAATATCGTAAAATTGAACTGGTCAAACAATTTTGTCGCTAATCAGTTTGGAATACAAAAAAATGTAATCAGGCACAATTTGGCAAAATTAAGATTGTTCAATTGCGTGTATAACACCTCTTGTTTGTAATATTATACAGGGTGATATATATGTTTTCGATAAATCGTGATCGATGATACTCACATCTCCGCAACTGATGATACTCACATGTCTGCAAAGTTTTGAAAACTGATGATTTTTTTGTTCCATACCCACGTGACTAAGAAATTAAAATTTGGAAAAATTTCAATCCCAGGATTATACAACAACCAAAACTTCTTTTTGGCCATAGAATACGCCCTGAAATGTTTGACCTTTACTTGAGAAACATCATGTATATATCATGTAATACTTCTGTACAAGGTAATTATTCTCGCCCATAACAGTGTTACTTAACAAATTAACACATACAGATACAATTAAAAAAATTACTATAGTAGATCGTGTAGAATATTATAATCTGAAATTAATTATAGCGTTGGAAATAGCGAAATTTCATTTCCGAGTACTCATGAAAGTATCAATTATTAAATCATTATGAATAAAATGTTTGATTACATAGAATCGTTTTTATTGTTCCACTAATGTAAAGAGTTTGTATATGAATTGAGATCACACATTTGGAAAACCTTAAAAATCCATGATCAACGAACGAAAGGTATTTCAAAAACATAAAACTGGCAATCAAATGAGGAAGGAAACAGAGATATAGTTTTAGAAGGAAAATTTTGAACGTATGATACTCCATGCCTAATAATGAAGACAACATTTTGACCATTCCATCAAGAAGTTAACAACATGTTATTTTCATAAAAAGATTCGCATTATAGCATTAAATACAGGTTAGTTCATAGAGATGGGATTATTTATTTTGCTTACGATTTTTTGAAATTGTTCGGAAAGCTTGAAAATTATAATTTTATTAATTAAACGATCATTAACATTCAATACCGAATGAATCAACCAATAGAGGAGAAGTTGCTAATGCTATTATCATGTAACAAACCGTATCCAATAAGCAAATATCACTTGACGTCCACATTAAGAGGGCAAGGCGAAACGTCTTTGAAAAAAATAAAAATGAAATGATGTATTTGACCAAATCTTATTTCATTTCTCAACATAATCTCCTTATAGCCCGATACACTTCGTCCAACGTTTTTATTCTTTCGATCCCTTCCAAATGATACGATTTGGACAATCCTTCAAAATAGGCGTTTGTTCAATGACGACCTCATCGCTGAAGCCAAATATCTTTCCAACTAGCCATTTTTTGGGAATAGACAAAAATAGCAGGGTGTCAAATCTGGAGAATATGGTATATGACGAACCAATTCGTAGCGCGATTCATGCAATTTTGCCATTGCGACTACGGACCAGTGCGCCGATGAGTTGTCCTGGTGGAAGAACACTTTTTTCGCTAAAAGCGGCCGCTTTCGCTTCAAATCGGCGTCCAATCTATCCAACAGCTCTGCATAATATACACCGGTAATCGTTTTGCCCTTTTCAAGGTAATTGATATGGACGATACCGTGTGCATCCTAAAAAACGGTCACCATGACATTGTTGGCCGCGAAACCCACCTCGGTCTTATTCGGCTTCGATTCGCCAGTACAAGTCCATTGTTCAACTATTCTTTGGTCTTTGATGTGTTGTGATAAAGCCATGTTCCGTACCCATTCGATAGAAATGCCCACAGCCTCAACAATCTCGTGCACTTTACCTCACCGATCTCCAATACCATGGATTTTATAAACGATTTCTGGCGGTGTAGCCTCACTTGGACGACCAAAACGTTCGGTGTCTTTCATAGTCATACTACCACAACGAAAATCCGTAAACTACTTGTGAATCGTTCCAATCGATGGTGAAGAGTCCCCATAATATTTAACAAACGATGCTTTGGTTTGCGTAATGTGTTTTCTACGCAAGAAATAATATTTAATCAAGACGCGAAATTCACTTTTTCCCATCTTTGCAAAAATCTTCAGGGTTGCTTGCTTCCGATGGGTGTCAAAACCGAACTGAATGACATATCAGTCTGAAAATTTGTATGCGTTCCAGTTAAAAATGGTACATCACAAATAACACATGAGATTTTCGATTGTGTCGCCAACTGTATTATTTTTCGGGAAATTTTCACCTTGCTCTCGTAAATCAACCTTTGTATTCAACATTCCAGCACACATAACTCGTTCTGAAATCTAATAGTTGGGTCTTATGCGAATAGTAGGTGAAATATCAGTTAGCGGTCAAATGTGAATGGTTCCCAGACGAATTTTGGAATTTTAAATATCAGTTACCCGAATTTGATGGCTTGTCAGCTGGATATGGGACATCAAATGAAACACCCCTTTGGAGAAAAAAAAACCGCTAGTCGCACCTGATTAGTTAATTTATTACAGCGTTGAAGAAAAATATTCCATTCTTGAACCTACTGGAACATTATACGCAAGGGCAAACCATATATCACATAAGACTCGAATGGACAATTTCTTATTCCTTCTTACAGAGTGAATTGTCCGGGAGATAGAGAGATAGATATCCTAATTTTGTGAAGTTTTCGGTGTAATGCGCATGTCTGCTGAACAGTTAGCTATTCGTTGAAAATATGTGTCACGAAATGGTAAGGTTTCAATCTAAAGAATGTATGAAGAACGATAAACATATTTTATCTGTCATCTGCTTTTAAGCGTGTGGGTAAATTTCTCCCTCCCTTAGCTTCTCAGAATTCATGTAAATACTTGATTCTATAGTATATTAGTTATTGGTTCTTTGTCAAAGAAGCAAATGGATCGATGTTTTGAAACGACAATCAAACATATTTTCATTTATAATTCTAAAATACAACAGTAATACTTAATATTTATAATTATTCATTAGATAATATAAACAACATAAAATGGATGCTTTTAAGCCTTAGTGAAAATCATCATAATACTTCTATTATGAAGAGAAGTATTCTGGATAAATTATGTACATTCAATCATTCTTGGAATACGTATTTATCCACATATATCACACGAATGTTCAATGATAATAATAATAAGACATTAACAATTAAAAATTTTCATTCAAACCCTTTGCTACTGATTCTTAAATCATATTAATTTATCATATTTATATGTCTTCTTTGTTGGATGTGATAAGCAGTGGATGTTGCTAACTCAATCTCCTAACTTCAGAGTGTACATTTTTGATAAATGCATGTCGACGGTATAAATGATACAATGTGACGATATCTTTAATTGCCGAATTCAAAACTGGGTTCCAAAGACCACAGCACTCTAGCAGACTACTAAAAAAAAATTGCAACATGTCAAATTTAAATACTTCGGAATACAGCAGGTTTTAACGAGCTCCACACGTTGAACATCCGTTTCTCACATGATTGTTTATAACATGAATCCTGAACGGCATCCTGTGAATAAATTAGTACAAAAAGAGAATGTAAAATGATGGTATCGAAGATTTATCCGAATTTAATTTCACACATTGACGCGGCATAAAAGAGCTGCCGGAAATTGTTTCACGTTCATTTAAACTTTAGACCTATATCAAAGCCAGTTCATATCCCTTTGTCGTCGAATATTCTGACCGATCAATGACAGTTTGTTGAAATATACCCACTATTTCAATATATACTTAATATGAGTTAATTCACATAAACTATATACCAATATGCGTTAACATAGGAACTAATACCTAAACGGATATTGAAGCCAGACTAGAATTATATTCACCAAACCCAATTCCCGTAGTTCCAATTACAAGCCCCGATATAGATTTGACACAAATTAACATTTTAACGTTCTCAATTCCAGAGTTTCTTCGTTAACAACGAGTACATTCATCATCTGGAATGATAACTAGTGAATAGGAATAAAATGTACACTTTTTTTAAACTTCGACTACAAGAGAAGGAAACCTATTATAATGTTCGAAGAACATCGTGTGAGCCAGCAGTGGAATGAAGGGAGAGGAGATGGGCATTCGTATTTTTCTTGAAGCTTTTGAAACAACAGAAGAAATTTCTGATGAATACCGACCATGGAAATATCTATAGAAAAGGAAAAGGACTCGTATTGTGACATCATCAATCAGACGAATAGCTCTCTCTCCAAACATGTGAACAGTACTCCAGGACAAGTCGAATCTGTGCTTTGTAGATTATTAGGAGCTGCTGGGATGTGAAGTAGCTCTTGGCACGCAGTAGAAAAACAAGTTTTTGTGAAGCGGTTTTCGCAATGGACTTCACACGGATCGTCCCATGAAAGGGTGCTGTTGGTGGTGATCTCGAGCATTTTTATGGAAGAATAAATAGAAATATTTGTACCTGGAATCATTAAATCAGAGATTGTGGCATCTGCCTTCCTGAAGAAGACGCAAGCTTGAATTTTAGTTGCATTGAACTATACTGGATTATCAGCTCCTTATTTCAAAATATTTGACAGATCTCCATTAATTGCTTCAACCTATCCCTGTCTCACTCCTCTGGCTTCAATGAATGATATAGGGGCTCTAGATGAGAAAGCGGTATGGAGTATACCATCATCTGCAAAGCTGATGTCGACGGGACAGGTGGTCACTTCCAGCAGAAAGTTGATATGGAGTTGTAGAATACCTGCGTTGATAGCCATTGTATCGGAGGATACCCCGTCAACCACCACATGGATGTGATCTATCTGAGCAAAATCTCGATAGTGAGCGAAATGTTGAGAAGACAAACCATATGATAAAAGTTTCCCAAGAAGGCTTAATACAGTTATAATAACAAATGCTTCATCAAGCAGCGAGTTCCTTAGAATGGGTTATGAACTATATGAAAGAGAAGTAATCCCTCAAAATTATTAAGGATAGGCCAAACATAACCTACTAGAACTATGATGTAGAATTTGTTACGTGACCAGTTCGAAGTGAGTAGTATTCAAATGGTGTACGGCTTTGAATAAGAAATAATGAAATAAATGATTCCTAACTCTTCAATTACTATATGACATTTGAAATAACCGGGTATTCTTTTAAAATAGTTGGAATTTGACAAAGTTAAATCTCCAAACTCTCTGAAACCATTATGAGCAGGAAAATTGAATGAATTGTTATGGTTGATAATAGAATCAAATTGAAACCACTTTGAATTAGGTCCTTCTCTCCCTATAAGCCATAAAAATTTAGTTGAATGCATAATTTTATCTTTTGTAAAAACCTGAAACAATCTTTGGAACAAACATTATTCATATTTTCATCGAATAGAATAAAGAAAAACAAGTTCACTCAAATTTTCGTCATCTAATTTTGAAATAAACTGATTATATCATCTTTTGTGAGCCAGCTTTGTAAATTAACCTTAGCGTGATAATCAAGAATCAATCGTCTTATTTCAGGATATTTACGTTTGATTGAAACATTCTTTGACAAATATAAAGGTCGATTCAGAAGAATAGTAGGTACTTAATCTTGAACAAGTATTGGGAGAAGACTTCTAGAAAACACAAGTGAAGATTCATATCCGTAAGTAAACATCCTATGAGGAACTGATCAGGTATCCGCAATGTTTGGAGTAACTGAAAAAAAGACATACTGATGATTAGGAAATCTAAGACAATCAGAAAAAATTGTATGCTGTTAGTTGTTGCTTATTGTTTCATGTTAGGATGATGAAATCGCCTATACAATAGGATATGGGATGACCTGACCATCTTGCTAATAGGAAGATTCGAGTCGGTTTTATGGCATCTAATGAGAAGAACCTTTAAAATGATCGAATGTCGGTGTAAATCTCACTCTTTTGAACATTAATCCATTAACAACAGAGCAGACCATTCACACGAGAATAAGAAAAATAGGTTAGCTTCGGCTACCTAAACTACTCAATACCACATTAACACTAGAAGTCTAAATACCTGGATATAACCTCCAAGAGAAAGCAGTGTACATGATGATCTCATCTCGCAGCGAGATATAAAAAAACAAGTAGCGCCGGCTATCAAAGTCAGGGAGCGATCAAAAACATGGGGACTATATCAAATATAGCACTATGACTCTTCACAACAGCCTTGAGACTTACAATTACATACGGTGCACTGTTCTGGTGGCTCAGAACAAGGCAGAAGACGTCAATAAAACAACTAATCAACTTATTAAGAACTGCGTGCCTCAGATTTATGGGAGCCATGCGAACAACATCCATAGCTAGTAGCGATATAAGTGATGCTTTGCCTCCTACGTTTCGTCATTCACGTACAACATCTGCATTACTAAATTCAATCAGACTCTTGTAGAGGGAAGTAAGGAAACAAATACTGTTACCTCTTGGAATAGCCGGTCAAGGAGACACCTTCTCTCTGGAATCATAAAACGTGCCACCTCAATACGTACCTATTCTTAAGCACCAAGAACATTAAACTGTATTGGGTAAATGGACACAATATAAAAAAGGCAATTATTCAAGCTGACTCATGAGGAATCCGCCAAGGGAATACCCGACCGAACAAGAATCAATGATCGTACCGTCGTGCTAATGCCTTAATGCTATTCTCAAAGACAACACCCTCAAAGCGTGCAAGCATCGATTGGATGACACCCCAGGTTGTAGACAGACCAAGGAACCGATGTACATACGTTATCGGAAGAACCTGCGTCTATTTTAGGGAAGCTGGGACACTGTGAATTAGGAAAACAAATGCATATCATGAATCTAATGGTTATGCATTAGATCCAGCCCTATCGAACATTAGAGAGTCCATATTTTGAGGGAGTCTAGACATACATGACCAGTATTAGGGAGAATTCTCTGAGTGCTGTTCGCTTCTTTGGCCAATACATAGTATCTATTCAAGAGATCCAGGCTATATTAGTTTTGTCATTGATTAAAATACATTCAGTTATCAATGGCTGTGTACATCTGGGCTGGTACCCTACAGGACCATGTCACCAATCCTTCAGGAGTTCAAGAAGTTGACTAATGTGGGACGCTCATCTCATGTATCATATTTTTCCACTGAACTATATTCCCTGCTCTATTTGAACGTTGGTCTATATTCTAAACGAACGGTCGGACAATGTGGTACCCAAAATAATAACAACATTTTCAGTTTTTGCTGTCTTTCAGATTTCCTGTATAAAGAGAATAAATAAGTTGGTCTGAAACTTGAAAGACAGAAATACAATTTATCAATTCTGCAAAGTCATAGAACTCATAGTAGGAAGATTTCTGAAAGAGCGATGCTTGTTAGCGGAGATGCGATTATTGGGCTGCTTTGACAATAGACATGCCAAGTAGTTTAGTGTGAGACTACTAAAACCAAAGAGGTCTATAGACCTCGTTGACTAAAACATATGAGAAGCTGATTTGCAAGCCGCGAACCTATTAATGAATATCAAGCAATTGTGATGTAGATGGCGCTTCAAACTCTGTCTAACTTCGTTCGCTAAAATGTTTCGTTTTCATTCGGAGCAAAAAATGTTCATATAAAACTATACAATCAATATAGTTTGAAAACGCAAGTTTCTCTTCGTGAATACCAAAGAGCAACTTTTGAAAACCACTTTCAAACTGCAACTTATAAGCAATTAGCTGTTTCTGCGTATGTTTGGCATAGTGTTGAAAGTTGAATTTCGTTTAATGATGCTAATCAAGGGCTGATTTTAAATATGTCCAAGGGGACCTTTTCAGATATCATCACTTGTGTCGCTACTAAATCACTACCTAACTAGAGTCCAGTGGGTCTGATCATAACTTCACAAACATATTCATGTAAAATTTACATGAAGCATTTGATGACAGATAAACGTAATTTTAGTAAATCTGATTATCAGGGGTTGTGCAGTTTTGTAAATTTCAACTGTCTTACGCATAATACAAGATAAATAATCACAGGTCTACAATCTCGATTTTCATATTCAAAATTCTGTCAGAGTGATGGAGTTTTTCACTAATCATATTTCTTCCTAAAGAACTTATCAAAAATATGAACTATAGAAACTGATCCAGGGGGGAAGGCATGGTTCCCATAGCCCAACCGTGGATCTGCCATGGGAATGTTAATAGTATCGGAAAGGTTCGGAAGTAGTTAGTCATAGCCGCTATAGTGAGGATAAATCTGAAAGAAAATATTTTCCATCAAAGATTAGTATTACAAAATTGGACAGTATGTACCTACATACAATGAATTTCTTCTGTTGGAGATACCAATTTGAAGGTGAAATCTAGATTTCCAAGATTTCTTCATGGGAGGTTTCAGCTTGCAAAATAATCATGTATTCGGAAATTTTATTTATTTTTTATTTCATATAAATCTACAACGTGGTAACATATATCGCGTTCCATAAAATCTGAAACAAATGCTAGTGATTATAACTCAAACTCTAAATAATTAAAATATCCTAGCTTAGGTACCATTGATTAACAATACTTTAATCAATATTTTTACTTGTCACTAACTCGGCGCACAACAAAACCTTATATAAAAGTGTTATCTGTACAAACTTTGTAACTTTGCTATCAATCAAGAACGAATACTATATCGCCAATACGGAAATCAAACAAGCGATATGCCAAATGCGTTTGTGTCTTATAGCCATAAAAACTAATAAATCTATTTAAGGTGCTAAACAATATTATGATCATGCTGCCTCCACCTGTTAGATCAGCGCGGAAGCAATGATGAGTGAGGTAGGACTGGCTCTAGCAGTACATCAGTGCTTATACAGAATGCTGCAACTTACTTATTATTGAAGCGCAACTATCGTAGCAAATAAGCACAAAGCAGTTTGGCACAAAGCTATATGCTCCTTTTCTCGACATTCCTTAAACCGTGTGAGATGAGTATTTTATTAACGCACGCATTTTTCTGATCACACTACTTTTCAATCAGTTAAATTAAATCAATGAAAAGAGCCAAGGAAACGAAGCGTAATTTTCAAATCAGCCATCTCAACTATGAATTTCAATGTTCTGGGTTTACCGATAAATCATAACAAATTTTATAACTATAATTACTTGTAATGATGCTTTATTAACGTATAAGTATACTGCATGCGTGCGTTTATGAAGCTTATATCCCACTTATATTATAAATAACTATTAACCCTCGTATAAGTACATAAAAGCGGCATTGTCGATCACCTCCATATGAATTCACAGATTTGATAATAGATGTCGCCCACTTTAAAACATGGTTCCCAAGAAAACGTTATATTACGAAAGAAATACAGATTTCATCGCTCCCGTAACATTATCGATATTAAATTTCCAAATTAATTTGGGTTCATGCTTTCTCTCATTTTGTTTTAGTTAAAATTTTGGTTTGCGTCATAACTTTTGTAAACACCGAATGTACTTTCGTCATTGTTTTGATAGTTGACGTTTGTAAGCTTTACTGTGATTTTCAATCCTTCCAAAAATTTTATACAGCGCTAATTCTTCCGATTGCTAGGTTCAAAAAATATAATTTTACATGAACAATTGCAGATATACATATTGCAATCTTATTACAATAATCGAAATGCAATATCAAACACGTTGCCGATATTCTATTTTATGGTGTTATTTTTTTACTAGAATGAGATTCACAACCATTTTGAAAAGATATCTTGAATAGTAGTCTTCAGCGGATAGCTAATCGTGAAAAATCTTGGCTTCCAGATGGATTCCGAGATTCCGTGTCACAATAGCTCGACTCGATGCCAACGTTTCGCCAACCATCATAGGTGGCATCTTCATGGCAGGCTTGAGACTTGAACTGAAACTGGTTCTACTAGTTTCTGTAGCCGTATTTATTTTAGGAAAAATCCTCCACGCTACACAGTTCACTGCCTTTATTCCGGTGGTTGACTCCATTCCGGCACCTGACCCTGCCGTTGTGCGATCATGTGCGGAGTGGAATGTTCGAGGATGGGTTTCCAAATGTTGGGAAGGTAATATCCTGAGTCACGGTTCGAATTATTTGGATGTTTTAACATTTCTATAGCTTCAAGGATTATTCGCTGAATGATGTTTGGTGCTCGGGCTGGGATTGCAGTATTTTTGAAAAGGATTTGATGATTAGTGTCAAACTTGTATTCCGCAAGTGCCGATCTACTGGTGTCACGAAGCCTTGTACAGCGCTCATGTTCTTTCAGACGAGTAGCTGTGCGACCTGTTTCAACAATGTAGACTTTACCGCAAGAACAGGGAATGCTAAAAAAACAACTTCTAAGTGAAGAGGAGGAAGGGGATCTTTGATAGACTTGTAAAACTGAGATAATTTTGGCAGTGTGGAAAACCGGGTAGAAATATTATGTTTTTTAAGGATTTTGGGAATTCAATCTGTTAGATTTTCAATATATGGAAGATAGGCAGTGGATAAAACAAGTGGGGGGTTTGTGGTCCAGGTCGATTTGAAGCATGATCATTCCCCAATTTCCTTGGAATATCTCATTCCATAAATTCACATTTATCCAAAAACATATTCAAACGCGCTAGCTTAGCTTTTGAAAAGAAACAGAAGAAAACTCACGAAAAAGAATATTATGTATAAACAAAACCTAAACAGTATAGTAACCTACCTATTAATTGTCACTGATGAATCAAGGGTATTGTCCAATGATGAAAATCCTTGGGTATTGTCAATGGTTTCAAGCGCCGCATATTTATACAACTAATAGTCCAGGCTGTGAACAGGGATTTAGCTATAATAAAAAAAAAACATATGTAGGTTCGAATCAAAAAATTTTTTTTGCATTAGCTTCAAGAGGTTCTCAGGATCATTCATACACCTTAAAACCTCTTGGGAACCCCAGCCCCACCCATTGGGGGCGAAAATAGTCCGAAATCTCCCTCAAATTTGCAACATGCCTAGTCTTGAATTGTATTTTCTACAAAAAAAGGTATTTTTTGCATTTCGAGTACACCTAGAAGGTTTCTTGGGTCGCTGAACATGAATCCGGTGACAGATTTACTTGTAATCCATTGTAAAGGTGATAAAATCGGAAAAATTGGCCAATTTTGCACCCGTAATATGTTATTTTGCAATTTACGTGTTTTAGGCATTTAGATTGCACCAAGGAGGTTTTTTGAGTCGCTGAATACGATTCCGTAGCCAGATTTACTTAAAATTCATCGTTGGGGTGGTGAAATAGACAAAATTGGTTAATTTTGCACCCCTAATATGTTATTTTGCAATTTACGTGTTTTAGGCATTTAGATTGCACCAAAGTGGTTTTCTGGGTCGCTGAATACGATTCCGAAGCCATATTTACTTAAAATTCATCGTTGGGGTGGTGAAATAGACGAAATTGGGCAGTTTTGCACCCCTAATATGTTTTTTTGCAATTTACGTGTTTTAGGCATTTAGATTGCACCAAGGAGGTTTTTTGGGTCGCTGAAAACGATTCCAAAGCCAGATTCACTTGAAATTCATCGTTGGGGTGGTGAAATAGACGAAATTGGGCAATTTTGAACCCCTAATATGTTATTTTGCAATTTACGTGTTTTAGGCATTTAGATTGCACCAAGGATGTTTTTTGGGTCGCCGAATACGATTCCGAAGCCAGATTTACTTAAAATTCATCGTTGGGGTGGTGAAATAGACAAAATAGGTCACAACACCAAAATATTGGTATCTTGAAATAGAATAAAACGGTTTTCAAAATATATTTTTTTCCTTTTTACGGCACAGGTATACAAAATCTTTACGCCAGGTATAGTATATAGAATACCTATAGGTATTAATATACAGGCATCTATCTTTATACCGGCAGGTGCACTATTTTGTGAGTAACGTACCCAGATATAATGTAAAAAAGGTAGATATAAGAAGGTGTGTTGTACTCATCATAATAATTGTTAAATTCCTTCTTTTTTTAAATGCGTTGGGCCCCTTCGTATACATATCTAATATACAGAAAACCAAAGACTGTATCCTTCTAAACTCATCTCATTTTACAGCCCTGAGATCGTTACACAGGTTATATCTACATACATGTGCATGTGTTCAAACGTCGCATCTGTTTATGACGTGGTCCACTGCTTGAAATGAGAGATTTTTTTTCACCTTCTTATGTCGGACATAATAATCTGTTCAGTTTCTTTACAGACGACAAAGAACAACATTCTCTCTTGTAGCTAATAAGAACGCAGAAGCGTGTGTCAGTGTATGAAAGTTGTTGCATTTAAGTGTTATCAATCAAGTGTTTTTTGAACATGAAAGTGTTGTTATTGAATATTTGTGTTCTTTTCCAAACAATTACTGATATTCCTATTCTCTTAATATTGAAAAAGGAGAAAACTCCGAAATAATTTTAAAATGCAAAAATAATAAAAATTTAGAAGCGTGTCAAATTAGCCATTTTTGTAAATTTCACACTCCTACGATGATATTCGAGTAAATCTGGCTTTGGAATCGTATTCAGCGACTCAAAAAACCTCCTTGGTGCACTCGAAATGATAAAAACACGTAAATTGCAAAACAACATATAAGGGGTGCAAAATTGGCCAATTTTGTCGATTTCACCACCCCAACGATGAATTTTAAGTGAATCTGGTTTCGGGATCGTATTCAGCGACACAGAAAACCCCCTTGGTGCAATCTAAATGCCTAAAACACGTAAATTGCAAAATAACATATTAGGGGTGCAAAATTGACCAATTTTGTCTATTTCACTACCCCGACGATTAATTTTAAGTAAATCTGGCTGCGGAATCGTATTCAGCGACCCAAAAAACCTCCTTGGTGCAATCTAAATGCCTAAAACACGTAAATTGCAAAATAACATATTAGGGGTGCAAAATTGGCCAATTTTTCCGATTTGATCACCTCTACAATGGATTACAAGTAAATCTGACTTCGGAATCGTATTCAGCGATCCAAAAAACCTACTTGGTGCATTCGAAATGCCTAAAACACGTAAATTGCAAAACAACATATTAAGGGTGCAAAATTGGCCAATTCTGTCAATTTTACCACCTCAACGATGGATTGCAAGTAAATCTGGCTTCGGATTCGTGTTCAGCGACCCAAAAAACCTCCTTGGTGCACTCGAATTGACAAAAACACGTAAATTGCAAAATAACAAATAGGGGTGCGAAATTGGCCAACATGTTTTTTATTTTTTATTTTCCGGTTTACAGCCTGGACTATAATGTATACGTTTTGTGAAATTGGTTGCATAATCAGAATGCAATACCCCAGATGGATTTCCGTAGAATAGGGAGTTCTAACTTCTGGTGTGTTCCAGTTCGCGTGGATCCAGGGTGAGAAATTTGAACTACAATATTCTCAGCGTCTGTGTCGCGCTCGCTGTCTGTTGACCAAAACGACGAGCGAGGATAAGTAATAGTAATTTTGTGCAAACAATCAATTTGAACAATACGGACTCCATAAATCCTACGACAACGTGAAATTGTCAATATTGAGATGTTTCATTACCACAGAAGCTGAAAAAAGTATGTATTAGATATATTGCAATTGTAATTTCTGAACCTAATAAATATGAGTCTAAAATGGCCTTAATCGACGAGTATGTCAAACCAAGAGATAACGAAAGTTTTGAAGATAAAATCTTCTAAAAAGAGTCCCGAAAGAAGGTGAAGCATTTAAACATTTTCTTACTGATATATGTTGATACCTGATACCACTGATTAATATACACTAATCAATGGGGATACGTATCTACATGTATTTTTAATGAAATAGATCGCATCCCAACTGCAGAAGATAAAGCCCCGAGAGACAAAATAGTAAAGGCGGGTCAGTGAATGGAACCAGTACTAAGTACGTTTTGTTTGTAACCATTTAATTAAAAGTCTGCTATTTTGTTTTCGTAATGAAGTTAAATTTGAAAAATGGATTTCGTTAATCTTTTCAATTCTTCCCACAATAGATTACAATTCAAAATTGAAATAGATAATAATAGTGAAATACATTTTTCATATCTAAGCAGATTATATACTTAATATATAGAGCTATTACACCATGGTATCTCGAGCTAACGGCAATATCATTTGTAAAACATAAGAAACTTTAGTAACATTCCACATAGTTTTACTTTCATTCTCAACTGTATCAATTCGTTTCTGGCATAGATCAGTTTCATGTTATGAAGTTTTCTTAGATTCCTTATACAACTCTTCATATGCTAAATTTACCTTACAAATAGAGTTGATTAATGTAAATCAATACAAAAACTAGTCAAAAGTTATTCTTCCGATCACTGGTTTGAAATGCACGCCACACTACTTTCGGTTCCGAGGGTCACAAGTTGCCTATAGCTAGACGCATGTTAATAGGATGAAACATTTCTACAGAACGTATAACGTGTACCTTGCGACTTTTCGGTAAAGTGCTTATTTCAAATCCTCGGGCGCCAGATTTTCTAAAGGTTTACTCCTTTTGAGGACTTCAGCTAGGGTCCTCTCCACAAGGCTTGTCACTATGCTATCTAAAGATAGCCTTGTCCCTAGGGTAGCTACAGTGAAGTATAACCAGAGTCCAATGGGCAGAAAACAGTATCAGAATTGTAGGCTTTAATTACAATTGATACCTGGTTAAAACTTAGCTCGTTAAAGATGGATCAGAAATAATTTAATAAAACAGAGAATTCCAAATATTAAAATATATAATGATTTTAACAAGTACACTTTCAGAATAATCAATTTAAATGCAATTGAACGGTATTATTTCACAAAATTACACCCAGACGGAAAAATGTAATGAAGCTCAAACGGTAAATGAAAACTCTTTCAACCTATATATTCTACGATAAGTTCGGTAACTAAATTCAATTCAGCGGTACGGGATCGGTTGATAAATGATTCAGAATGATCAATTTGCGGAAAAGTACGAATCAAACAGGTCCCAGCGTAATGAGCGGTATTCGGTAAATCTTAGATAGCAGCACTAATAAATGAAATGTTCAAATCACACTACGATGTATTCGGTTATTAATTCGGTTGGTTCGGAAAATATTGTTTGCACTAGTTTTCCGATTGTACGATATCAGATTTTACTATTTTTCGGTAAATTACTCTAATTGAGTTTATTCTGTCACCTCACCCACCCTTGTACTAACTTTCACGGAGCGCCCGGTAATTGTATGGCAGCGTAGATTTCATATACTTTACAGATTCAGAATCTAGACAATTAGGGCTTATACTTCCGGTACAGGCACAGCGTGCACAAGCCTAACTATCGTATCTGCAATAACCCCTATATCCACGGCCGAGGACTTCTCATAGTATTAAGGGAATTATTACGATTCTCAATCATACAACCACCCCCAGCTTATACTTCCGGTACAGGCACAGTGTGCACAAGCCGTTGGCGGTTTGGTCGTCTATGATATACTTATACTTCCGGTACAGGCACGGCGTGCACAAATATACCAAAGAAGCCCCTGTCGTTCAACATACACACTCTGTACACACTATACAATTACTTGAATATTGGAATTCACGCGTGAATTCAAATCGTGCGCGATTCGACCTATGACGGTATAAACTCAAATTCCCCAATTCAAATTACTGAATACTACGGAACTCAGGTATCGTACAAACGTTTACCAATTACAATAATAATCATAAATTACGGAAATAAATATATCGTAATACCCAAAATATAACTATTTGCTATCAATTACCTTTTGTAAAATTCACAAACACAAACGGAACATTTTTCATTCATATCTATTGAAATAATGAAATGTCCAAACTGAAATTACATGTAACATCCGTATTTATTGCCTGATCTAAATTAAAATGATATTTCAGAATTTAAGCTTCGTTACAAACGTTACAGAATGTCCCTCTTCGCCAAAGTTGCAATCGGTGAATTGTAAAGGGTTTTGCTCGGATGAGACAACCAGAAACCAGGCAACCAGGATAATAATACTGCCTTGGTTCGATTCAAACTTGTCTACGCGCAGAATACTACTACTAAGTTAAGTCGACACTATTGTTAACTTGGTTATTATTGGAGATACGGAGTCGTTTAAATCAGCAAACTAGTAGCATTTTTTCAGCTGATTACGATGGTGAAAACAGAAAAACAAATGCACATCGCGTTTGCGAGGTATTTAAAAAATATTTTTTCATACTTTTGCCCTAATCGATTGAAAATCATTTTCTGCACTACATTATTTCATAATGAGTATTATTAAAGGAGTTATCACGAAAAAATCTTCAAAATCAAGTAGGCATGAAATAAAATGGTAATTTATTTAAAAGATGTTATAATTATAGAAATGAAATCAGTTGAAAAATAATAATGGAAATATTATTTAAACATTGAATACTAATTCATGAATCTTCTAGATTGAATGTTCAAAAACGTCGTCACTTTGTTCAATACATTTTTGGGCTCTGTTGAACATACGGCTTGTTGCCTTGAGAACAGTCCTACCATCAGTAAAATGTGTTGCATTATTTATATTATTTTGTAGCTCTTCTAAGGTATTATATCTAGTACTGTAAACTTTTGTTTAAGATAACCTCAAAAATAAAAATCGAGTAGCGTCATGTCATGTGAACGAGGAGGCCAACTAACAAGGCCGTTCGTAGCGATTCAATTGTTCCTAAGGTAGACTTGTAAAATTAGTCGAACTCCAATTACATTATGGGCATTTGGGCATGTGCTCTGCCTTGTTGGAAATAGATTTATTGACGGCGACTTAAGTCCATATCATCTAAAACCTCTCCTAATATCATAGTTGAAAATTGAATGTAACGTTGTCCTGTCAATGAATCAAGATAGAAATGTGGACCAATAATTCTAGATCCGCCTATAGCACACCAAACATTAACCCAGAACCGTCTCTGAGGATTATGCGGATGAATTAGTAAGGGGTTTTCTTTGCTCCAATAGTACTGATTTTATCGGTTTAAAATGCTGTGGTTAGAAAAATTTGCCACTCCGTATAATTTTTGTTCCAAATTTTGGATCCTCAGTATTTTTATTGATGAACCACCTGCAGAAAAATAATGTTCTCGTGTTTTCACGTTCTAATGTTTGAACTAATTGAGACTTGTATGGTTAGAAGGTATATTTATTCAGAACTCTTTGTATAGTATTACAAGCAATACCAGCTTATTTCGACAGATATCTTATAGAATTGTTTGGATCGGCTTCAATATGTGCTAAAACAGTAATTTTAATTTTTTCTGAATGATCTGTCTCTTCTTTGTTCTTTAAAAAAAAACACCTACATCATTTATAAATCTTTGACGTAGCAATAAAAAGTATCGTCGATTTGGTAATTCGCGGTCGGGAAATAATTCACTGAAACGTGAAATACAATACAGATATTTCCAGCAAATCACATTTTTCAAGGTGTGAAAAAAACGTTTTTAATAGTAAGTAACAATCATAATGTATTTTTGGCACCCTCAATTCCTTCACAACAATAACTGACATGGCTTACTTTTTTGTTAGGACAGTATTTCCATTTTCATGACTACCTAATTTAAAAGGTTTCTGGTAATAACTCGCTTAATATGAATTATTATGGAAAAATTATTAGTGATTTGTGATGAAAATAATTTTCCATCAATTAGTGCAAAAATATACAGGGTGTTTCACTGAAAAAATTATATTTTTTAAAATACCTCGCAAACGCGATTTGCAATTGTTTTTCTGTTTTCAGAGGAAAAAATTGTACTAGTTTTCTGATTTAAACGACTTCGTAGCTACAATAATAACTAAGTTAGCAATAATGCCGACTAAACTTAATAGTAGTATTTTGCGCGTAGACAAGTTCGAATCGAAACAATGGAGTATTATTATCCTGGTAATACGGGAAGTTGGTGGTTTCTGGTTGTCTCATCCGAACGAAAGAATTTACAATTCACCGATCGCTACCTTGGCGTAGGGGGACGGACTTCTTGTAAGTCTCTGTAGTTCATTAACAAGCTATAGGCAACTTGTGATCTTCGGAAGCAAACGTAGTGTGGCGTGCATTTCAAACCAGTGATCGAAAGAATAACTTTTGATGAATATGAATGCTATGTGTAAACCTGTCAATAACCTCCCCCAATAAATAACAAATTTATTAATGACTCCAATACCAAGTTCTCAAAGGAAGAACTTTATTTATGAAATAAGGGACCAAAGTATTTTCCACACTTCAAAAATAACACCTTCCTAGAAACTAGTATTTTTGAAGTGGAATTAGCTCTAAAGAATATTGACGTGAGTAATTCTAAATTAACAAAATGAGAAATAGTGAAATCATTCTCTAACAATGAAAAACAATTCAGTACTACGGACGCATCTAATGTCAAATTTAATAATCAGAAATTTAAAAAAAAATCAGCACTCACAAAGACGGAAAAATTGAATGCAATAATAATCATCCCTATACAAGATTATAAGAGGATAAATGTCAGTATTTATTCAAAATTCTGAATTAAACGAAATACGTAATGATTTATTCACCCTGTTTCAATTTAAAACAAAACTATTCTTACAAAAAAAGAATCTCTATTTGTCATAGGTTTTGAAAAGTATAAACATATTAACAGTAATTCATGCTCTCCTTAGCCTTCCGGACTTATTAAAAATCTTGGAGATAATGCCCCTATACATTAATAGTTCAACTCGAGACATTGCTGTCAAATTAAATCAGAAATTCGGAAAATTGATTAATTTTAAATCTAAATTTACTATAAAAAACTCACTTCAACGTGTGAACTATCCAAAAACACAATATAACGTCTAATGAGTTTCTAGTTTCAAACATGTTTTCAAATATTCCAGAATGTAAGTCTCTATTCAAGAATATTTTAGAAAAATAACGTATTTACCCTTTAATTCACAATGAAATAGTCAAAACTATTGTCAGTTTAATAATACATTTTATGTATAGGGTGTTTCAAATTCGAGCCACATCATTGGGATCTTGGAAACTATAAAAGATTCGAAGATGATTAAATTGAGGAAAAGTTGCGCACTTTGATGCTTAACAAAATGTTACTTGGAAATTAGAAAAATTCCGAAGACCACAAGATATTCAAAAATAACCGAAATTTTGCAAGACCGTTCTTAATTTTTCCTGACTTTATTTGGAATGATATTGTTGTCACTGAAGATGACGTTGCCAAATCTAACATTTCGTTTTTTGAAAACCATCATCAACTATTTTTTCATATACAGATCTGGAATTTTCATTTATTATTTAAAAAAATTGGAAAAAAATCTCGAATATGTAGCTTTCAGACCACGCCAAAAACTTCCAAACATATATTTTGATGAATCTAATAAATTTCGGAAGTCAAGAGTTTATAAGCTAACTGCTTGTGAGGAGTGTAATGCCATATACATTGGTAGATAATTTGAAGTTAGATATAAGGAACATTTTAAGTCATTTCAATTAAATAAGAGTAATTCAAATTTTTCAAACCACTTTATAGAAACCCAACACCGTTTTCTTCCACTAGAAAACCTAAATATTTTACATACAATTACGAAGGGTAGAAAACTTAATCTATTAGTATCTATAGGAATATTTAAACACAATAATAATCATTTAAACAATCTACTTAAAGTGCAACTAGACTTATGAAATTCCACTTTGTTCACCCTGTTTCATTTCACATAATAGATTCCTCAAAATATAATTATCGACAGTTTAATCCCTTTTCGTTCACATAATCTTAGCATAATGAACCGTAGTAGCAATGTGTTCCATTAACTCTTAGAATCGATTTTCTTCATTGTAAATTTCATATAAATACTATGATGTTTCAGTGTTTTCTCATTGTATGTTTTGATAATGAGCTGTAAAGTTCGGAATTGCAATCAACTTTCTTTTAAATAAAGTAATATTTAACGAAATAAAAATTCTTGTTTTATCTGCAATAATAATTATGATAGTTTGCAGTTTGGCTTTTATGATATTGTGTCAAGTTAAACATGAATTTTTGCAAAGCAGAAAAACGCGATATGCTTTGAATTTACTATTCTCTGCATAGAAATTCGCAATTATCGTGCTAACAATATCCAGTAGTATTCACATTCAGACCGCCACCAACCACAGTAGAGCTATTTTGGTTTGCTATGGGAGTTTTGGTGAACCTCGAAATTTATATGGAAATAGAATGGAAGCTGAAACTGAGCAAAGTTACTGAAAATCCGCTAGGTCAATCAACCAGGCAATTTTCCCAAGAACTAAATTTGCCAGCCGGTTAAGAACTTAGGCCTGAAGATAGCGATAGAAAAACTTCAGTTTTGCAATTGGATAAATGAGAAACTGCAACAGGATCAAGATTTTCTAAACAAAATAATTTCGACTGATGAATGCAACTTCTCCACAAACGGGCTATTTAATCGAAATAATGAACATTATTATTCTGTTGAAAACCCGCGACAAATCGCGCAACAGGGTTATATTGCTTTTAATGTTTGGGTTGCAATTCACAGGAATCGAATTTTGGGCCCTCTTATTTACGAGGGTTATTTGAATACTGAACGGTATTTAGATTTAATTCAATTATATTAGACTTTCATGAAAACGAAACCGTTGATTTTATATTTGGCAACGTCATCTTGTACAAGGGAAAAAGTGGCAAAATAGAGTGTTTTCGCTTTATTTCCAAATATATTCGGATTTTATTCAGTTTCTAAGCGGTATTTCATTAAGCATCAAAATGCGCATCTTTGCTCCCATTTAACCATCTTCATATCTCTCATATTTTCCGAGATCAATTATGTGACTCGAATTAGAAACATCCTGTACAGAGTTCAAGTCTTGCTATGGGTATCCTGTTGAGTTCACTATTAGCAGACATTTCCATGTCTGATTTAGAGTACAAAATTACGAACTGTAAATCACCAATTAAAGCACATTCGATTTTGGTATAGATACGTTGAATTGCTTTTTCGTTTATACATTTCCTTTTCCCCTCTAAATTCTAGATATTTGATGATGAGTGAAACATTTGAATTTTATTGAACTATTTGATGGTAATGGCTCTAATTTGGTTAGTTGGTTGCGTTCCAATTTCCTTTTTTATTTAGAAATTAAATTATTCATCAAAAATTTGTCGCAACCATTGTCCAAAGACGTATCAATGTATAAAACATGATTTCTTAAAACTAATTTTATCATCACAAGGCATCCTTATCGCACTAATTCCAATTAAAAATGTCCATGTCGGCCGAAACGAACAGAAACACGAGTAATCGAAATTATAACACATTCATGTTTTGAGTATATGAATCAAGAATCCGCTGCTTAGGAATATTCTTATAAGCCGTTGTGGTATCAAATCATAGTATGTAATACGACTGAAGAACTGAACCAAAAATATAGTGCTTTCGAACCAGATGTTGAAGATTTATGAGGTAATAGAAAAATATTGTCAGACCTTATAGAAACATTGCTATTCGAGCATTCTACCTAAAACATAATTTTAACACTATAAAGACGCATGTAGGAATTGATTAATTAAATTAGTATAAATCTGACTTAATGATTGAATATCTGTTCTATGATTTACAGACTTGGAGTCACGTTTTATGTAAATCATCTCCAGAATAAATCTGTCCTAATAATTGGCTTCCTTATCCAAAACGTTAACATTCCTGTAATCGAATTGATTGTTATGATCAAAGCAATGTTTAGCAAAGTGATATTTAACGACACAAGTTAGTAGGCTTATGCGCAACATTCATATCACACTTCTTTAACATTTCCTAATATACTCTGAGGTCTCCGAAATGTATGGTAATGTTATAAAATTATCTGTATTACGGTTTATATTATTTATATGTGACGTTCCATTATAGATTTTATTTATTCTTTCTTTAATGATGGGATTGAAAAAGTAGGCTTATGCGCAACATTCATATCATACTTTTTTTTAACATTTCTTAATTTACTCTGAGGTCTCCGAAATGTATGGTGATGTTATAAAATTATCTGTATCTGTTATTTATATGTGACGTTCCATTATAGATTTTGTTTATTCTTTCTTTAATGATGGAATTGAAAAATGTTTTTGGGTAGCCACTCATTTCCAGTGTATCACGAACAATTTCCAAATTTTTGAGACGGTCCTCTGGGTGGGACAATTTAATCACGCGATCTGTAAGGCTGTTTATAAATTTTTTTTTATAACTTGTTGGTGCAACTGAATTGAAGTGAAGATATCGTTGAGACCAAACTTCTTTAGTAAACCACGATTTTTTTATTTTTCCATCTGCATCATGCCTAATGTTCACATCCAGAAATTTTATGTTTTTGTTCACTTCTATTTCACAAGTAAATTGAAGTCCACAGTGGAAATTGTTAAATTTATTAATCACGTATTTAATTTTATTATTGGGAACAAACATTAGGCAATCAACTACATATAGTTTAAAGAATACGGGTTGAAAATTTATTACATATTTCTCTAGGCATCCCATAACAAGATTAGCAATAATACCTGAAATAGGAGATCCCATTGCTGTAAAAGTAAAAAGTAAAAGAGAATTTATTTTCTCAATAATAGTTGTTGTAAAATAATAACAAGACTATACGAAAACAAGTCAAACAATACAGAAGAAATTTAAAATAAAATACAGAGACAAAAACTTACTCATTCGAGTATTCATTAAGAGTGTATGGTTCACATTGCACAATAATATTGAATATTTTATTCTTAACATCACAGACATTGTTCATACATTGAAAATCAATTGGCAAATTGTTGAAAAATTTGTTGCACATATATAGGGACAATTTTTCTCTCTTAGTGTAAGCGTATATATATATATATATATATATATATATATATATATATATATATATATATTCGATATTATTATCAGGTATGCGGTCAGAGGATGCTGAATTAATACTCAATTATTTTAAAATTCTCAATATTTCGTCATATATTCATGACTTCTTCAGGAGACACTACAATAAACATAAGAAAACAATTTAAAACTTAAGTAAGTCATTAACTAAAAACAAATTAAAATTACTTACAAAATATTAGAGGTCCATGTGATAGTTCAACATTTATGTTGATGTTGCATTATTATAGTCGTCAAAACTGTGGAAACAATCAGTTAGGCACGAAACAGTCGATGATTCAACAGAAAATGCAGAGCAAATGAAATTAACAGTGATAACACATCTGTGTGTCGTTTGTTATGGAGTTTTTTTAATTTATTCATTCATTTTTTTGTTGATATCAACATAATCGAAACAAACTAATTGCCACAGTTGGAAGAAATTTGAATTGAACTATACAGAGGTTTCAAAAACATACATTTACAAAAAACATTACATTTGTTTTAAAATATTACAATAAATATCACTCAGTTTGTTGGTATCTGTCTTTTTATTTATAACGTTTGTTGTTTTGTTTATGTGACACATCTCAAGAAATAACCTATTTTTATAATTGTTAACCTTTTCTAATATTTCAACAGTAGAAAAATCAAAATTATGACCTGTATTTAAGCAATGTTCAACCACAGCACATGTTTTTTTTCCTAAACGACCATCACTTTTGTGTTGAGTTAAGCGTTGTTTTAACCATTGTCCAGTTTGACCCACATAACAACCAACGCAATCATGACAACAAATTTTGTATATTACATTACTTTCAAACAAGAGTTGATTTTTATCCTTCACTTTTGAAAATAATTGACGATTTGTTATAAGATTGTATCTAGCAATTTTTATGTTATTAAAATTTTTGAAAAGACTTATAACACTTTGAGATAAACCATCAATGTATTGTATTTTTTGATAGATTATTCTCTGTTCCACCTTGTCATCTGTAGGGCCATCAAAAATTTTCAAATATGTAGATGACATAATTACGTCAGTACCATGTGATTCAATTCATACTACTTTAGATATTTTCAATTCCTACAATATAAATCTACAATTCACCATTGAAGTAGAACAAAATAATAGTGTACCTTTCCTAGATACGAAACTAATAAGAAGTGCAGACAACAAAATAATATTAGACTGGTATCAAAAGACTACTGCATCAGACAGATTTTTGAATTATTTTTCAAATCATCCACCTAAACAAAGATATAATACTATAATTGCTATAAAAGATAGAGTGACACACATTAGTGATCCAAGTTTCTTAAAGACAAACTTGAGCAAAATGTATCACATTTTTCTTAACAACGGCTACCCCAAATCTATTTTAAAAAAACTTATATATAACTCAAACTTTTTTGATGGCCCTACAGATGACAAGGTGGAACAGAGAATAATCTATCAAAAAATACAATACATTGATGGTTTATCTCAAAGTGTTATAAGTCTTTTCAAAAATTTTAATAACATAAAAATTGCTAGATACAATCTTATAACAAATCGTCAATTATTTTCAAAAGTGAAGGATAAAAATCAACTCTTGTTTGAAAGTAATGTAATATACAAAATTTGTTGTCATGATTGCGTTGGTTGTTATGTGGGTCAAACTGGACAATGGTTAAAACAACGCTTAACTCAACACAAAAGTGATGGTCGTTTAGGAAAAAAAACATGTGCTGTGGTTGAACATTGCTTAAATACAGGTCATAATTTTGATTTTTCTACTGTTGAAATATTAGAAAAGGTTAACAATTATAAAAATAGGTTATTTCTTGAGATGTGTCACATAAACAAAACAACAAACGTTATAAATAAAAAGACAGATACCAACAAACTGAGTGATATTTATTGTAATATTTTAAAACAAATGTAATGTTTTTTGTAAAT
The DNA here is from genome assembly GCA_958510875.1 of Endomychus coccineus. NCBI lineage: Eukaryota > Metazoa > Arthropoda > Insecta > Coleoptera > Endomychidae > Endomychus > Endomychus coccineus. Next base: position 130,635,037 of record OY294068.1, on the reverse strand, counting down.
GTATGTTTTTGAAACCTCTGTATAGTTCAATTCAAATTTCTTCCAACTGTGGCAATTAGTTTGTTTCGATTATGTTGATATCAACAAAAAAATGAATGAATAAATTAAAAAAACTCCATAACAAACGACACACAGATGTGTTATCACTGTTAATTTCATTTGCTCTGCATTTTCTGTTGAATCATCGACTGTTTCGTGCCTAACTGATTGTTTCCACAGTTTTGACGACTATAATAATGCAACATCAACATAAATGTTGAACTATCACATGGACCTCTAATATTTTGTAAGTAATTTTAATTTGTTTTTAGTTAATGACTTACTTAAGTTTTAAATTGTTTTCTTATGTTTATTGTAGTGTCTCCTGAAGAAGTCATGAATATATGACGAAATATTGAGAATTTTAAAATAATTGAGTATTAATTCAGCATCCTCTGACCGCATACCTGATAATAATATCGAATAATTTATATACAGCACGGTTGAAAAGAATTTTATATCTTCTTATATATATATATATATATATATATATATATATATATATATATATATATCCAGCACATACGCTTACACTAAGAGAGTGTAAGCGTATATATATATATATATATATATATATATATATATATATATCCAGCACATACGCTTACACTAAGAGAGTGTAAGCGTATATATATATATATATATATATATATATATATATATATATATATATATATATATATATATATATATATATATATATATATATCCAGCACATACGCTTACACTAAGAGAGTGTAAGCGTATATATATATATATATATATATATATATATATATATATATATATATATATATATATCCAGCACATACGCTTACACTAAGAGAGAAAAATTGTCCCTATATGTGCAACAAATTTTTCAACAATTTGCCAATTGATGTTCAATGTATGAACAATATCTGTGATGTTAAGAATAAAATATTCAATATTATTGTGCAATGTGAACCATATATATATATATATATATGTTACTGTGAATGTTAAGATGCACCAGTGTGTGTCGACAATCACCAATATTAATGGTGTAAGTCCGAAATTATTTCAATATTTTGTTTGTTTTGGACATACACCGGTGAATGTTAACATACTCCAAGGTGATTTTGTGTGTCTCATATACCGCAATTTACTAATTACGTGAATGTTAACACACGCCAGTGTTTATTCGAAATGAAGTGAGAAAGTTAGAGTGCTATTGTTCTCTCTTTTTTCCACGCCGACCACCCGTCGCCGCACCGCTAATAGGACAGAATATCATAATCCGAAATATGTTTACTGTGCAACAGAAAAGAGGCATCTAAAAGAAACATAGAATTAGCGAAACTTGGACTTCAAGATCAAGGGAAAAAATGCTTAAAGTATCGCCGGATTTAGAGAAGCTGGATGCCTCGGGGCAACAAAGGAGTGGAGGCCCCAAATCATTTTCCAAATAAAATGAACAATTTTTTCAGTCGAGTTTTTCAATAAATAATTTATTATGAAACCAAGTAAATTCTTTTAGTATTTAACGAACATATATAACTATAATCGGAAACAAGAATGAGCGAAAAAAAATATCAAAGGAAAAGTTGTTTACTAGTATTTACTAGTCGGAATTTAAAAGATTTTTTTTCCGAAGTCTATTGTGGGGGCCCCTCTTTTGTGGAGGCCCCGGGGCTGTAGTCCCTGGTTGCCCTCCCCTAAATCCGGCAGTGATTGCGTGTTCCTGATGTTGATAGAGGTCGTACAGATTCCAGAAATATCCTTACATGTGTTACAAATGTGGCTACAAAACATGGGACGTAATCACAGATAGATGTATACTAGAAATCAGTTTTCCATCAGTAAGGAAAATTTTATCAATATATCTGAAACTTCTTCTACAGAAATATCAATGCGTGAAATTGTTGCTTTGGAATCAATATTTGGAGGACAAGGATATAAGCGTTGCATTGTGCACAAAAATGCAACACCAAGAAATGTAACTGTGAAGTTCGTGGAGTTATTTGTATTTATAAGTGCCATAACAGTTTGCCATGTACTAATAAATAAGTTTTTTTCAATTCTTATAGCGAAAAATGCTGTAATACCTAATTACCTATGAGTAGGTACGTTGTAACGCATGAGTGTTTTTTACATTCTATAGCCAATAGGGCAATAGCATTAATGATAAGTGTACGTTATTGTTTACCTTACTTGGCAGGTAATGTTATTTGTATTACTGATTTGAGATTTTGATTAATAAACAATAAGTTCTATTTCTTTTATTTATTATAGTTCTATGATTTTATTTATTGTAACAATTTGAAAGTTCATTTTAATTCAGGCCCGAACTTCTGTTTTGCAGATATCTTTGCTAAATCATCATAATTTAACTCATCATGAAGAGAATGAAGATTAACTAAGTCGTCGTAGTGTATGATGATAACATTCACTGGTGAATGACCGAAAACATAAAGAACACAATAAATAACAAACAATCACCAGCTAGCTTGGTGGTTGTTAACATACACGAGTGTATCTAAAGATACACTCCGCTTCGGACATTCACAGTAACATATATATGAAATATTACGTGTGTTGTAATTGAAGAGAGATTTTTTGAAATCTATTAAGAATCTTCTATGTTTGAAAATAAGGGATTGATAAATGTATATTCCTAAACAGCAAGTTGCTTACACCCTAATCCAAAGATTATTCGTATTGCTCTTTTTTGCTGCCTGAATATCATATTAAGCTGGTAGCTGTTACCCCAAAAAATTATCCCAAACCTCAACAGAGATTGAAAGTTGGCATAATAAAACTTTTAATGTATTTTCCTCAAGTTGTGGCTTCATGATACGTAAACTGTAAATGATAGAACTCAGCCTTCTACATCGTTGTTCGATTTCTTTACACCAGTTGAGGTTTCTATCTATATTTATTCCAAGATATTTCGGATAATCCTCCATTTCCAAAATGTAATTATTTAAATTTAATGTTTCTGGAATTTGCAGTCTACTACGGCTTGACGTAAAGATGATGCAGGTTTGTCTTACTTTTTTTGAATGTGAGTATTCATACACCAATGTTCAATCATTGAGAGCGTAGAGGCAATTTCAGTTTCGAAAAGGCTAAGGTGATTTTCAGATACTTTAATGTTACTATCATCTGCATAATTGATAAGTATAACTTTCTAGCATTAGCAATAACTTGTGGTAGATCATTAATATAGATAAAGAAAAAAAGAAAAATGGGTCAATTATGCTACCTTGAGGAATTTGTAGTGACAATTCCCCAGATATGAACTTTTGTCCACCCTCCAAAATGTTCATTCTCTGCGTTCTACATTTTAAATAACTTTTCATCAAAGCTCATTGTCTATCTCTGACTCCATATTTCTCCAGTTTTGCAAGAAGGATTTTATAATTGACCTTGTCAAAAGCCTTGGAGAGATGAAGAAAAAGTCCGTATGGGATTTCTTTATTTTCCAAGGATGTTAAAACTGATTCGATAAATTTAAAAACTGCTGTTTCTGAATTATGGTCCTTAAGAAAACCATGTTGACTGTCATTGAAAAGGGTGGCGCCCTGGATGGTTAAGATTCACAAATCAGCCCGGCAGATGGCGCTGCAGTCGATATCTAGGTTATTTATCTATAACGCTGAACCGATTTGAATGAATTTTTTTTTGTATGCGTTTGAGTGGCGCCCTGGATGGTTTAGATTCACAAATCAGTCCGGCAGATGGCACTGCAGTCGGTATCTGGGCTATTTACCTATATAGCTGGACCGATTTGATTGAATTTTTGTATGCGTTTGGGTGGCGCCACGGATAGTTAAGATTCACAAATCAGCCCGGCAGATGGCGCTGCGGTCGGTATCTAGGTTATTTATCTATAAAGCTGAACCGATTTGAATGAATTTTTTTGTATGCGTTTGGGTGGTGCCCTGGATGGTTCAGATTCACAAATCAGTCCGGCAGATGGCGTTGCAGTCGGTATCTAGGTTATTTATCTATACTGCAACTAAACGGCTGGATCGACTTCAATGAATTTTTGTGTATGTACTCATTCATTCATTCATTTCATTTATTTTGTGTATGCATTCATTCAATGCATTACATTTTTTTGTACGCTGTATTTTGATATTATATGTATCGCATTTACGTAAATATTGAAAGTATTATATTCAGATATAAGTTACGTGCATAGGATATCGTTTATTTCTCGACATTTTAATTTGAGTGTATTATATTAAGTGTGTTTCGTTATTTTGACATTTTAATTTTTTTGTACGGTGTCTTTTGATACTTCAGGTGTCGCATTTCAGTGAATATTAAGTGTATTATATTCACATATAAGTTACGTATATAAAACAATGCCACGTCTTCGTGGACGAGGAGGAAATATTGGTCGACAGACTCGGAATTCACAATTAGTCCAGAACCGTCGTGCAGGACAACGTCTGTCGGGTCCGCTAGTAACTACTATAAAATACAGTGATGACAATAGCTGTCCGATTTTATTGGTTCCACCATGTTCCAGCAAATAAGGCAAGTCATTTGTCTTTTCTACATAGACAATACAGTTGTTCAGTACTAAAGCCTCTTGTATCTAATGGCGTTATGGGTGTTGACAGTTTTGACAAAATGTAAATAAATACCTAACAGGGAAACAAAGACCTCAAAATCCGTAATCCTCCATTTATTAATTGAATGTTTATCGCCATACATTACTTTTCTAGAAGAAAATATAAATCGCATAAATAATATGCACATGAACAATATGCGCACATGAAATACAGAATAACTATAAATTGAACAAAGTAAACAGTCAAAGCACATTATAATATACTGTGGTGAAAGTGGTATATGGTAAAGTATATGGTGCAACACTTTTTAGGTTGTTTTGTCTTTGCACAGAACAATTGATCTGAATTATTTGCCGAAACATTGCAGTTTGAATTGTTTGTCGCCAATATTTTTTGTAGTCACTGTACCATAACCTATTTTTTAATTATAGAAACACTCAACCTAACTCGGCCTAGATTCACTTTTTGTCTTGAATTAACCATTTTTAATGAAAGGAGGTTTAAGAAATATAAAATGAGATCTCACTAGAAATCGAACCCAAGTGGCGTTGGTAATGTGCCGTCTGACTAAGGTACTCTAAATTGCAGTAGCGAAGTTCGAAACTAGACGTTAATCTTGGGTATTGCAGCACATGCACACTGGCGAGACCTTCTGAAAGATAACATAAGTCGGTTCACTTTGGGGAGAAATCAGTCAAAGTCTTTTCATTCATGTTTGTTTTTATAAGCAAAATTTTTCTTGCAAAATCATTTATTGAGATATTTATCATATTATTGGGCACTGTCATCTTCATTTTCAGGTCTTTGCGATGGATCTCTCCAAATCAGAAGAAACAGCTGTATCCGAATATGAAGAGACTGGTGAGACTCGCTGTCTCATTGATGAGGACGAACTTTCAAACTTCCTGGAGCAGGCGGAGAAAGGATTTAAATTCAAAATAATTGAATGCGCGGAGAACTGACACCGAATGAACATAAATTATTCAATTAATTCATTGGTAAACTAAATCTCTTAACTCGTAGAAGTAATGAATATAACAAATTATTTATTTTCCGAAAATATATATATATATATATATATATATATATATATATATATATATATATATATATATATATATATATATATATATATATATACATATATAATTAATATATATGATATATATATAATATTAATTCTATATCTCTTAAGTTACATACACGATAGTGGCCAATTAGGCAAAGAAACTTTAAGCTTGTTCATATATATATATATATATATGTATGTTATATCAGTATATATACGAACCAATATACCAAGAAAACATTTGTAATATATATATATATATATGTAGAACTGGATTCTCGGGTATTGATCCGCGTTGTGTGGTTTCGGTCCTCAAAAGGACCAATTTCACGATGTTTCGGCAAAGTCGCATTTGCCATCTTCAGGTGATTCGACCGTAGAGTCTGGAAAATCTAGTTCGCCTAGATTTTCCAGACTCTACGGTCGAATCACCTGAAGATGGCAAATGCGACTTTGCCGAAACGTCGTGAAATTGGTCCTTTTGAGGACCGAAACCACACAACGCGGATCAATACCCGAGAATCCAGTTCTACACATTATGTCCGCGAGAACCTAAGAAGAAACATATATATATATATATATATGTAGAACTGGATTCTCGGGTATTGATCCGCGTTGTGTGGTTTCGGTCCTCAAAAGGACCAATTTCACGACGTTTCGGCAAAGTCGCATTTGCCATCTTCAGGTGATTCGACCGTAGAGTCTGGAAAATCTAGGCGAACTGACGCTTACTTGGAGGGACAGGTATTTATATCCCCCGTTATGCTTGACCTTTGGACTTTCGAACTATTTCACGCTTGGTTGATTTCTACGTGTTTGGCTACGAGTGACACGTTTGGATGACGTCATTGCAACGCTGGAATCAGCCGGAAAGTTTCCGTGACCTGTTGCACGTGCACTGGATACCACGTTCTCTCTTGTTTTTGGTTGTATCTTCCGACTTTCTAAAGCGGGTTTCCATGTTGCTGGTAATCTTAGTCCGTCATCTCGTTTGTTAAGACTATGTGGACGTTTCTCGATCTCTATTGCCTCCCTGGTTATTCTGGTGTAGAAGTGTTCAATGTTGGCTAGAGTCTTTGTGCCGCTAAAGTTGATCAGATGGCCAGTACTTCTTACACGTTCAGCTAGTGAAGACGTGGTTTCGTTTTTCGACACAGCGTTTGCATGTTCAGTCTTTCGCACATCAATGCGTCTGTTGGTTTGTCCGATGTATGTCTTTTCACAATTACCACATGGCACCTCGTACACTCTTTGGCATTCTAGAGGAATTCTGTCTTTTGGATTCCGAAGAACATTTTTGATTTTCCTATCTGTTGTGAAGGTTGTTTTGATATCATGACGGCTCAGTATTTTGCAGATTTTGTCAGTTGTACCTTTTATGTAAGGTAGAAAAGCGTTTCCCACTGGTTGATCTTCATTGTAGACATCCTTCTCATTTTTGCGTTGAGAGTTATGAATCTGTTTTCTTGAATAGCCATTCATCCTAAGGGCTGCTCGGATGGTTTCCATTTCTCCATCGAAGTTCTCCGCATCAGCGAGACGTTTTGACCTTGTCATGAGGGTATTTACGACTGATTGTAGCTGGGATTTATGGTGATGCGAGTTACTATTCAAATATCGGTTCGTGTGGGTCTTTTTTCTGAATATTGTATGTCCCAAACTGCCGTCAGTTTTCTTTGTTACCTAAACATCTAGAAATGGTAATTGGTTGTTCTCTTCGGCTTCTATTGTGAATTTCATCCGATCATGGATTCCATTCAGGTGATCGAGAAACCCTCTTAGTTGTCCTTCTCCATGTGGCCAAATAACGAAAATATCATCTACATATCTGAGCCAAAGTTTGGGTTTTAGTTGCGCTGTGTTAAAAGCTTTAATTTCAAAATCCTCCATGAAAAGATTTGCGATCACTGGTGAAATTGGTGATCCCATCGGTGCTCCTTCGATTTGCCTATATCGCTGTCCCTCGTACATAAAGTAAGTATTGGCTACACAGTGTTTGGCCAAGTCAATAATGTATCCTTCCGGTTTGTATTTATGTTGGATGATCTCTAAGGCTTCGTTTATGGGTACTTGTGTGAACAAGGATGCTACGTCGAAGCTTACTAATATGTCGTCAGGTCCTACTATTTGCATATCTAGAAGTTCGATAAAGTGTTCCGCGTTCCTCACATACGATGATGCTGTCTCAACGTGCGGTTGTAACTTCTTGGCTAGGAATCTTGCTAATGCATGTGATGGTGAGCCGATAGAGCTTACTATTGGTCTCAGAGGTACTGCTGGATTGTGTATTTTTGGGAGACCATACAGTTTCGGACATCTGGATGATTTTTCTCTTGGAATGAGATGTAACTGTAACTCAGGGTCGATAGGAGATGCCTTGATTTTCGCTTTCGTTGTTTTCTCTAGATATGTAGTGGGATCAGACCTAATCTTCTTGTAAGTCGGATCGTCCAATAGCGCAGCCATCTTGGTTCTGTAGTCATTTGTGTTCATGACAACGGTTGCATTTCCTTTATCTGCTGGTAGGATGATGATGCTTTCGTCCTCTCGAAGAGCTTTCAGTGCTAGGAACTCGTCGTGTGAAATGTTCCTTTTAGGTGGCTTCGAGGTTCGTAGAATACGCGACACATCTTGGCGAATAATCTCTGCTTCACTTTTATCCTGCAGCGAAGTTATAGCAGATTCCACGTTGCAAATGATGTCTTCCAATGGAATGCGTGCCGGTGCAATAGCGAAGGTAAAACCTTTAGCAAGGACATCCATGGAGGCCTTATTCAAAGAATGGTCGGATAAGTTATGGACAACTTTGACAGGATCTATGTTTGTGCTGTCTCCCTCAGGTTTCTGGGTGTCTTTCAGATGATTGAACTTCTTCTTCTGTTTCTCTATAGTTATTTCAGTGTTTTTCTCTGCTCTGAACTCGGCAAGCTGGTCAATTCTTTCCCAAAGTGAAGGATTGATTTCATTGCCGAGATAGAGGTGAACACGTAGTAGCTTGCTGTCAGTACCATCCAGAATTCTTCTTGTTTGGTGAAAGGCATCTCGAAGCAGTGCAATAGAGATCGAGAAACGTCCACATAGTCTTAACAAACGAGATGACGGACTAAGATTACCAGCAACATGGAAACCCGCTTTAGAAAGTCGGAAGATACATCCAAAAACAAGAGAGAACGTGGTATCCAGTGCACGTGCAACAGGTCACGGAAACTTTCCGGCTGATTCCAGCGTCGCAATGACGTCATCCAAACGTGTCACTCGGAGCCAAACACGTAGAAATCAACCAAGCGTGAAATAGTTCGAAAGTCCAAAGGTCAAGCATAACAGGGGATATAAATACCTGTCCCTCCAAGTAAGCGTCAGTTCGCCTAGATTTTCCAGACTCTACGGTCGAATCACCTGAAGATGGCAAATGCGACTTTGCCGAAACGTCGTGAAATTGGTCCTTTTGAGGACCGAAACCACACAACGCGGATCAATACCCGAGAATTCAGTTCTACATATATATATATATATTGTTAATAATTATTTGTTTGCCCCACTTTGTGGTGACAATTTGTTAATGAATAATTATTATTCTTTGTTAATAATACTCTTACTGAGTTTTTATTTATTTAATAATTATAACTTTTGATTCTACCGGCTAGCTTTTTATCTTTTGATTTGATTATATTTGAATTTTTAAATTAATGTTTATGAAGTTTTGAAGTTTATCTATAGAATAATTTTTATATGGAATTAAACACAATGCTCTTTGATTTCACAATATTTAATTTCTATGACTCTTATTATCTTGTTCAATTCAATTTTATGTTTACAAAATCTATGACATAACCTTAAGACACTTTTTCAACTAATATTTGCTCATATTGTTATTGTCAACAATCTTCCTTTTTCTTTACAGATAATACGGATAATATGATGTAGAAATTATAAACAAACTTACGTTTAGATAATATCCAAAAGTGTGTTTAACAATGTGGGCAATTTTCAATTTACTTCCTTTTGTAATTTCGTTGATTCACCTTTTACACAACACTATGCTATTTCACGATAATCACAGGTAACTAATTTAGGTGACTTCTTCTTGAGGATCAGGAACTGTTGATAATGCTTTGTTTTATTCTTTTAGATAAGACATAAAACTTTTCGATGCTTTATTGAAATTATGTTGAAGAATGGCAATCGTTGGATACTTCTTATAAATTGGAGGTTATTACTACCTTTTATTTGGTTTAGATACTTGGGATACTCGTTGACTTTTAATAAAACTTATTAACTTTGGTTAGTTCTAACCTATGGAAGTTTGGAACACTTGCGTTCTTTGATGTTTATGTTATATAAACTTAGGTTAGAAAATTTTGGTGAGTTGCCAGAGAAGAACAGTCTCTGCTTGGATATTAATGCAAACTCAACTTGGATTACTTTCAGACCCTTTTATAGGCCTCCAAAACCGACGCTACTTGATGTCATTTTCTACCTATCAGATGCTTTCTTTTCATATCAAGCATGCCAAGTTAATTGTTGTGAACTGACAGAAGTTCTCATTGTTACTAGACTGACACTAGAAATTCGTCTCGAACAATCAGAATTTAGTATGCTTTAATTTTTTAATTATTGGAGATTTTCAACTTATTTTAATTGATAGTGATTCCTTCTTTTTAAATTAATATTGCCTACATTTCTACCCACACTTTGGTATAATATAACCTATGATTGGGTTATTATTAATATGATTATTCCCATATTTATGGTTTTCTTGACAGTTACTTATTCTTAAATCTAATACATATCATATTATATCAATAACATTCTTTTAACATTACATAACTCAAATATACTAATCCTAACTTATATCTATTACATTATTCAATGTTTTGTACTATCTCATGATAGTTTTGTAATCACTTTAATTATGATTTCTGCCTTCGTTACACAGTACGTTTCTTCACTTTCACTGAAGTTCTTGTTTATCACTTCTTATTCTATTACATTGTTGTTTATTATGTTTTACATTATTAATATTAATATCCTAACTATTATTTAGCTTTTACTATTGTTTTTGATTCCATATAAATATCTTTTATTTGATCTTTTCTGATTTTCAAAGTTCGGTAAGTTATTATTTTTAAATTTTTATTGTTTATGAAATGAAATCATAACAAATTCCCCTAAATCAATTTTAACATATTAATCACATTAATATTTAAAATTTATTTATCTTTTGATTTTTATTTTTATGAACTAAATTTATTAATAATTATACTTGTATATTTGATCAATATTAAATATTCCCCTTATTTTTCTATTTTCAGGATTCATTAATTCATAACTATTTTCAGCATTTTCATTCATGACTACATATGGACTTTCAAAAGCAAAACATAATTTTCCACATATATTCTTTTTATTATTAGTTACTCTCATTGCTCTTACTATTACTTATTCACCTATTTCAAATTTAATTAACCTTCCTCTTTTTCTCTTTTCCCTATTCATATACTTTCTTGCATTTCTTTCTAACCTATTACTGATATCTTTCAAAATTTCATTTCGCTCTACTGAATTTTCATCTAACCATTTTCTATCTGGTTCTTCGCCTTTCATTATTAATACAGGTGTTTTCTCTGTTGTAGTATTTGGACAATGATTTAAACATTTTTCTACTCTGGATATTGATTCATCCCATTGACGATGTTTACCCTCACAAGATATTCTCAGATATTTTATTACTTCCTGTATATATCGCTCTGATGGATTGAGGATGTCTGATGCTTGTTAATTGATGAAAAATTAAATTCCTTTTGCAAAAATACTTGAAACGTATGTTTTTGAAATATGTTGCGTTATCTGTAATTAACTTTCTTGGCCTACCAATTTCTTCAAAATAGTTTTCTAACTTATGCATTACTTCTTTACTTTTTGTCGTTTTGCAAGCATACAATTTTATATATTTAGAAAATAAATCTACTACAACCAAAATATGTCTATTTTCTTTTTCTGTTACTATTAACTCACTTAAAAAATCTATTGCTACTATTTCTAAACATTCCTTTACTATAATACTCTTTGCTAAATTGTGATTAATTATATTTTTAGGCTTTGCTCTTTGACATATGTCACATTTCTTTGTGATTTCTTTTGCAATTTGGTAATCTCCTTTACCTATATAATTTTCTCTGAATATGAGCCACATTTTCCTTGCTCCTATGTGATTGAATTCACTATGTAAATGATTTAAAATTTTTAAAGTTAGGTCTTGATTTATTCTGTATAATTCTTTCCTACCTATATCTTGTAAATAAACTCCCTCTTTGATTTTACATTTCTTTTTATCCTTCTCTGATAAAGTACTTTGATTGTTTTTAATGCTCTCTAATGAAAATAAACCCCTTACTTCTAATAAAATATTTGCTCCTACTTTATATTTCCTTTTATCAATTTTTAAATTTCCCTCTTCTCTTGTTAAAGTATCAGCTATTATATTTAATTTTCCTGGAATATGTTTTATTTCAAAATCATATTCCTGCAATAACAAAATCCATCTTTGAATCCTACTGTTTACAAACTTGTTTTTAAATATACTTGTTAATGCACTATGATCAGTTTCTACCCTTACTTTATTCCCTAACAAATAAAATCTTAATTTCTTTACACAAAAAACTATACTTGCTAATTCTAATTCAGTAACACTGTAATTTTTTTCATGAACTTTTGTCATTCTTGACACAAAACTTATGGGCACTTCTTCATTATTTTGTTTTTGTAATAAAACACCACTGAATCTTTGTTTAGAAGCATCTGTTCTTAATATGAAAGGTTTATCATATTGTGCATGATAGACTTTTAATTTTTTAATGAAAATATCTTTTAAATTTTGGAAAGCTTCGTGTCTTTCATTATCCCATTTCCATTTTACCCCTTTCTTGAGTAATTCCACTAATGGAATCTCCTTCTGACTTAAATCAGGAATGATCCTTTTGAAATAATTTATTAGACCTAAGAATCCCCTTAAAGTTTTAAGATTGGTAGGTCTTTTGAAATTTTTAATTACATCTAATCTATCTTCATCCATTTCTAATCCTTCCCTCGTTAATATATAACCCAAAAATTTAACTTCTGTTTTATAGAATTCACATTTCTCAATATTTATTTTTAAACCTGCTATATCTAATTCGTTCAAAACTAATTTTATGTGATCTTTATGTTCTTCTACTGTTCTAGAAAATATTAATATGTCATCTATATAATGAACTACAAAAATTTCAAATCTATTTAATATCTGATTCATACTTCTAACTAACGCACTGCATGCACTTTGAATACCAAAAGGCGTAACTTTAAAACGATACACTTCTCCATCTATCATAAAACCAGTGTAATCTCTACAACTTTCATGTAAGGGAATCAACCAAAAACTATGTCTTAAATCAACTTTACTAAAAACTTGTGCCTTTATTATTCTACCAAAAATTGATTCTATATTTTTAGGAGCTTCATATTGTGGTACTGACAATCTATTCAATGTTCGAGCATCTAAACATGACCTAATATCACCATTTGACTTTTTTTCTATAACAATAGGGTTTATATATTTTGTTTTACTTCTTTCTATTATGTCTTGTTCTAGCATTTCACCGATTTTTTTCCTAACATCTTCTATGTACTTGTATGGGATTGGATAGTTCTTGGATTTAAAATTTTCAATTTCTTTGACTTGGAATTTATGAATATAATTACTAGCTATACGAGTTTCATTAATTATTAAACCTTTATGTTGTGAAATTATTTCTGATATTATTCCCCTATACTTCTCGGATACTTTCATCTGCGAGATTATTTCATTTAAATTTCTGCTTGAGTCTTTTCTTTCGACCGCATTTATTATATTGCAACCTTCATTTGGTCTGTCAATATTTTCATTTTCCCCTTTCCCTATCTTTATAATTTCATCTAACAACTTTATTTCCTTTTCCTCGTAATCTATAATAATTTTATGCTTTTCTAATTCATCAGTTCTCATTACAATATCCAATTTCATATTCGGCACTACAAATAATTGCATCTCTAGACTTGACTTCCCTATTATAACATGCTCAGTAATCATTTTTGATACTTCAGTAATTTTCTTTCCACTAATATTTACTAACTCTACTTTTGGTATTTTCAATTGATTTGTTATTTTTACTTCAGACAATAGTTCTTCCCTTATTAATGATAGTTCTGATCCTGTATCACACATAATTTCTACTTCTTTCCCTTTTAAAAAACCTTTTAATTTAATTAAACCTATAATACTTTCATTTTCTTCCCTTTGCTGTTCGTAGTCAATGTATTCCCTCTGATGTTCATATAATACATTAACGTGGTATTCGTGCTTTCTTAAAAATCCTGATTTTGTTGATTATTTTGACTTGAAGAGTCTTCCCTTTCCATATTACTTCCAATCCTACTACAGTTTACTTCCCTTTGATTATTTTCATTTCTACTATTATTTCTATTATTATTATTATTATGACTTCTATAATCCTTATTTCTATTTCTATTTTGATTAGCATTATTTCCATGATATCTATTTTCCCTATTATAATAATTTTGGTTTCTATTATCCCTATTTCTAAAATTGTTTTGATAATCATTATTTTGGAATCTATTATTATTATTTTGATTTCCCCTGTAATTGTTCCTGTTATCATTATATCCATTTTGTTGCCTAGTTCCTATGTTATTCTTATTATCAATTCGGTTTAAGTATGATAGTAGTTGATTCATATTTTTAATATTTGCAATGGCTATTGACTCAGATATTTGACTTCGATACTGTCTTGAAATGTATAAAACTATCTCTTCCTCTCTCATTTTAGGTTCTAAATATTGCGCTTCATTATATAGGCTAAGTGCATAAGCATTCATGCTTTTTCTAGTCCCTTCTATATACTTCCTAAAATATAACCTTTCTCGACATTTCGACTGCTCATTTTCACCCCAAAAATTATTTAAAAATTCATCTATAAACTCATCTAAACTATTTAATTCCCTTTCTTTGCAATTGAACCACAACAATGGTTCATCAACCAATCGTTCTCTTATTAATTTTTTCATTCTCTCTATATTCCTTTCATACTGTATTTCATTTTTTAAATCTTTAACAAAAATGCATGGATGTAATAATTTTATGTTTCCATTAAACTTTATTGTATTCTCATGACCTACTTTTCTGTATTCTATATTCATTCTCTCTTCGGATCTATTCTCAATTCTTTTTATTCTTTCATCTTGTTCATTTATCATTTTTTCCTGATTTTCTTTCATACTTTGTACATTCACATTCACATTCTCTTCAATATTCTTCCCCATATCATTCATTTTATTTTCCATAATATCTATTTCTTTCTCTACATTATTAAACTTTCTATTTACAAAGCTATTATATTCTTCTAATTTATCATCTATACTTTCTTCAACATGTTGTCTTATTTCCTTTTTTTCAGTTTCAACTATTCTCATAATTTCCTCAGTTCTCTCATCAAATTTATCATTCACTCTCTTAATTTCATCTCTTATATCACTCATACCTTGTTCAATTCTAGCATTAGTTTCATTAGCTTCTAAATTTAAACTTCCAAGCAATTTCATTATTTGTGATTGACTATCTATTCTTGGTGGTCTTTCTGCACTAATCATTTCACCCTCTTGATCAAATCCTATTAATTCTGGAGTACTCTGTCTATCTCCTTCCATTTTTACTTTCTTATTAATTAATTTAGTTCTTTAAATTATTTTGATACGCGGTTCTATTCCTTTTTTTTTTTTTCTTAATGGCCCCACGTTGGGCGACAATTGTTGATAAATTATTTGTTTGCCCCACTTTGTGGTGACAATTTGTTAATGAATAATTATTATTCTTTGTTAATAATACTCTTACTGAGTTTTTATTTATTTAATAATTATAACTTTTGATTCTACCGGCTAGCTTTTTATCTTTTGATTTGATTATATTTGAATTTTTAAATTAATGTTCATGAAGTTTTGAAGTTTATCTATAGAATAATTTTTATATGGAATTAAACACAATGCTCTTTGATTTCACAATATTTAATTTCTATGACTCTTATTATCTTGTTCAATTCAATTTTATGTTTACAAAATCTATGACATAACCTTAAGACACTTTTTCAACTAATATTTGTTTATATTGTTATTGTCAACAATCTTCCTTTTTCTTTACAGATAATACGGATAATATGATGTAGAAATTATAAACAAACTTACGTTTAGATAATATCCAAAAGTGTGTTTAACAATGTGGGCAATTTTCAATTTACTTCCTTTTGTAATTTCGTTGATTCACCTTTTACACAACACTATGCTATTTCACGATAATCACAGGTAACTAATTTAGGTGACTTCTTCTTGAGGATCAGGAACTGTTGATAATGCTTTGTTTTATTCTTTTAGATAAGACATAAAACTTTTCGATGCTTTATTGAAATTATGTTGAAGAATGGCAATCGTTGGATACTTCTTATAAATTGGAGGTTATTACTACCTTTTATTTGGTTTAGATACTTGGGATACTCGTTGACTTTTAATAAAACTTATTAACTTTTGGTTAGTTGTAACCTATCGAAGTTTGGAACACTTGCGTTCTTTGATGTTTATGTTATATAAACTTAGGTTAGAAAATTTTGGTGAGTTGCCAGAGAAGAACAGTCTCTGCTTGGATATTAATGCAAACTCAATTTGGATTTCCTTTCAGACCCTTTTATAGGCCTCCAAAACCGATGCTACTTGATGTCATTTTCTACCTATCAGATGCTTTCTTTTCATATCAAGCATGCCAAGTTAATTATTGTGAACTGACAGAAGTTCTCATTGTTACTAGACTGACACTAGAAATTCGTCTCGACCAATCAGAATTTAGTATACTTTAATTTTTTAATTATTGGAGATTTTCAACTTATTTTAATTGATAGTGATTCCTTCTTTTTAAATTAATATTGCCTACATTTTTACCCACACTTTGGTATAATATAACCTATGATTGGGTTATTATTAATATGATTATTCCCATATTTATGGTTTTCTTGACAGTTACTTATTCTTAAATCTAATACATATCATATTATATCAATAACATTCTTTTAACATTACATAACTCAAATATACTAATCCTAACTTATATCTATTACATTATTCAATGTTTTGTACTATCTCATGACAGTTTTGTAATCACTTTAATTATGATTTCTGCCTTCGTTACACAGTACGTTTCTTCACTTTCACTGAAGTTCTTGTTTATCACTTCTTATTCTATTACATTGTTGTTTATTATGTTTTACATTGTTAATATTAATATCCTAACTATTATTTAGCTTTCACTATTGTTTTTAATTCCATATAAATATCTTTTATTTGATCTTTTCTGATTTTCAAAGTTCGGTAAGTTATTATTTTTAAATTTTTATTGTTTATGAAATGAAATCATAACAATATATATATATATATATATATATATATATATATATATATATATATATATATATATATATATATATATATATATATGGAGGGTTGCCGGGAGAACCTGGTGATATATAGATCTATCACTCAGGACTCCATACTCTACAAGCGCAACCTTTCCATGGCCTGGATTGACTACCGCAAGGCATTTGATCCAACATCACATGAGCTATTATTATACTTGCTCTAATGTCTTGCGGTACCAACCCCACTAGTGAGATGCATAGAACATCTGTTGCCACTCTGGAAAACCCGTTTTGCCATCACATCAGGCACACGACGAGTCTTGACAGAGTTGGTAACATTCAAGAGGGGAGTTTTCCAAGGAGACTCCTTGAGTCCCCTCTTGTTCAATATCTCACTGCTGCCGCTCTCCATTGCTTTAAGACGGATATTACTCTGGACCACCGAACGACCGGAGGCATCAGATCACCCATTTATTTTACGTGGATGATTTGAAACGGTATGCCTCTGGGGAGAAGAACCTTCATCAATCTCTCAATGTGGTTCAGGAATATACACAAGCCATAGGCATGGAGTTGGGATTGGACAAATGCGCAGTGTTTCATTTGAGGAGAGGACGATCTCCGGAAGTGTACGAGAATATGCAGCTTGCCGACGGAAGCATCTTTAAACACTTCGATGCTGGAGAGACCTATCGATACCTGGGAATTGAACAGCGTCCTAATTATGACGCTTCCCAGGTAAAGGTGGCTCTCCGCGGCAAATACAGAAACCTTGTTCGAAAGATTTGGTCTTCCGAACTTTCGAGTGGGAACAAGGTGTCTCCCACGTCATCGGGTAGGTAGGGGACTCCTCAGTCTGGAGGGTCTGCATCGAAGTGTGGTTCTGAGTATAGCTTGTAAAGTTCTTAGGAGCTCGGACCCCCTCCTGTGCCTTGTTAAAAGTCACGAATTGGCCGGAGTGGGGGCATTTATCGTTGAGGCAGCGCAAAAAGCTGCGGAAGAACTTGGTCTCGAATTTCAGATCAGTCGAGAAGGCCGACTAGAGGGCAACCTCGAGCTCCTACCTTCTCACCTTGCCGCGGAGCAAGATCTTACGCTCAGGCGGCATGTTGACAAGCCGATACACGGTGTTTTCTATCAAAAATTCGGAACGCTCGGCTTGTCAACTAGGCTGACCTTCGGCTACCTAAGGTCAGCCGGGCTTACATCCGAGACTGAGGGATTTACCGCAGCTTGCCAAGATGGCGTAATTAACACCTTGGTCTATCGCCGCAATGTGATGGGTGTGCAGGTCCCTGATGTCAGCTGCAGGGCCTGTCGAAAGGCGCCTGAGACGCTTTTCCACCTTCTGTCGGCATGTCCGGCAAAAGCGGCCTCGGCGTACACCCATCGCCATAATGCGGCCCTACGGGTGCTGTATAACCATCTAAGGCACTCGTACGGAATAGACCAAGAGCCGGTGCTGCCTTACATGCCAGGAGATATTGAGTCCGTTGTCGGAAACGAAAAATGCCAGATCTTCTGGAATTCGTATTAATGGTTCTGATCATCGGTGTTTTGGGCGGAATTCGGTCTTCGCTGCGTTCAAACTTGAAGATCATTCCGGCCTGTAGGAACTCGGCGCAGATCTTGATAGACCGGATGCAAAAGGCAGTCATTCTGGGTTCAATTAGAATACTTAGGGCACACGATTTAGGAACCTGAAGCTACTTACCGACCGGTGGGGAGGAGTAGCTTCGGTTAACCGCCTTTTAGGTTTTTTTCTGGCGCGACTGCTGCGATGTCGTCGGAGCTCGCAGCAGCGAACCAATATACCAAGAAAGCATACAAATATTACAAATGGTTCAAGAATATCAATAAAAGAATATATATAAATATATATATGAATGTATATATATATATATATATATATATATATATATATATATATATATATATATATATATATATATATATATATTCAAAAAGGTTATGAAGGTCTGATTTTCGGAAAATAAATAATTTGTTATATTCATTACTTCTACGAGTTAAGAGATTTAGTTTACCAATGAATTAATTGAATAATTTATGTTCATTCGGTGTCAGTTCTCCGCGCATTCAATTATTTTGAATGTAAATCCTTTCTCCGCCTGCTCCAGGAGGTTTGAAAGTTCGTCCTCATCAATGAGACAGCCAGTCTCACCAGTCTCTTCATATTCGGATACAGCTGTTTCTTCTGATTTGGAGAGATCCATCGCAAAGACCTGAAAATGAAGATGACAGTGAGAAATAAAATCCATCACACACTGGATCCGAGACGCTTGCTGCCTCGCCGACTGAATTTTGGCCTCGACTTTGTGTAGGCGCCGTTCGGTTTTCTCGATCTGGTCGTGCGGTCAGAGGTTGGCGAATTCCGGAAGCTCGTCGTTAATCAACGTGTCCAATTCTACCAGCTCGTGTGGTCGTACGTAGACCCTGATGTTGATTCGGGTTCTCCTAGTTCTAAGATCAATTTCGGTGTTCTGGAGCAGGCTTGCTCTACCGGATCTGTTGCGGCGCACCACAGGTGGTCCTGGTGCGGCTAGATCCCGTTCTGGTGCTGCAGCCTGCCGGAGATTCGTTCTTATATAGCCGGTTCTCCGCAGGTAGAATACTTGATTCCGCAAGGTTTGTGCGGAAAAGTCACGGCATAGAGGATGCATGATGCACCAAAGTGCATGCAGCCGTGACATGTATCCCCTACGGGCCGGCTCGCTGCGCTCGAAGCAGTCCAGCAAGTCATCCCGGAGTTCATTAGTCCACTCAGAGCGTCCATGTACATTGCGGTGGTCGTCAACGTCGGGACCGTCCTCTATATATATAAAAGTTACATTATTTTTTGCTATTTTTAAACTGATCAAATTTTTGAAGTCCACAAAAATAATCAGATCATGAGTTCTTAGCTGCTATCGCAATCTAATGGCGAAAAGCCTAAAGTAGGTTTTGAAGAAACAACAGTGACAATGATATGATTCTGAATACTTTTGTGGTCTCTTTATATATTTAGTCCTCTCTACTCCAATATAGAAAATGTTCCGCCAATTTCAAAAATTGTGGTTTACTGAATCTGATAACCTTTCATAATTTTTTTTCTCGAGAAATGTTATTGTATTAAACCATAATTGATTTGTTATTTTGATAACATAACTTGAGCTAAAAAAAATTTGCTTGTGTGAAATTCAATATCAGTTTGTTTCACTGAAATGATGATTTTGGTACAAAAATATGAACATATTTTCAGCTTACATTTAGTTTTTTATTCTTGTCACATATGATTGAACTAGTAAATAAATGAAGAAAATATTATTGGTACCAATTTAGCAACTATAATATGTCGCCACTCCATTTGGTGTATATACATTTATAGCAATTTTTGGTGTTAAAATGACCACAAGAGATGAGTTGCACATTCTATTTGGTGTCAAAAATTCGAACTTTCATTAGTGTTGAATCGACCACCTAAGATGAGTTCCATACTCCATATGGTGTAAAATATAAATAATTGATAGTGTAAGATTTAACATTTTTAATAGTTG
Organism: Endomychus coccineus; assembly: GCA_958510875.1. Lineage (NCBI taxonomy): Eukaryota > Metazoa > Arthropoda > Insecta > Coleoptera > Endomychidae > Endomychus > Endomychus coccineus. The sequence goes on along the minus strand of OY294068.1, from coordinate 130,614,342 downwards.
TGTACTCTGTTTGGTGTTAAAAATCGACGTGAACGTTGAATTCGCATTATATCTGGTGAAAAAAATGCACCATAAGGTGCTGTTCATACACCGCAAAAGCTATATTTTTACACCTCCTCGGAGTCAAATTAATACTTCAGAATTTCAAATTTGAACAATTACTGGTGTGAATATATTCACCGCTGAATGTCAATTGAACACTGCTTATACGGTGTTGATTTTACTCCAAATTGGTGTGTATGAATCTGGACCACGCGTGGTGTTATTTTGGTGTCAAATTTCGCTTCGATTTTTTACTGTGTAAATACGTTTTCTGGAGCAAAAATTTAAATTAGGCTATTTTGACTAAATTGCAACCAAATTTGATGAAATATGGGGAAAGAGTAGTTCATAGCGGTCACAATAAGTGGTTCAAATATGGGCTACAAAAATTGAACAGTTTTGCCTAAAATCTGAATTTGGCTAATTTGGCTCAAATTTACTACTCTACTTTACGTACTCTACTTAATCTCAAATTAAAGATTATTTAAGTACTTTAATGTGGTATATGTACGTATCAACTTTTTTCACGATTCATCAATTTTTTGGTCATTTACGATATATAAATATATCATAAACCATTTATGTGATTCACATCAACGTTACATTTTTTGTACTAAGAAATACGTTATTATTTCAATGTTACTATATGTATATATCATAGTAAAACTACAAACATATACAAAGTTTCATTTTTGAAAATTGTAAAAAAAAATCATCATAATATACAGGTCCGCGCGCCTCTTCTTATTATAATAGAAACACTTTTATTGAAGACAATGTCAGGTAAGAAAAAGTAGTATATTATAATAAATAATATTTTTTTTTGGTGAGTTATAATTTTCATTTTCTTGTACTGTATAAATTTATTAAAGTATTTTATTTAAAATACACTATTTGCAAAATATTAAAACAAAAAAATTATTGATTTTTAATTTGTGATTTTTTTTCCAATTTTTTTCAAAAATAAAATTTCGTATATGATGTTATAGTAACATCAAAATAATAATGTATTTCATAGTACAAAAAATGTAACGTTGATGTGGATCACATAAATAGTATATGATATATATATACCGTAAATGGCCAAAAAATTGATGAATTGTGAAAAAAGTTGATACGGACATACACCGCATTAAAATACATGAAATAACTTTCAATTTGAGCTCAAGTGGAGTACGCTCCGACTTTTTTGACAAAAGGGGAAGTCATTTTAAAATTTAGGCCCAATTGGCCTTTGGATTTTAAGCAAAACAATTCAATATTTTTAGCCCATATTTGGGTTACTCATTGTGACCACCACGACCTACTTTTTCACCAAATTTCATCAAATTTGATTGCAATTTGGCCAAAATAGCTCAATTTGAATTTATGCTCCAAAAAACGTATTTATCATATATTCCGGAAGGTGAGGTCAACGGAATGTCAAGAAATTTGATCTGAAGGTTCCTCAAATACCAACAATAACAGGGTACTAATTTCAAACTTCAGCCGGAAGTCTAAAGGGTCCAAATAAAATAAAACTACAACACAGATCTAAAAAAAAGGGCAAAAAAACAGTTTTTTGAAGGTTGGACATGGTTCCACCCAATAGGATCTTATTATTTTTAACATAAGACACCATTTTTCCCAATCTCTCTCATATTTTTACGAACCTCGTCCTATTTTTCTGTAAATTGACTCCACTATGAAGCCTTTGACACGGTTAAACATGAACATCTATTAGTAAGATTGCATGTAATAGGAATTTCTAATTCATATTTTCAATCTACTAAAACGAAATCTTACAAAAAGAATTCAATGTACCGAAGTTAATTCTGTCAACAGAGTATGGTGTACCACAAGGAATTGCTACTTACCCTTACTATTTATTATTTATTTAAACTCATTATTCAATTTAAATTCTTGGGGGGAAATTATTAGTTACGCAGATGACACAGGCATTCTCTGTAAAGCTAAATCTTGGATGGACTTGAAATCAGAGGTGGTAAAAGACATGGACATTACCAGGCACTTTTTCGATAGTTAGTACTTAACCTTAAATCAAGATAAAACTTTCCAATCCCGTTTCTACAAATATGAACATTCTGCCCCTTTTTCACAGAACTGAGAATCCAAAATCATTTTAAAATCAAACTTTGCTCAGAAATTAGATAATTAGGGATCATTATTGATCGTAATCTTAAATGGAATACGCATATCCAATTTGTGACGAGTAAATTAAGGAAACTACCAAATCTTCCAAATTTAGATGTGAAAGATGTATTGGATTTCGAAAATATAAAGATTATATATCATGTTCTCCTCGATTCACATATTACATACGGGATGTTAGATTAAGGTGGTGAATTAAATTGTAATCTTAAGGTACTGGAAATCAAGCAAAAACGAATAATGAAGGTAATGTTGGGCAAAGAGCCACCTTCTTTTCAAATTCTTATATACTGAAGCAGGTATGTTAGACTTTAGCTGTAAATTTTTTTATCAATTAGCATTATTACAGTTGCAAGCCGGTAGTAACCACTCGTTCGTATCCAACTACGATACAAGATCTAGTATTCTGAGCAAACTGTCAATACACGTGCGAGATAGCGCTGTTTTACCTACCTTTCCCCTATGACCTTCACTTCTTTACCTTACTCAAAAAAACTATAAATAATATAAATTCTGCCAAGAAAACACTTAAATTTCACATTCTTGCAACTTCAAGAGAAGTTATTCATCAGATAATAAACCCGCCGTATTACTTAGCAATTTTCTATATTTAATAAATACTTATTATCTATAATCACTTGATTATATGCCATTAACATTATGGTTTACTTTGAATCAATTTTTCATTACTCCTAGCCAATATACGTGGTACACCAGTTTCTCACTTCCTGTCTCCTTTTCTCACACACATATTTTCATTTTTAATTATTATTTAACATACTCATTACCTAAATATAAATTGTACAAACGATTACTGCAAAAAAATTGGACTTCCTGTAAAATACCTCATTATATTAGCTGCTGGGACGTTTAGTAACCTATTTTTGAATTATCACATCTATATTGAATAAAAACATTATTTTGTATATTATGTTCCTGTTCCTGGTATTCGTTCACGAAGAGTGTCCTATGATACTACTGTGATATTTATGAAGTTTATTCATTAGTATGTATCAGTGTATCTTATCATATATTTGTCACTTATAATTTGCTGAATTAACTTATTATTATTATTATCCCCAATGTCCATAACTGACGGTTTAACGGGATCACATGGGTTAATTAGAGTGGAATGTCCTTATACCATTGATGATCATGACTCCAAAGTTGCAATTTGCAGAATACGAAGAGACAAGGATATTTGATATATAATGAAGCCGCAGTTACTTTACTTTTATTTTGATTTTCTTTGACCTGAAATTATTCTGGTGACAAAAGACAACATTTCAATACATAGATTAGGCACGAATCAAACTCTTAAGCTTTATCACAACGGTTTTGTAAGAAATTCCGACTTTTACAAAAAAATTACGAAGAACTATGTAGTTGCAACGTATGATAATTTGGATTATTTTTTGAAAGAACTGAAAACCAATAATGGTTTATTTTGATGAAACTCAATGATTGTCAAACTGTTCGATAGATGTTAGTTTACACATTCTGAGTAAATAAAAGAGTAGTATATATAGTAATGATTGATGTAACAGGTTGAAAGTAATTTCTGTATATTTTGTCTTTTCCTAAATGTAACTGCATTATTTCTATGAAAAATGTAAGTACTTGATGGATATTTATGAAAATTTACAAGAATGATTTGTTCACATTTCCTCCACCAGAATATATTGTTTATGTGAATAAGTCATTGTGGTTAAAATTTATTTTATTTCACTGATAACAAGATTCTCTGTAATGGACTGTTAGCGATGTAGTTGATGTACAACAAAAAGTACCCTAAATCCGATGGTGCAAATATCACATGTATGTAGGTATATCACTTTTCCTCAATGCAAGAAAGTTAATTTGATATAACGTCTATCAAAAAGAACCATCCGAATAGCTTTTCAAGAAAACATATGAAAACCTTCCTGGGAGAGTGAATGTGGAGAGCAGGAGACGCAAATTTTTTGGAAGATCTACATCTTGTAAATACTCCAAGAAAATTCAAAAGGCCTTCTCAGAAATAGATTATAAATTTAGTTTTGTTTTCATCATAATGTTCAAATTTTCATTTCTATTATATATTTACTCAATTTATATCACTTTCATTAAAAAAAATAGTTAGTTGCATAAATTTGTTCGCCAACCGACGAATATTTTTGAAACACTTCGATTTGTTCAAAAAGCATTAAAAATTATTATTCTATTACTCGTACGATTTATCAACGAATAGCGTAGTTACCATGCCTAACACAGTTCAACTTGAATATTATTGGAATATATTCTTCACATTTCTAGCAAAATAATGATTCCATGTGGGATAAGGTCACCCTGTAAGTTCATAGGGTATCCCTGTGAAGAAAAAAATCATTCGAAATTTATTGAAACATCTCTCTGTATATCGATACATACTGATTTTTCTAAAAATTGAGGAAAACATAATTCTCTTTATTCGTAATGTTTGTCAAGGTAGGAAATAGTGTTACCATATGAGAGCACCCTATGAAGATTGATCATGAGCAGTGGCGGCTCGGGAGTTATGAATGAGGGTGGGCACAAGAATAAATCGCTAATTTGGCTCAAAATAGTGACACATACTTCCTTCGCAATAACAGCTCTGTTATCTCTAGCTATAATTTCTTGTCTTTCCCTAGCAGGTTCTTCATTATTGTGTTCTTGATTGCCATTGTCAGTAGAATTTCTAATTCGAATAATTTGCTGTTGGAATTGTTCAATTGCCTTTTGCAGTTGAGCACTGTCTATTCCGGGTATTTGAGTTGATTAAATAATATGTCAACATGTGGCATGATGAAATGAAATATTTTCAACCAGTAGACAAATTCCGGGCAATGTTTCAATAAACCACTTGCCTCACTAATAGTAACTGAATCCATCCCATCCTATTCAATAAGTTTATCTAAACATTCTTTGAAAGAATTCTGGTGTTCAAATAATGTGTTAACAGTTCGACTTTCGAAAATACAGAGTGTAGGAACAGCGCGTGGTAATCTACGTTTGACTATTTCATCAAAAATTACCGTTCGTTTTGGCGATCGAGAAAAGAAGCTTGAAAATGACTCCAAATTTGCAAAGAAATTCAATAATTAAATTAAATTGATGCGCTTAACAGTAACACTCATCACGGACGACCCATCGTTTAGAGATTAGTTTATTGTTATCAGACCCAGGAGGAGAATTTAAAATAGTTTGCAATTCATTCAGCAATGCTTTTGCTAATACGTTTCGAATAATAACAACCATTTGCTGATGATTAGAGGTGTCTGTAGTTTCATCGGCCTCCAAAACAATGAAATTTGCAGATTTAATTTCTTTTAATATTTCCTGCTTCTAAATTTGCAACATTGCATCTGACAATTCGTTCCGAATAGTTTTTGGGACGCCTTTAAACACTTGTGAACCCGAACCTTCCATATATATTGCAAGTACAGAGTCTAATTCAGCTGCAAATTTGATTAAGCCTACATAAATACCTGAATTTTCCGACGTCAATATATCATCATGGCCTCCTAACGCCAATTCAAAGACTCAATTCAGACTTCACGTCTTCGAATTGAGTTCACACACTATACACTATGAAGGCAAGATTTTTACTGGAGATACGATGCTTTGTGCCCCAAACCGAGGTTATAAGCGTGTAAGGCGAAGATAACTGCAGTCAGCCTTATCATACTTGAAATAAGTACACTTCAGAACGTTCCCCGGAATAAAGTTTTGAGCGTTATCAAAGCATGCGCCTGCCGAATAAAATAATGCACTTTAATACATGTGAATTTCTTTCTATGTTTATCTTGGTTGTTGGATGAGCACATCTGTGGTGGTGAGCACGTGCCCTTGTGCCCGTTAGTACTAGCCACCACTGACAAGGACAAGAGTGACCTAAGGAGATTCATGAACCAGAATTTCATAAACATTTTCCTTCATCAATAACATTTGTCATAGTCATGCCATGTAAGAATATCCCATGGAGATTTATTAGCCAGAATATCTTGAACAAGCTCGTCGTAGTTTCAGAGATATTGATTTTTCAAAAAATATAAAAAAGCTCCTGTTGTACGGTTTGTCAAGGAATGTTATATTCCTATATCATTGTGAGAATACGCTGAAGAGATTCTTCGGTCAGATTTTAGGAACACGCTCGTCGCAGTGCCAGAGATAACAATTTTCCAAACATTTTAAAACAACGAATTTTCTTCATTTATACGGTTTGTCAAGGGATGTTATAGTCATACCGTGTAAATGTAATCAGAGTGGTTCATTGGCCAGAATTCCATGAACAAGCTCGTCGTAGTTTCATAGATATCGATTCTTCAAAAACTTCCAAAAAAATTGTCTCCTTCATTTGTATGATTTGTCAAGGAATATTATAGTGTTACCATGAAAGAGTGTAAGATTCATTAGCCACCATTTCATGAACAAGCTCGTCGTAGTTTCAGAGATATCGATTTTTTTCTAATTCTAAAAAAAATATTATTCTCCAATTGTACGGTTTGTCAAGGAAAGTTATAATTATACCAATGTAAGAATAACTCAAAGAGATCTATTAGCCAGAATTTGTACGGTTTGTCAGAGTGTTATGGTGTTAGCATGAAAGAGTACCCGATAAGAATTCACTATCTAGTCGTAATTTCATGAACAAGTTTGTCAGGGAATGTTATAGTATCACCATGTAAGAGTACCCCATGGAGATTCACTTACCAGAATTTGATTAACAAGCTCGTAGTTTTAGAGATATTGACTTTCCAAAAATAGTACATGATTTTTTTAAAATAATCAATGAAAGTATTTTGTTATACTGATAAGTTACACCATTCATCTCTCCCTGGTAGAATATTTTATTTTTTTAATCGGTATAGTAGTAGATTGCCTGATAAATCTGCCAAAAATACTTGCAAATTCTCCTACATCCCATTTTGACAATACACACATTATAAAGTGTGGATGAAATATTGTGGCTAACTTCAAAGTAATAAAAAAGAATTATTCGTGACTAATATAACTGACTGAAGGAGGGAGCTCTTTTATTAAATTAAAACCATACATATAATATATTCCATATTTTAATAAAATTTCAATAGCAATTAATTCTCATGTTTGTCTAAGTAGCATGTTTTTGAGAAAACATCAAAAACAACAGAATATTAAAAATAGCATTCAAATATATCTCTATTCAAAATTTCAATTCGATTCATGTAGGTATTGCAGTGTTTTTATAATTCAGTATGATTTTAAAAGATTTAATATTCTTATCACGAAAGGAATACATCATTATATTGTGAATTGTAATGAAAAAATTTTACGATTTCTTTAGTGTCTGGGTTGCTGAAAATTGTGTTGATACATTGAAAATTCATATTCTAATAAAGAAGTAAATTTTCTTTTTATTATTATTTGTTTCTACAAAGCTCCACAAACATTCTCATACATCTCATCGAACACGATTTCTTATTACTTATTAGATATAACCGAACCCCCACGAACTCTGTGATGTAAATTCAGTATATCTGCTTGCAACTGACAGTAAAACGTTGTGTATTAAACGTTGCTCACCAATCAGGCGAAAAAGACACCTGTTGATGGTAATTTCAATGATACATGTGGTTGGTTAGTGCTGCTCTCTAACAAACTGGTCTTGGGAAAATGTTGAATTCACCTTACTCAGTTCTTGCTCTGTTATGTATCAGATGCGGTCATGGAGTTTCTAATACGATACGAAATGAAACATACAAACTCACAGTAATGTTGTGAACGGTCTTCTATCACGCGAATATTAGGAATATGTGGTGTGTTTGTGTACGTTTTAAATCGTATTAAAATTTTATTTAGGTATTAAGTCATTCGTGTACCTGTGTCCTCGTTCATTGTTTTGTTCTTGTGTTGAGTTTTATGTTATTATGTCGACTAGATTGGTGTTGCTTATTACAACTTTGGTTATAACTACATCAAAGGTATGTTATACGTCACGCTTTCTCACTTGTATGTTTATTTTCTTCTCTTTGCATGAATTTTTGGAGGTCTTTTTTGCATGAAGTATATCTTGATTTAACTATTTTAGGTACCTAGATAGCTTTTTTATGTGACGTCAATGTTTTGTTTGTTTATTCCTGTGTTGTTTCTTTTGAAATGATCTGCAGGCGTAATTCCGGGAAAGCTACCTGTGTGATAAGGTAGAATATATAAAGTTCACAAATTTAGTTTTACTCACATAATTACACATTCGTACACATTGTACGAGTTCCTTGATGTCGATATGGAAACCACCTGTTCTAGTTTAGACAAAATTTTAAAATATCATCTACATGTACAAAATGAAAATAAATAGTTAATGAACGAAAAATTAACCTAGTTATCTTACTCGGTTTCTCCTTTTTACTGAAGGTACTAAGTATCGTCAATTCAAACCAGTAATTGGTCATATCGTTGGTCATGTTTATCAATATGTAATTATCCACTTGAGTGTGTTCTTATTAAAATAATATAAACTTTACTATGAACTATGAAAATGAATGGATAATTTCGAGATAATTTTCTCTCGATATCTTGGGCCTTGAAACAATTTAACAATCCTCTCTTATTCAACTTGGATCCTGGCAGGGCCGGATTCAAGGGGAGGGCAGGTTGTGCAGCTGCCGGGCCCCCCCCCACAAAAGAAGGTCCACCACACGTAAAAAATAATCCGCACATTTAGAGGATTATTTTAATTTTAAACAAACAAAACACATTTTTAATTAAAATTCCACGCATAGGAAGCGACAACGGAATGTTCGGCTAACTCCACTGAATTATGGAAAGGTGCCAGAGACTGAAATGACACTATCAGAGAAATTTATAACTCATAATGATATTAATATTATAAATCAATTCACATATGCTTTCCGCATATGAAGTCATTCATTCTAATTTTGGGTTACTACAACATTTGGAAAATTTTACTCCCAATGAAATTGAATCCCACTCATTAAAACTTGTTAGAATTTAAAACAATGATTTAGATGAGAACTTAGGTGTCGAACTAGTACAATTTGTTGAATTTTTCAGTACATTTAAAGAGGAAATCGGCTTATCAAATTTAAGCATAGAACTTCAAATGTACCGGCTGCTAAAAGAAAAGAAAGTGGATGGTGCGTTCCCAAAAGTTGAAGTGACACTTTGTTGAAGTTTATTAAAATCGACTTGGGTCTACGATGGGTCAAGAGCGTTTGAATCGTCTATCTATAACTGAGCATTGAACACGATGGCTTAAAGCAACTAGATATGTCCGACATAATCAATGAATTTTCAATAAAAAATCTATAAAAATGCCCGGACTTTAATCATACTATCACACATTTTACTAAACTTACTATTCTTAATTTCATAGTTTACTCTGTATTCGTAAAAATAACCAACGTTCTTTAATTTGTATTTTGTATCATTCTAAAGTACATATTATTTATAAAAGTAGAGTAAAATTTTTCGTTTTATGTTTCGTATGGTAGGAGTTAGGGCTCCCACACGAGTTCTGCCCAGGAGCCTCCACAGACCTAAATCCGGCCCTGGATTCTGGCACAATGTCGTAATTCCGATGACTATATAGTGATTGATACAAGACATACCATTAAATACAATAACTGTAATTAGCGAGATTGTGGATAATGTGGTCAGTACAATTATATGAAATTAATCTGAAATCAAAAAAACTATATACAGGGTGTCCCAATATTGCTGGGACACAGAGCTACCACGTATTCTAGAGGTCAAAATAAGTCGATTGAGCCCAATTTACCTGTATACCAAAATGTACCGTTTGTCCGTGAGAAGAGTTCAAAGTTTACTAAAAAAAATACATTTTTGTATGTTGTTCCGAAGTGCTTTATACAAATTTAATGAAATTTGGTAAATGTGTATTCTAGATGATTAGCTTACTTTTAGTAATCAAAAAAACCCAAAGAAAATTGTAGAGGGGTTGGAACCACCCTCACCCCTTGGCATTTTTTCCCCCATTTTTGTAGGGGTGGGAATACGGTTTTAAGACTTTTTTATCTGGAAGGCCTACTCATTATCTTCATTTTCTTACTCTTGTAAAAACTCCGTATTTTGCGTAGTTTTCAAGAAAAAAAATGTTTTCGCAAACACTGATAACCGATTTTCGGGTATAGGTTTAATAAAATTGTAATACAAAATTTAGTTGGCCGCGGACACAAAGACAAAACCAAATGTTATGATTTTGACAGGAAACATAGTTTATTGTTAACAGTAAATGTGTCAGTTATTTGTTCTCTTTTGCTTGTTTTTTTATTATTTCTTATTGTCATCACTGTTTTTGTTTAATTGTTATTGCTGTTGTTGCTGTTCCTTTGACGTCCCACAATTATGAATTTTCCTTTTAATGAACAGACCGACATGTTATTAGTTCTTGGATATTGTCAAGGTAACTGCCGCGAAAGTGTTCGCGTGTATCAAGAGAGGTATCCAAACCGGAGAATTCCAAACCATAAAACTTTTGCCCGAATCGAAAGACGTCTTCGAGAAACGGGGAGGTTGACCCCAGTAAGAGTTAACGCTGGAAGACCTCGACAAGCTCGAACACCTATTGCGGAAGAAGCTGTTCTTCAAATGATTGATAACAATCCTAATACCAGTACTAGAAGATTGCAACGAGAAGCTGGAATTCCAAAAAGCACTGTAAGTCGAATCATTAGAGATCAATTAATTCGGCCATTTCACATCCAGCCAGTGCAAGAATTGTTGCCACCTGACTACGAATTACGTTTAAGTTTTTTACAAACTATTCGGGAGCGCAGAGTAGTCGACAACGGATTCCATACTAAGATCTTGTTTACTGATGAGTCTTGTTTTACACGTCGCGGTATGACAAACCTACACAACGATCATGTTTATGCAGATGAAAATCCACATGCCATTAAAAGTAGACATTATCAACGTGAATTTAAAATTAATGTCTGGGTCGGAATTATTGGCGAATTTATAGTCGGACCGTTACGATTACCTGATCGTCTGAATGGCGATAGTTACCTCCGTTTCCTTCAACAAAATTTGCCAGAATTATTAGAAGACTTGCCTCTTAACTTGCGTAGAAATACGTTCTTCATGCATGATGGTGCACCACCTCATTTTGCACGTGCAGTAAGAGAATATCTTGGTGAACAATTTGGTGGCAGGTGGATAGGTAGGGGACAAGAAGCACCCATTCAATGGCCTCCGCGGTCTCCAGATTTAAACCCTTGTGACTTCTTCATCTGGGGAGAATTAAAAAGACAAGTGTACGAGGTTCAAATAAATAACATCGAACAACTGTGGAATAGAATTCAAAATGCTGTAAATGCGCTACGAGAAAATGACGATGTTTTAAGAAGAGTGCATTTCAATTTTTTACGTCGAATTGACCTCTGTATTAATGAAGGTGGAGGTCACATTGAACACTTGTTATAAAAATTATTGTTTGTCTTGTGTAAATGTATTGTGTAATTTGTGTCTAATAATTTTATTAAACCTATACCCGAAAATCGGTTATCAGTGTTTGCGAAAACATTTTTTTTCTTGAAAACTACGCAAAATACGGAGTTTTTACAAGAGTAAGAAAATGAAGATAATGAGTAGGCCTTCCAGATAAAAAAGTCTTAAAACCGTATTCCCACCCCTACAAAAATGGGGGAAAAAATGCCAAGGGGTGAGGGTGGTTCCAACCCCTCTACAATTTTCTTTGGGTTTTTTTGATTACTAAAAGTAAGCTAATCATCTAGAATACACATTTACCAAATTTCATTAAATTTGTATAAAGCACTTCGGAACAACATACAAAAATGTATTTTTTTTAGTAAACTTTGAACTCTTCTCACGGACAAACGGTACATTTTGGTATACAGGTAAATTGGGCTCAATCGACTTATTTTGACCTCTAGAATACGTGGTAGCTCTGTGTCCCAGCAATATTGGGACACCCTGTATAGGCAACTGGCAACAAAGTTGCCTAAAAAACTAAGTAGATCAGAAAATATTTGCCAATCCTGATATCCTCCTTGGTATATTCTCTAAAAATTAACAATTGAATTAGTGGTTCACAGCTATACCCTTCAGTTATCACTATTTGCAGCTCTTTCTTCGATATTAACGTTCAATGTAAAATTCCAACGAATTTAATTCTCACCCATAATTAAATTGAAATGATCGCAATTTTATCTCTCTTGTAATTTCTTCTCTTTCTAATTGGCTAAGTAAGCTGAATGTATTGGCATTTCTGATAGCAATACATTTTTTTTGTTTCAAATTAAAGAAAGAATGGGTGGCTTACACCTCGAAAATAATTCAAAGATACCAAAATGTAGTATTCACCGTCCACGTTTCTATGTTTATTCATTCAGTTGAATGATTCTTTTCTTTTCGATTGAAGTGAATGTAGAATGGTATGTGTTAATAATGTAACTCCCTGAAATCAGAACAATTTAAATATGGTTGTTATGGTTACTTCTTGTTTTTGATTTCGAAAAATATAATTTTTGCTGGTCACTATCTTCCTTGTGAACAATATCATTTAGAAATTAGAGGGAATAGAATGTTCATAAAAAAGTTCTTTGCATCTTATTCACTTGTGCTCAATTCTGAATGAACCATAGCAGTCAACTCCCTAGAGCTTGAAATAGAACTTTATAATTGTTAATAAAATAACTAAAAAAATTGAAGAGAAATTTTAATTTTATATCTATAATTAAAGTGTATTATAAAATATAATGGTATACGTACACTTATGCCGTTTTACACCATAAAATCCTTCCACTTATATTTCGTCTCTTTCTTTTCATTTTATATCTGATGTAGAGAAAAGGGGAAGGAAGGTACTCAAAGGGGAAACAAGGGAACTTCGAGCCAGCAGAAAATCACACAGGAATTTGGGTGAAGAATATGTAACCTAAAGGGCAAAATAACTAAAGCAAAAAAGTATTCTGAACTACCTACTTGCAGAATGACATGTAGAGACAGAATGGAAAATACAAAAAGAATAAATATTTTCAAGGAATTTTGGGGAATTGGCAATTATGAAAAACGGGTTTTGTACATGGCTAATATTGACTGGAATTACACAGATAGCATGGAAGAAAACAAGAAGGAAAAAAGCATAAGAACAAACTTCTTACTAATTCATTCTTTCTTTGCATTGATGGGGCTAAATACCTATATGGTGAAGGCTGTTTTATAATAATTTTCAATGGAACAAACAGATTTATTACTACAGAAGTCTGTAATAAACGTGCCTCTACTTTTGTGATAATAGACGCTGATGGCGCGTAAAGTCAACTCCGGCAAACAAGCACTCAAAGATGACAATGATTTGGTGACTAAACATATATCTTTGATTCAAAGTTACGATAATCAGTATACTCGAAATGACTCCACTAGAAAATACTCATTTTACTTTAATGACATGTTATAACTAGTATAAATATTGGTTACCTGAAGAAGGAAAACCAGTTTCTTAAAAAAATTATGAGATACTCGTAATATTCCGCAAAACTGATATAAAGATTAAAAAGCCTCACAAAGATACTTGTGCTCAATGCGATAAGCTTCAAATGCTTATCAAAGTCGAGCCGTCGAAGAATTCGAAACTAAATTGTAAGATCACCAATTGGAGGCAGAGAAGGCTTACGAGGCTAAGAAACATAATAAGACATTGGCTACGAAAGAGAAGACCCGCTTAATATACACTTTTGGTTTACAGCAATGTCTCCCAACGCCTGACATTAAAACTTCTATTGCATTCTACAAACGACAGCTCTGGGTGTTCAATTTCACCATGCGAGAAACAGTGATTTTGTTTCATGTGGCATGAGGCCATCGGAGGGCGAGTAGCAAATCAGACAGCGTCATGTATTTACAAACATTTTATGAGTACTTCTTTGGATGAGATCTTAAAAATCCCTTTTTACTCCGACATATATACTCTGGTCATAAAAAAACACACGTACTTATGATGGTTTCTTTGCTCATACAAATGCAGCCATCGCTAAAATACATAAATCACGAATTCGTTGTTCTGAGTCACACTCATATGAATTGTGACTCGGATCATTCAGTCACCGAGAAAAAAATGAAAAGTATCCTATTTCCATAGAACATCCTTGAGATTGGGTGCAGTTGGTAAGGTCATGTGGAAGTTCTCAGTCCTTTCAAGCGACTGAAATGACTCAAAGTGTTTTTTTGAATTTTCAGCACTTTCAAGGCAATATTTCAAGCAGCCAAAAACTGATGAGAGTGGCAAAAAGTATCGGATGGTTAAGATATACTCGGGAAATAGGCACAGTAGAATATAAGGCTTCTTTATATGAGGATCAATCATTTAAAAAAATATCGTTTTTGGGAAAAAGAGGTTCGCAACAGATACCTGTTCTTCCTTTATCTTATAAAGTCTCAGTTCCAATATCAGATGAAAATGAAAAAATCTGCCTATGCAGTTTTCCAGTGTGTTTGAACTATTGATTATCATAATAATTTTTTCATTAAAAAAGTTGTTTAAAAATCCCCGATGTTTAAATTACAGCCTCATTCATCTCAAAACGTCAATTTTGTACTTATACCCTTTTCGTCGCGGACCGCCTATTGTCGTCTATTCATTACCGTCAGGTTTGCGCGCAACAAGTGCGACAGGCGACGGTATACGCTCAGAACTATGCCACGGTTGAAATATCGAATTTAATGTTAATATTGCATCAGCGATTCTAGCTAAGGCGGTAAACCCCAGCTCTATTGCTTCCCATAGCGTAGATTTGAGGCTCCAAGCGTGAAGGTTATCGCAGGTAAGTTTGTTACATTTATATATATTTTTGGGAATATTAGATTGGTAAGTTATTTGAAAGTTAGTTTTTTTAATTGATCGATTTTCCTTGCCCTTGTACACATATATTTTGTATACATGTATATTGAGCTGCAATTTTGGTTAGTAGGTTACAAGAAATTTGTTTTTTGGAAGCAGGTGGAAATAATATGCTCCAGTAGCATATACCTTAATAGCGACCTACTATACTACTATATTCTGCTATTCTCTCCTAAGAGTACCCCGTCGCCTAGTGTGCAAGCCCTAGGCCATAGTGTCTAGTCACCTTGCAAGATACCGAAACGTTAATCAGAAAGTCCACGTTTCCTTGGAATCTTACTGACGTAATGAATCATTGAGAACGAAAGAAGAGCACATTGTAATACGCGTAGCCAAATTTAAAATATGAAATTGTCTACATGTTTCATTATAACTGAATGTGCCGAGAGTTTGAAAACATTTCCGTCAATAATTAGTCATCCCTATTACTAAGCATATTATAGTCTAAATCAATTGTATAGATGTTGAGTCATTTCTAGTTGGCCCATGATATTTACAACGCAATAATATTTTGAAAGTTCCTGAGAATAGTTAACATCTATCAATTAATAATTAAAAGCCTTAATATCTAGAGAACCTCGAGGGGAATCCATATACTGAGGTTTCTGTAGTGGAAACTCGGGTCGAAAGTATAAAAATTTTAACTGTAAATACCTCATAAATACATTGGATGAATTAAGTCATAATTGAGTTGATAACTTGATTGATATAACTGTTTGGAATTAAATTATTTGGCTGTACCTTCTGCGCTTTACTTACTTTTAACAAATGCGCTGGTATATTACTTCAATTTATCAGTGAGTCTATGCTCTAGTCATACTGTTTACTGCACTAAGTTCCTAGGGCCAAACCGTTTTAATTTTCCTTCCATTATTAGTGGAGTAAATCTGGCGAGAAAATAAGCAAGGTTGGCGAAAATTTTACGATGCATAGCGACCCGGTGGAAAAGTTTTTTTAGGGTACCAACAACAACCTCCTGAAATTTCTATTTCCCGAAGTGAGTGCAACCCTTTTTTTTGCCAAAACGGCTAACTCGGTCATTTTTGAACCGATTTAGCTGAAATTTGAACTGAAGATAGGTGTTATGGTCTCAAAACTATCATTCAAATTTCAAGTGAAAATATTGGATAGTTTTCCAGACATTCAACTTTAAGTCAATTTTTTAGTTATTTTTCAAATTAGAGATATCTCATGTCATTTACATCCGATCTGAATCTGCTTTGCGGGAAAATGTAGGTATTTGCATATATTTTTATCTCATGGAACTCATTTTTCAACTATTTTTTTTTCCGGTCTATATTGGCCATTTTGGTTAATTTGAGATAAATCGAATGAAGTTCACGTGAGGAGCGCGTAGCTGGCGAGTTAGAAAAGTGCAAACTGGTTGTACCTAATACGGCTTTACGACGACTTTCCGCGTGCCGTTTTCGCTCCATGTAGTAGATAAGGTATCGGACCATGCCCGACGGCCCTTCTTTTTCCGATAAATGTCCATCAAATAGGGAACTTTAATTAAAATAGAAATAAGTACTCTCAGGTCTCAGCTACGCGCGTTTAACGTGCTACGTACCAAAGGGAATTTTCTAGCTACTAAAATATACCCGAAGCGGGTGAAAGCTAGCTGCCCACAGCCGAAAATACTTTATTACAACTGGCGCCGCCCGCACGGGGCACGAAACGGCCCCAACATAACAAGACCGAGGTAAAATGTATAAACTCTAACTGAGCTTCTCGAGGGAAACGTCAAAATGATTACGTTCGTAGCTAATTTCATAGGACGTCTGGCATTCATGCAATTGTGTTTTTATACAACTTGAACCTTCTAATTTCGATAGGCCACGTGAAAATCACGGAGCCTGAAGCGCTATCAACTTCTGAGCCTTACAACATTCGTATAAAATTGCGAAATTTGGCACTTTTAGAAACTTCAAATCAATTACACAAGTTTTGGGGATATTAATACCGAAAATAAAATAGCTAATACAGGCCGTGAAAAAAAAATTAAAAAATGAGTTCCATGACATAAAGCTATATGCAAATACCTACATTCTGCCGCAAAGCAGATCCCGACATGAGATATCTTAATTTGAAAAATAACTAAAAAATTGACTTAAAGTTGAATTTCTGGAAAACTATTAAATATTTTCACTTGAAATTTGAATGGTAGTTTTGAGACCATAACACCTATCTTCAAATTTCAGCTAAATCGGTTGAAAAATGACCGAGTTAGCCGTTACGCAAGATTCCTTGCATATATGAGTATATATATATATATATATATATATATATATATATATATATATATATATATATATATATATATATATTTATCCTACTACTTTCCGAGCGTCCGTACATTGACGGATTGCTATCTTCCAAGCGTCCGCTTTCTACAGAGCGTCCGTATACGGACGCTTGGAAGTTTCCCCGTAGTAAATCATTCATACTTGTTCGCTGAACCCGTTGGCAAAAATTTGTCTGGACGCTCAGATGCTAGTGCAACCTGTCGTTTTGTGTATTAAAAGTATACTGATAGTACAACGTGTCTGCCGTTAGAGGCGTTCGATACAATTCCTGTGTATTAGTCAAGTGTATGCAGTACTTTCAGCCTGTCGATTTGTAGGCGTCCTCGACGTCGGGGAGAAATGACAACGCCGTATTCTGATAGTTATTCCGCATTATTCTTGCATTTCAAACTGAGCGTAAGCGGTTGTTTTGATTGAGCATGTTTATATAGGAATTCCAGTATCTGACTATGGTTATTACTAGATTATTTATTACGCTACCAGGAAGTAGCGTCCAATATAGTAATTTTAAAAAATATTATTCCGATATCCATACTTAATAATCGATCGCACCTATGGTTAGCACCAAACTTATCATGTAGGCGGCACCACAAATCGATGCGCTCTCTTCCACTTTATGCATTGATTGTTATCACAAAGATGGGTATTGACAAATATCTGATCTTTGAGATATCTCGAATAAGATTTATTACATCCAGTGAATCTGTATATTACGCTCATTCTCTGTTCTTTATAATTGTATGGTTTTTGTTTCAGTAGATTTTTATTGTAATGTATTGTTGGACTTCTACAGAGTATCATCATGACAGCGGAAAATCTTGAGGAATTCTGAAATGTCGATACTTAGAGCTGCTGTTTTTTCGAGAATAAACATATCGAATAGTTGAATTAAGTTGTTCACTAGCCGCATTAGCATCAATTTTATATTGAATAGATAAACGCTTTCTTTTTCCGGAATCCGCATTCTCAATATAAAAGACAAGTTTTAACTGAACCAAAATAATTACACACCCACCATATGATTTTTATTATTTGTAACGAATTGGTGTTGGGTAAGATCAGGGTGTTCGTAGGGGTCAATAAACTTTGAGGTAATATCAATTCATCGCTATTCCCAACGACATTAATTCTGCGTCGTCTCATCATCGCAATTAAGAGATAATTTTACATAATATATTTTCGTGTATTGTTGAAAAACCAAATGATAAATTCCGTAAAAGTGAACTTCTCTGCAACTTGAAGGTGTTCGATGATCGGCGAGTCCGTAAGTATAGGTTCAGATAAATGATAATTTATTTATTTGGTTGAGATTATAAGTTTTGATCACCTTAGCAGCGTAATTTTTCTCCAGAGTTTTAATCGAAAAAAAGAGTTGCGACATCTATATGGTGAATCAATCTAATTAAACTTTTGTTGTAGAATCTATTGAATTAAATTCGATCCCCAAAACGTTTTAGTTTAAGCCGGTGAGAGCTAGGTTGATTTCTATCTTTATATTATTGATATTATTGCATTTTACTATGAAACAACAGAATATTAGATTGGTCAAAATGTATAGATGGAGTAATATGTTATTATGTCCGATTCGCATAGTAGATTTAGAATCTGTAAGTGATATTATCTATAAATGATATTTAAAGATTTAATTTCAATATTAATTTCTTTTTTTTAATTTTAAAATTTTCGATAGAACAAGTTATTTCATATCAAGCTAGTTGAATAGTTTATTATATTTCTCCAGTTATTAATAAATTTTTTAATATTCCTTTATATATTGCCATCAGTCTCATTTATACATTCCAACTGATTCCTACGACAACTCTACTGTATGCCCTTCTTCATTTTATTGAAACGGTTGTGAATCAGGACAGCAGCTGTAATTCTGGAAAACAAAAATGTCCCGAGTAGGAAATTCTCCAGTTATCCAAAAAACGGTTATTCGGGGAGCTTATCGTGTGCCCGTTTCCTTTCCTTCATCCAGATAATAATAATGAGGCCCATAGGACTTAAATCGTAACTAATAATGTTTTCTCTCATGCGAAAGGTGATCCATATTTAGATGTCTATATAGCATATCCTGAATTTCATATGCCAAACTAAAAAATAACAAAAATTCATATCAAATCAAGTCCGGAAATGTTTCAATAAAGAGCTACGGAGCTTTACAGATGAAGACTGAAAGATGATTTTCGTTTTATGACTCAGGAACCATAACATGCGAAGCTTTCAATTTTGGTAATTTGGCTTTAGTAATTATCGATGCAAATTTTTTTATATGGTAGGTACCTGTCGACGAAGCTTCTTAACAGAAGCGACGGTACGGGGAACTTGCAATACATTTTCTGCTTTATTTGGGATCGCATCATTTTATTTTATTTTAAAACTAATTATAGGTTCAAAAAAGTATTCTTACATTTTTCTTCAGAAAAAACATGTTCATGGAAAATGTATTTGAAAATGGTCGAAATGGACCTTTTATAATTCCTCCTCACTTAAATGGTGAAACATATTTCAATTTATTGGAGAACGACCTTACAGATCTAATGATTAATGTACCATACGCAAATAGATCAGTAAGTTGGTTTATGCATGATGGAGCACCTGCTCATTTCAGTTAGATTTACCCTCAAAAGAGGATAATACCGCACAGTTGCGTGGCCTCCTCGTTTACCTGACTAACAATCCTCAGATTCTGTTCCATGGGGTTATTTAAATGTACTAGGTGCAAATTGAAAATGAGAGAAATTTTGAACAAATAGCAATAGAGCAATACGAAATCATTCGGAATAAGGAAGGCTTATTTGAGAAAGATCATCCATGAGGAATCGACTAGAAAGACGGACATTCCCAGCACATGCTATATTTATTAATTTTTGCCATTTAATCTTGAATCGAGTTATATGGCTAAAGTATGTTCTCGTGTAGCGCCCAAATGATAAATGCAATCCACTTAAAATTTGGACACTATAAACAAGGAACTATCATACTTATCCAATTGAAATACTGTCAAGTACTCAGGACCTTTCAGCTACCAAGTAGCCATCATCAGAGTAAACAGAACAGTATCGTTAGTGGATAAGAGCGATTGTTTCTCATTTATAGTGTTATAGTGCGAACTCTTACATAGCTTATCAGAAATTTTAACACAAATTATGGAATGATGCTCGAAACTTACTGGCTTAAAAGTTCAAAGAGGTTCGACCGTTTTTGAGTTATTGAGTAGTACGGTTCGTCGAAATACTCGACACTTTTCGCTCTGTTTCGCGCGTCATTTGGAGCGGTAATCATCTGGCCGATTGCCGATTGTAGAGAGAAATAATATAACAACACGTTCACTGCCGATCACACCAGCAGGTGCGGCACCCGATAAAGGGATAGCGCGTTCCGTCAATAGTCCAGGCATTTAAGGAGGAAAATCGACGATTTTTGTCCGATTTTCCGCGAGGTCCAATTTTGGTCTATTCTATGTATTTTGACACTCTGAAAACGATGAGTTAGTTTGAATTTGCATTAACCCTGTGCTAAAAAGCTATGGCCATTTTTTGGAAGCAAAAATGGCCTTTTTTCAATTTTTTGCGTTTTGAGACAAAGCTTTGAGTGGTATGGAAAAATGTTTGAACGAAGGTTTTTGGAAAAATTAATACGCGATTTTTGGCTCTGGTCAGAAATCGATTCGAGGTCGTGGGCCCAAGATAGGGTCCCATTTACTCTGTTTTTTAGCCCATTGAAAAATGGAGTATATGTCAAAGAGTTTTTGTTTTTTTCATATTCTGTTTCGGTAGGAACATAGTATTTTCATTTCTTTTCTTTCGGTTTCTGGTATTTTGACCTAACTCATTTTTTGGAGCCAAAAAAGGCCATTTTGAAAAATCTGTATTTTACGAATTCCAGACGAAATACTTAAGTTCTCGATCTAAAACCAAATTGATTTGAAAGATTTTATTATTCTGCACTCAATATCCAAAATTCAATCATTTTGGTTCAAAGACTTAACTTTGGCGCCATTTTGAAAATTTTGGACAGCTTAAAAATTCAGATCTTTTGGGGTTAGAAATTTTTCACGATATTCAAATTCTACTTTCTTTAAGAGATTTTTATAGCGACTATTTTAAGTTCCAGCAGATCGATTTGAGTTGAGTAGAAATGAAGCTATCCTGATAAATGTGTTTGGACCTCTAAAGGGCACAATTTTGGGTCTATCAACAAAGTCTTAGAGCAAACCACAGAGAAATACATCGGCTATTCAGGTATAAAACAGCGTACGAGAATTCGTTCACAATTTCAAGTTATAACGAATTTCATCATAAAAAACTAGCGCGGAATTTCATTCAGCGGCAATAAGCGAGGGCCGGTACAATAGATTCCTCGCGCGAAATAATACTTTTTCAAATGTTTTAAAATGCACCTGAATGCTTAAAATCATTTTGTGTAAATGTGTGAGTGTATGTAGACGTGTGAACGTGTATATGTGACCGTGACATGATGTCATTATAGGGTGATTCATAACAAATTTCAATATTTAAACAAAAAAAACTAAGATTAATGAATAATTTGTTTGTTTTCACATCTATATTTTTTTCTTTTACATTTCATATCTATTGAAAAATTATCTATACAGGTATGCCTAATTATTCACAAATAACCTAAGTTTTCGTTATCACTGTCAGCATATATTGCTAATGATGTAATATGATCATTATTGATATACGGATCATCGTGATCCGCTTCATCATCTAAGTTTGATCAAATTTGATCGTCGCAATTGTCATTGATAACATCATTGATATCATCATCATCTTCATCATCGTGTTTATTTTCATCCATACACTTATCAAAATCATCATCATCTAATATACTGATTTCTGGCTCGGGGCAATTAGAACATTCTTTACCTTCACAATGCTCACATAATGAGCTACAAGGTAGTCCTAATTTTAAGCACGAACATTTACCAGTACAATTTTTTATACAACCACAAGAGATTATTTTGATCAACTCATCGGGACGTGCATTTTTACTGTTTGTAAGTCCATTCGGACTATTTCTCCAACCCCATTTCGTTAGATCAATGGTTTTATTACCGATCCAAACCTGAACTCGGTAATAATCCTAAAAATATGTTGCTTTGCAGCATCATCGTATTTTCATATGGTTACCTTGTGATGCCTTGGCATAATGTAATCGTTCGCTGGCATGAAAAATTGGGAGCTTTTTGTTTAACACATTTATAAGCAAACTACAATTCCCGATCTTCCATACTCGACATAAGATTTCAACAAGGTGGCCATATGAAAATACGATAATGCTGCTAAGCAACATATTGTTAGCGTGTTCGGTAATTAAACCATTGATCCAACGAAATGGGGTTGGAGGAATAGTCCGAATGGACTTACTCCTATACAAACAATAAAAATGCACGTCCCGATGAATTGATCAAAATAATCCCTCGTGATTGTGAATAAAATTGTACTGGAAATGTTTGTGAAAAATTTAGGATTACCTTGTAGCTCATATGTAAGCATTGTGAAGGTGAAGAATGTTCTAATTTCCCCGAGTCAGAAATCAGTATATCAGATGATGATGATTTCGATATGTAACACCCTATAACGACATCATGTCACGGTCACATATACACCACACGTTTACATGCACTCACGTTTACATACACTCACATTCACACAAAACGATTATAAGCATTCAGGTGCATTTTAAAACATTTAATTGAAAAAGTATAGTTTCTAGCGCGGAATATATTGTACCGACTCTCGTTTATTGCCGCTAAATGAAATTCCGCGCTAGTTTTTTATGATGAAATTCGTTATTACTTGGAATTGTGAACGAATTTCCGTACGTTTTTTCAAATCTGAATAGCCGATGTATTTTTCTTTCTGCTCTAAGACTTTGTTCATAGGCTGGTAATGAGAACAATCTTTTCAATCATTTCCAGGAATATTATTAGTTTTGCTGAATTAAACACAGCCGATTAGTCAGAGAATATCTTTGCAAAGAAATATTGAAATTTCTATCCTATTCGAAGATAAAGTTATCGACTCATCTTGAGCGTCTATTTCTGAATATTTTCAAATGTTATTGTGTCCGCATCAGACTTGGATGATTTTGTGGAGACTATGTTGTCATCTATGGGTGAAAGTCATCTATCTTGTTGAACTGGAAATTGAGACCAACTAAGCGGAGATACCATTCCATGTTCCCAGCTTGTTAGAAAAGAATATTTTCAATCATAGTTGAAAATCATGTCATTCCGAAAAAATCCTCTGTTGTAGACCTTAATATTGCTTGTTGACCAATAAATTATAAGAGAGTTACTGTGGATAGCACTATAAATAAGAAATAATTATAGTGAATAAGGGTGATTATTTTAACGAAATAATGAATATAATTACTTTGTTATACTATCACTGATATTTAATATAGCCGTTACTATAGTTTCAACACTAAACGTGTCATCTTCAGTAGAACACGAAGGTATGAATTTACAAGTACTATATCTACTATATATAGGTTAAAGAAGGCATACAAACAAATTAAAACCAAAAAGTATACCTACCTAGCACCGGTATTTTGGTATCCTTTGATGTTTCTAATATGTTTTCAAATATCCCTCCCATGTCGACATTTAATCAAAAATATCTCAGGAAAGTCACATATTAATCCTTCGATAAAATCAGAAATAGAACAGGCATTCGATTTATCAAAAGTACTGTCAGTTTAATAACAAATTTTATACTCAAAATAACGGATTAGCTATCGGTTCTCCACTTCTCGCAGATATTTTTATTTCTCACATAGAAGATACTATAATGAGTTCTGCCATAACAAAAAACATATTCAATTTTGGTACAGATACCTAGACAATATTTTAGCCGTCTTTAAAGGTACATCTAGACAGTTAGATGCTTTCTTATCATTCATCAATAATATTTATCCCAACATAAAATTCACATTAGAGACAGAAAAGGATCACAAAATAAATTTCTTAGACTTAAAATTATTACATCATAATAATAGCATCTCATTCGACATTTACAGAAAACCTACTTTCACAGATACATTAATTTGTACCTCTTTACATAGCCCCTATAGTCATAAACTAGCTGCTTCTCATTCAATGATACATAGAGCCTTTTCCCTTCCCTTATCTCAAGAAAATCTTAGTGAAGAATTAGATACAATTAAAGTTATTGCTACAAATAACGGTTTCGTTCCTCAAGTAATTTCTAAATTAATAAATAGAGAAATACAAAAATTAATTTACAATAGCACTTATCCCTTTATGAAAGACAAAGGTAACTCATTAAAATATGTTTCTTCAACTTATTTTGGTCCTATAAGCGAGAAAATTGTAACATGTTATCCCATCATAACCTGTACATCAGCTTTAAAACCCCAAACAAATCATCTCATATTCTGTTCAATGCGAAAGATAAAACTGACGAATTTAAAAGGCCCGGAGTTTATAAACTAACTTGTTCAGAGTGTGATAGTTTTACATAGGTAGATCTTGCCGTAACATAGCAGTTAGATATAAAGAACATTTTCGTTCCTTTAAAAATAATAAGACCGATTCTTCATTCGCAAATCATATTTTAGAAACAGGCCATACCTTTCCTATTTTGAATAATGTCCAAATTTTACATAGTCAGGATAAAATTTCAAAACTAAATATATTAGAGTCAATAGGAATTTTCGAAGCAATGAAGATGTATGATAATAAGATACTAAACGATCAACTAGATTTATATTACAGTATTCTCTTCAATGTATTAATAACCTGATTTTCGTATTTAAAGTCCGTTAGTAAACATACCCGCACCACTAAGGTTCTCACGGAACTACCTAATCACTTTATCCCTCTCTGGTTTTTCCTAGAACTATTTCCAATAGCCATAAAATTTGTTTGTATTCCTTCTTTAACCTATATATAGTAGACATAATACTTGTTGAATTCATACCTTCGTTTTCGTCTGAAGATGACACGTATAGTGTTGAAAATATAGTAACGACTATATTAAATATCAGTGATAGTATAACAAAGTAGTTTTATTTATTATTTCCTTAAAATGATAAACTATCACAAAGTAACGGCTTCCACAATTGAATTTTTGAAGGGTGATTATTTTTTATTCATATTGCTCATTGACGATGGTCCATAACAACAAGGTTGAGAAAATTCTCAACCAACCAGATATTCCAATTCTACAACATGAGCTCAGTTAATCACAACATCTTATGTGAAACTCAACTCAACTGTAGAATTTTGTTTCAGACTTTTAATCGCCGATTATGAAAGTCTTCATGAATTAAAAACAGAATATCGTGAGGTACTTTTTTTAATTTTCATTACTTTTGACTCGTAAAATCCTTCCTATGAATTCAGCTACCTTAAATAAGATTGCTGGGCGCTCAGAAATGTGCAGAATGAAAGCCACTATGCGCGTACTTTCCGATATTTAGACATTTAGGAAAATGTTTTGGATGCTTTGAAATCGGTAGATTGTGAATATTATTCAGCTTTAGCGGTAGAAACATGTGGTGAACGCTCAGAGTAGGAGATGGGAAAGGTGTTTGTATATAGCACTTTCAGGCCGTCGATTTGTGGGCGTCCCAAAATGCCGGTTCTCGAACATTTTTCGGTGTTTTTTTCATTTTACGTTTTACTACCAGTTACAGTTATTCAGTGAATCGTAGACAGATGCTTTGCATGTTGTGAGTAACCACAGTCTGATGCTGTTGAGTTCTATAGAAAAAAGTGATTTATTTATTTACAGATTCCTTGACCCAACTCCTGTATATGACAAGAAAAAATCATTATTTCATTTGTTTAAATTTGTCATTACCTGTAGATTGAATAAATGTATTCAGTATCCTCTTTCAAAAAAATGTTTGCAATCGTTTTATAAATGTATATTCAAGATTCCTTTTAACGCTAAAATATGATCTTGGATACGGATTTTCAAGACTGCTCTTCAAATCAATTTTAATAAAGATTTTATAGCTCAAAAGAGGTTGTTAAGAAGTTAATACCTTTTACCTATGTGGACAATTTTTTACTTATGTGGACAATTACTGCCGTTGGGTTATAGAAAGATTGTTATTTAGTTATATATTTTTCTGTCTTTTTCTTATATAGTTATCTATTTTCCTGTCTATACACAATAAGAGAAGGTTTCGTTTGTTTTTTAAGTTTGATTATGTTGAATAAAGTGCGTTTTTAGTTAAGGAATTTTTCATTCTCATTGCCTTCAAATTTCATTAAAAATTTATGTATGATCACCTCAATTCCCACAGAAAATTTCGTTGGGTTAGAAAAATACGCAATTTCAAGTTAAGTAATAAATTTATCTATACATTTTCTTATGAAAAATAAATTTCATATTGGATATTTTCAATTTTGAACTTTAAATATAACTGAAATTTTCATCAGTTATTCAAGAAAGAATATGATACGCAATGTAAATTTTGGGACTGTTATAGAGGACCAACAAAACAGTTTTATTCAACAACGGTCCGAAAGGATTAGCATTATCTTCTGATTTGTAAAATCCTTCATATCGATTATAAGCCTTCTGAACTGGCAACATCGCTGGACGCTCAGAAATGTGGTGCATGAAAGCAAACTATACTCCGGGGACGCTGAGTAGCCGAAAATTGAAAGCTTTACTGTATATTTTGGACGCTCAGGAGCGGCTTTATGAACGGACGCTCTGAAATCAGTAGAATGCAAATTTTAAAAATTGTTTCCTATGATATGAAGGCTATGAACTTATTACGACCTCTACTGTTCAAAGATGGAATATATTCATACGTTAAAGTAGGGATTGCATGAGAAATACGCAGTGGACGCTCAGAGTAGGAATAGTGAAAGGACGCCCTGGAGATAGCGGGATGTAAATATATATATATATATATAACTTAAGAGATATAGAATTAAATTTTCTGAATTATGAAGATAACTTAGATAATTTAACATAGGATTATAAAGATGAATAAACGTAAAAGATTGAACCATAGGCGGGATTCGAACCCACATTAATTTTCAATACAACCAGGGATAATAATGTTTTGTTGCTAAACTACCCTCAAAAATGTCAAAAAAACCTTTTTGGCCAAAAAAAAGGGTTGCACCCACTTTGGGAAATAAGAATTTCAGGAGGTTGTTGTTGGTACCCTAAAAAAAACTTCCACCGGGTCGCTATGCATCGTAAAATTTTCGCCAACCATTTGCCAGATTTACTCTACTATATCTATAATTTATGGACTATTCGCTGAGTACGCGCCCTGAACGAGCATACGCTTTTACATTCGCTAGTTCAAATACTATTGTGTAATAACTGTACTCAAAACGTGTTTGTGCGTGTTTAAAAGACATCTTCGTAACAGTATGAAAAGAAGCGTAAAGTAGACAGTGAATGCAGAACATTCAAAGATCAATGGAACTTTCAATATTTGGTAATTGAGTCCAGTAAGAACTTTATAAGAGTCTTCCGCTGGTACAATTTGATGATTTGCATGAATTTGGTCGTGGGTTTTCAGTTTTTAATACTACTTACTTGTGTTACAAAACATGATTCCAAATGAAGTACACAAAGAATGTTTACAGATTGAGTTAACCGATGTGCATCTTGAATCTCTTTTATTAATTGACACAACTAAAATTGGTCCACAACTACTAAAGTATTCTCAGTGGAAAATCACAATTACATAAATCTAATTACTATTTTATATGTTATAATGTTTATATGTTATATGTTATATGTTTATATGTTTATATGTTTATATGTTTATATGTTTATATGTTTATATGTTTATCTGTTTATATGTTATAATGTTTATAATGTTTGTGGGATTCATTTCAATTATTTGTTAGTTATTATGCTAGAGTTAAATTTTCTGCGTAGTCATTAAGCTTTACCTAGCAAGTAAATGAAATCGAATTATTATCGTTCAATAACAACAATAAGACATTAGATGTCGCGGGCCGAATTTGTCCCGCGGGTCGTAGTTGAATTAAATCACGAACCAACATTCGGAAATTTGTAACTTTAAATCAGTTGCGTTTCAGTCTCGATTTCATTGTAGAAAAAAATAGAAGTTATTTTGATGAGAAACTTCTAGCTGTAACTGAAATGTTGCACTAGCGGAATCTGGAGATTTTTTTTTTAATTCCTTGTCTAATTACAGATGAGTAAATGAAGGTTTGTTATTACGATCAAGTACAAGGGTAAGGATTAAGGAACAATTTTTCATTAACTAACGAGGTTAGAAAATTGCTTTCCTGATAATAATCAAATAGCAATTAATTCCTACAATGCCACCCATTGCAATCCCTCAGTGCCTAGGCCTTTACATCCCGTGTTATCTCAGCTATCAAAGAGCGGTACCCACTCGAGAGTTATGACCATGTTCTCCACGTGAACGATTCCTAAAAGGGTTAACACCATCTTCGTGATATGTACTATTTAACGTTGGCATAGTGGAGCGGTTCCCAGTAACGTGTATTCACTCAGCTATGAAAGGGCGGTTCCCACTCAATAATGTTCATCGAGCTCCAGATGTAGACAAGATCGGTTCCCACTCAAGAGTTTTCACCATGTTCCTGAGGTGGGCAAACAGCCACCTCTTCAATACCCAGTCGGGACTGAGTAGGTGCATTGGTGTTTCGTTTTTTTGTTTGTACTACCTGCAAAAAGGTGAATCGCTAAGATTCATCTTCTCACCGTTGGTTCGGGCCTATTAGGGGTTCAGCGCCCAGTTTTTCAAGCTTATCGCTTATTCAGTTTCCCCTTATTCCATAGCGAGTTCCAGAGTGACTGTGGATCTAGAATATGGTGAGATTGCCTTCGTCTCCACTAAGGTTGTTGAAGCACTTCCACACTAGCTTCGATCTTATTCTCATGTAAAGTAGCCAGGTGGGTGCTGTTTTTCTGTCTGTGCATATCGTGATGTTGGTTCGCGTTCTTTCTTCCAGCGCCGTTTGCGAAGAGAGAGGTATTTGCTCAGCGGAAAACTGGCAAACATGGGTGTTTGCGATATATTCCTACTCTCACCCGTCCTTGGCTTCTGGCTCCATCAGTGAATCAGATTTAACCATTGGTTGGCAGCGCTGATTGATTGTTGCTTATAAAATCTTCTGCAAAGGGTATAGCTTATACGATACTTCTTATCGAAGGTGTATCGTGGTGTCATCCCATCCGTTCTCACAGAGTAAACGGGAAGTGTTTCACCAGTGATTGGTAGTGAGGTGCCTTCCACACTTATATTGACATAAGTCTGTAGACAGCTTTTGTTGCCCAGCCTTTTAATGACAGGGAGAATGGTTGCACATTCAATAGAGCTCCATGTGCAGCCGTGCACTACTTTTCATAGCTCCCGTAACTGTACCTAGGATGAGCTTTTTCTGATGCTCCAGGCCTGATTTGGTAGTCCAGAATTCTATTCTTTATTTCCACACTACCGAGGAATATGACAACCTTGATTCTGGTATGGCTTCGAAAATTCACATTATAATGTTTGTGTTAAGGTACTAGTTGTGGCTTGTGTCCATCAGCCCTTCTGAACAAACAGAAGGAACAGTGAATTTGCAGCACAGTTGTTCCAGTTGTGGTATCCATAGAAGTTTCATGTTTAAGATGACTACTAGGTATTCAGCTTGGTTTCTGATTTTAAATCACCTGACCTGCTACAGTCAGCTCTCTGGTGAGTCTTGTACTTCCTTGTGAAAACTACGATTTCTGATTTCTTAGGATTTATCTTCAACCCTTTGTCACTGTACCATTTACTTACTGCAATCGGGGCTGATTGCATTAAGTCCATCAGACTGTTTAGAAGATTTCCCTTGACGATTATGAGTATGTCGTCGACATACCCGATCACGTGACATCCTAGGTAGGCTACTTTCCTCAATCCACCACAGACCACTATGTTCCCGATGGTGGGAAAGAGTACTCTCCCTGTGAGCATCCTGTTTGACACAGCCACTGATCGCGGTATTGCCTCTGGAGACTTGTAGGTTCCTATTTTTCAGTATGTCCTGAATACAGGAGCTTACTAGATTAGGAAATCCTTTATCCTTGAGGACTTTGCAGATTCATTTAGTGGTGGTATTGTTGAAGACGTCGTCCATGTCTAAGTTGGCTCTCACCCCCTCTATCATGTTTTCGAGGAGAGAATATCGAGCTAACAGAACCATCGATATCTCATTAGCGAATGGGGTTTGAAAATTGCTTTGTTGGTAACGAAATAGTAATAAATTCCTCGATTAATTCCTACCTAATACAGAATGTAATACAATTCCTACTTTTTCTTACTCCATGGTACCACCAGCTACCAGAACCATCAATCTTATTAACGAATGGAGTTAGAAAATTGCTTTGTTCGTAAATAAAAAAATAGCAATTGATTCCTACCTAATGCAGAATGAAAAAAAAATTATACAGCAAGTGTATAGTTACCCCAGCCTGATGTGAAGCTAGCGGAACCATCAATTTCTCATTAATAGATGCTGTTTGGAACTCATTTTGTTGGTAATTAGTTAGCAATCTAATAGTTGAAAATCAGGGTACTAGTTCGATTTGTTTCTGCCATAAGGACCCCACGCCGCCTGCTTGACACAGTCACGGATATTGACTTCTGGACTGACCGGAGAATGTGTATCTTTTCCTGATTCTTTGTATTTTCTTCTAGTTCGAAATTTTTAATTATAACAGTTGAGCGAGCAGTTGAGCGACATTAGCGAAATGAAAATGGTTTGTTTGCGTTTATAATTTATAGTTTGTTACTCAAACCTTGTTTTCGGTAACGTACATCTGGTTCCTTGTACAAACCTGGCTTGTATATTTCCTTTCGAAACGTTACAGAGAACAAGGATATTCACGCTTTTTTCTATGAATCGGTCACAGATAATTAATTTTGATTCGAGATTTTTGTTCATTTGAAATAAAAAACACATACTGATTTTCTGAGAAAAGCATTTACATATTTAACATTTTTGTCCGTTCCTGCAGTCATTCTTTGTAGCTCAATATCCGTCAGAATTCCAATGAGCTAAGAACTCGGTATGACATTAAATAACATGTATATAATACAGATTAAACTCACTCACAGTAGTTTTAGATATAGGTAAGTTTAACAGCGACAGGATAGCCTCAGAGTTTTGAAGTGACATTCCGTGATTTGAGTTGAAATTGTTGAATAATAATTGTAATATATTTCTCATCTAATGTAGACTATGTAATTCAATATCCGTCGAGAAATCAGCAAATGATTAGTCCCGGGTATAGATATTTGAGAATCATTCACGGTTTCTATATGTTATTAGTTCACCTAAGTCCTTATTATTGCCGAATAATACTTTGGACTCATGTGAAGCCTCAATATTTTAAATCTCAATCAATATTTCAGACAAGAACAAGTGGCGCTGCCAAATCGTATTAACCAGACGCATAATATCCTCATTAATGTAGAAAGATCCACAAATTTGCTCAGAATGCGCATATCTTCATAAGATCCGAAATAAATTCTTGATATTGATAACTGGAGCAATTTGACTGATTCATTAGTTCAAGTTACCCAAGAGAAAACTGGTTTACCTAGATTAAATATTGCAATACCGATTAAAACACGATTAAACTGAATATTAAAATATTAACTCTAGTAGTCAATTTAAAACCAGGCTTACATTTAAGTAAATTATATGAATATACAATATCATCTTGTGAAGGATGAGGAGGGCCTTCAGCATGAATTGTTAATATTAAAGTTTTCATCTCCCTTGAGAGTTACCTTGGTGCGTTTGTTAATGGCTGATTCAGCTGGTAGCAATTTCCGGTAATTCTCTGTTCGAGTTACTATTAGTCAACGGTGGAAGTATTTCATTTCACCACCATTTATACTATAAGTATAATAGAGGAAGTATAGTACTGGGTCTAAATATTGTTTTTCGATTTTCGTATGGAATAAAACATAAGTCGTGTCAGATTGTCCGGCTTAACTCATTCAACAAAGTTCTTCCGGCTATGATTTGACTAACAAACGCGGGACTATGTAGCCCAAATAGACCAAAGATGGAATGGCGAACCAGATTATCCGCTTTTCCAGTAATAAAAAAATAAGTTGAGTTGTGTTAATTGTTCTTGACCCAGGTATGAATTATATATAAGTTCTCGTGAAATAGGTCACACTAACACATATGCTTATTATTTCCGTCTTTACGTATGTTTCGGGCTCACGACCATCACCAGAAGACGTATCAATGTCTAAAACGGGTATTCTTAAAATTAATTGTATCAGCACAAAGCGTCCTTATAGCACCAATTTCAATTAAAAATGCACACGTCGCCGCCGAAACGAACAGAAATACGATTAATCAAAATTGTAACACATTAATGTTTTAAGTATATGAATATGTATCAAGCATCCACTGCTTAGCAATTCTCTTATAAAATACGAACTCATTTCAAGCAATGTTGAATATGACTAAAACCAAAAAATATAACGCTAAAGTAACCACTTTCGAACCAGATGTCAGACCTTATTAGAAATATTGCTATTTGAGCATTTTACCTAAAATATACTTTTAACATTATAAAGACGCATATGACATTTTGAAGATCCATTTCCCAAGGATTTACGGGTTCGGCCTATTTTTATACCCATTTGACTGTAGTAATATATTAGAGATTCTCGTTTCGTTTACGATGGAATAATAAAATATGTCTAATTGTAAATAATATTTATATAATTCATCACTTTTTAAAATGCGCACTGAAATTTTAGTGATATTCATTGACCCAGTTAGAAATGTATATATATTTTCTGATATAAAAGTGGCTGCTCTCATTATTATTTAAGTTATTTATTAACATTAGTTTTGAGCACCAAATTTGTACCTGCGTGAATGAAATACCACATATATCGTATGCAGTTGAAATATAAAAAAAAATTGTGGTTCTTATGTTTTGGTGTATGACGCTATGTCCAGCAGTCCATTTTCCAATATAACAATTGTTTGAGCAATTCTTTGGCAACTATCATCATAGTTCACCAACTGAAAATATAAAAATTACAAGTGTGTTGAATATGTATAGATGGACTGTAGGTTTAATATGTTTTTATTGAATATTACAATTCAGTAATATTATAATACGTGAACTTCTAAAATACAAATCTTAACTTATTGACAGTTGTTATGACAGTAGTTTATTTTATTTCAAAAACAAAAAACAATTATTGCTTGATGGAAGTAATACTATTTTTAACGCCTCCCATTTGTCGCGTGATTGAACGTTCTATATTTTAATGCTGTCCTCAACATGCCCCCGGCCTTGGAAGCTTTGGCTTTCAACATCATTCTTTGGTAGTGGACATATTTTTGAATGCTCTCTTGATTAAACCTTTTGATGTAAAAACAGTTGCAACTCTACCAATTCCATCAGGGCCCAGTATAATTTCATGAATTCGCCCAAGCTGCCAGTTCAATGGAGGTAGGTTGTCTTCTTTCAACAACACCAGGTCTCCTGCTTCTAACTTTCCTGTAGATTGTAACCACTTCTTTCTCTGTTGAAGTTCTGCAAGATAGTCACGGCTCCAGCTTTTCCAGAAATTTTGTCGTAATTTTTCAAAATACTGATAATGCGACAGTCTCGAATCAGGTAAGTATGTCACGTCAGGCTCTGGTAATGCAGTTAACGGCTTTCCGATGATAAAGTGAGCTGGGGTAATTGGTGTAAGGTCTTGCGGATCGGACGATAACGGAAATAAAGGACGCGAATTAAGAATTGCCTCTATCTGAACAAGAACAGTGTTAAAGAACTCATATGTCAAATGAGCATTCCCTAAGGTTCGTTTTAAATGAAATTTAACCGACTTCACTCCTGCCTCCCATAAACCCCCAAAATGAGGAGCGTATGCCGGAATGAAATGCCAAGTAATTCCTTCAGTATTAAAAAAATTGTTAATATTTTTATTTTCATTAGAAAAAATAGTTTGGAGTTTTTTCAATTCCGCGTCAGCGCCTATAAAATTTTTCCCATTATCTGAGTGAATATGGCTAGGTTTTCCTCTCCTACCAATAAATCTTTTCAGCGCAGATAAAAAAGCCTCGGTAGACAGATCACACACTAACTCCAGGTGTAAAGCTTTACTGGCGAAACAAACAAAAACACAAATGTAGCTTTTAATCAGTTTCCCTCCTCGACCCTTTTTATCTCTTATCATTATTGGGCCCGCGTAGTCTAAACCTGTTATTTGGAATATTGAACCGAATTGAAACCGATGCTCAGGTAAATCTCCCATTGTCGGAACAACTCCATTTGTTTTGAATCGATAGCATGTCACACACTTGTGAACAGTATGCTTAGCGAGATTTCTTCCAGAGACAGGCCAAAACTTTTCTCTAATAGTACTGAGTAATAATTGAGGACCACCATGCATAAGTCTAAGGTGTTCATGTTCGAATATCAGTTTCGTTAAATGATGACTTGACGAAATAAGATAAGGATGTTTCTTATTATAATCAAATTGTAAATTTGACAATCGTCCCCCTACTCTGAGTAACCCTTCCGTATCCATAAAAGGATTCAAGCTTAGAATCTTACTTTTTTTATTAATTGGTTTCACATTTAGTAATATCAAATATTCAGTTGGGAATGATTCGATTTGAGCCAATTTTATTAGTAATTTTAGAGCATTATCCATTTCGCTTAAAGTAAGTTCACCAACAATTCTCTTGTGGTTCATATTGGAGGTGCTATTGAATTTGAACCTTAGAATATAAGCCATGACTCGATTAAGTCTTGTTAGTTTCGAAAACCGTGTGAAAGGAAAACTTACTGATAATTGAGTCGATAGTAACGAATTAACGTTAATCTTAATGTCAGGCAAATTTTCTGAATTGTATTTTGACATAGGCCAAGAAGTGTCATCGAAAGATAACCACTCTGGTCCATGAAACCATAATTTCGAGGTCATTAATAAACCTGGACACACACCTCGAGTAAATAAATCCGCTGGATTTGAATTAGTTTCAACATGAAACCATTCGTATAAACTTGTAAGTTCCTGAATTTCGGAAACTCTATGGCTCACAAATGTTTTAAGAGTACTAGGATGTTTTTTGAGCCACCCCATAACATTAGTTGAATCTGTCCACAAAATAATTCTATTAAATTTTAACCGTAATGAATTAATTGTTTTGTGTACTAATCGTGAAAGAACAAGCGCTCCACACAATTCTAACCTAGGAATTGTTTGAACTTTCAATGGCGCAACTTTTGCTTTTGACCACAATAAGTTAGTAAATATTTGTCCGTTTTCATCAATTGATCGAACATATAAACAACCCCCATATCCTTTTTCAGAACTGTCACAAAACCCATGCAATTCTAAGGATTGATAATTATCGCATATGACATGTCTGTTGATACTTAATTCATTTAATTTTGGCAATTCAGTAATGAATTTCACCCATTCTGATTTTATATGAGATGATAAAGTATCATCCCAGTTCAATTTTTCAATCCATATCATTTGCATTATCATTTTTGCAATAATCGTGCTCGCACTCAACAGACCTAACGGGTCGAATAATTTTGCTATTGTCGATAAAACTTGTCTTTTTGACATTACCTTTGGGTTTTGAATATTTATGTTGAACAATAAAGAATCTGAAAGTGAACACCACGTTAAGCCCAATGTTTTGTTTGTTTGACTTTCTGAAAATTCTAATTTACTAGCATCACGTTCTAAATCTGCTAATACATTAGTAAAAGTATTTTTATTGTTCGACTTCCATTTTCTTAATTCGAAACCCCCTGATTTCAGAATTGCAGTTACTTCTGAGCAAATAAATTGAACATCTTCTAAGGAATCTGCTCCTGTCAAAAGATCATCAACGTAGAAGTCCCTTTGAATGATTTCGGATATATTTTGAATTTCGCATTCTATTCCCAATTGAACTATACATCGAGTTGCCAAATAAGGAGCAGAAGCAGTCCCATATGTTACCGTATTTAATTTATAAGCTTTAATCAACTCATCTGGATGTTTCCTCCATAAAATCTTCTGCAAATTACGTTGTTCTGGATCAACAATTATTTGCCTATACATCTTGGCTACATCGGCATTGACTACAAATTTATGTTGTCGAAACCGCAGTATTATAGCTAAAAGATCATCTTGTACAACTGGTCCCACCATTTGAATATCATTGAATGAAATTCCGGTGGTTGTTTGTGCAGATGCATTAAAAACAACTCTTAATTTTGTTGTGGAACTTTCCTCACGTAAAACACTGTGATGAGGCATGAAATATGAAATTGTATTAGTTAGTTCCTTTGTGTCACATATTGTCATATGATTCAACTGTTCATATTCGTTCATGAATGTTACATATAAATCTTTAAGAATAGGATTTTTCTGGAGCCTTCGCTCTAGAGATAGAAATTTACTGTTTGTCATTTCAAACGAATCACCTAACGTATCTGTAGATTCTTTAATAGGAATAGAAACTAAAAATTGACCATTTTCTAATCTTCTGGTTGTATTCTTGAAATGATTTTCACAATTATTTTCTTCAACCGACATAATCGATTTAATGTTCACCTCTTCCAATTCCCAGAAACGAGCCAATTGGTCTTGTAATTCAGTATTATGACTAAAATTGCAATGTGTATGCTGTGATGTTAAATTTCCAATCGGACCTGAAATTAACCATCCCAATTTTGATTCTTGTAAAATCGGCTTATTAGATCCCAATTTAAATTGTCCTGAAGAAATGATTTCCCAAAAAACATTAGCTCCCAACAACATATCAATTTTTTGAGGTTTGTTAAATTGTGGATCAGCTAAACTTATATTCCTTGGAATATTCAACTCAGTAATATTTAATTTCGTATTTGGCAATATAGTAGTAATTTCTGATAAAACGAGACATTTGACTGTAATACTAAATTTACAAACAATTGAATGAATAGTTACATCACATTCTTTATAGGAATTCGAAATTGTATTGTTTAGACCTGAAATCTTAACTGAAACATTTCTGGATTTCAATTTCAATTTTTTGCATGCATTTTCTGAAATAAAACTGGACTGAGAACCTGAATCAAGTAATAGTCTGACATTGTAAGAACAATCATTGCTGTCAAAAATCCGAACGACTGCTGTCGATAACAGAACATGTTCAATAATATTCGAAGAAGATAAACTAATTTTGGTATTAGTCTGATCATTTGTATTTTCTTCTACATGTAACAAAGTATTGTGGTTTTTGTTGCATTTTGTACATGAGCCAAACTTACAATTTTTCACACTATGCCCGATTCGTAAGCAATTGAAACAACATTTATTTACTTTAAGTTTTTCATATTTTTCACTTAAACCCATTTCTTTGAATTTAACGCATGAGTAGATTTTGTGTTCGTCTTGGCAAATCACACAAATTACCTTTTCCGGTTTGGTTGTTAGAAACCCTCTTGTTTTATATTGACCATCATGTTTTTGTAGCCTTTTTTCTACTCTAGGAGCTGTCGTTTCTAGCACATTTGCCCTGTCCCTCAAGAAATTATAAAAATTATCTAAAGTTGGGTCATCTATTTTCGACACATGCTCTCCCCATTTTCGACTAGAATCAGAATCTAATTTTGATTTCATCATGTAGATTATCAAAGAATCCCAATGCTCAGTTTCTTGCTTCAATGAGTTCAATGATTTTAAGTGCTTTGAAACCGTGTCTATCAAATCTCGAAATTTATCCGCAGATTCTTTATAAATTGGTTGAATATTAAACAGCGCCTTCAAATGATTTTCGATCAATAATTTATTATTGCTAAATCGTTTGTTCAGTATTTCCCAGGCAACTGAATAATTTGCTTCTGAAAATTCAATGGATTTTATTACCTGAGCAGCTGTTCCTTTTAACGCCGCTCTTAAATAATGAAACTTTTGTATTTCGTTGATTTGCGGGTTATTATGAATCAAACTTTCATATGTGTTTTTGAATTCCAACCAGTTTTCAAATTCACCCTCAAAACTTGGTAATTGAATAGTAGGCAGTTTCACCGAATTTGTGGGTAAATATTGAACACCCAAACCCAAATGTGGAACCGACCCTGATTCACTACAAGCGACTGATTCGCCTTTATTGATTGCTGTTAATTCTTTAATTAA
Source organism: Endomychus coccineus (assembly GCA_958510875.1). Lineage (NCBI taxonomy): Eukaryota > Metazoa > Arthropoda > Insecta > Coleoptera > Endomychidae > Endomychus > Endomychus coccineus. Next base: position 130,575,774 of record OY294068.1, on the reverse strand, counting down.
CGCCTTGGCTGTTGCCTGATTTTCATAAAATTGAATTTCGAACTGTTCACGTTCGTTGAATTCCGCCTCTATATCTAATGATGGAGCTTCTATTGCCATTTGAATCTCATCAAATTCTCCCAGAATTAAATCAAATCTTTCAACTCTTTGCTCTAGTTGAATGACATTTTTTGTATCTTCGGACGATTCAAACTTTGTCAAATACTTATTAAAATGAGTTACTTTGCATTTTATTGAACCTCGTTTTTTAATAAGCGCATTTAATTCATCCATTGCCATAACTTGTTCAGACAAATGACAAATCCAAATTTGCTTATCAGAAAATGGTAAAGAAGAAATGAAACTCAATTACTGGATGCTAACCGACCTTGTTTGCTGATACCCTCCGTCAACTTTTTCACCTTGGCTTGTGACCACTGCTAATTTTTCCTTTTTTGCTTCAAATTTCTACATTCGCTCGTAGTACCATGCTGATATTTCTACATTCGGCTCGTAGGACCATGTTGAATATGTATAGATGGACTGTAGGTTTAATATGTTTTTATTGAATATTACAATTCAGTAATATTATAATACGTGAACTTCTAAAATACAAATCTTAACATATTGACAGTTGTTATGACAGTAGTTTATTTTATTTCAAAAACAAAAAACAATTATTGCTTGATGGAAATAATACTATTTTTAACGCCTCCCATTTGTCGCGTGATTGAACGTTCTATATTTTAATGCTGTCCTCAACAAAGTGTTTTGCTTTTCATTCTTGTAACATATTCTGCGTCAAGAGTTTAGATCTTGGCTTAGACGATAGTATATCATAGTATATTAAAAATTTAAAAAAATTCCAACTGTTGAATATAATGTCACCAACTCACTAATTAACTGTAAAATTTATTTATAAATTTTGATAACGGTTAGACTAACACAGTGATATCATCACAATATAGGGTATAGCTGAAATTTATGAGTAAATCTTACAGCCAAAAAGGAAATTGTGTTTTTATAAACTAAATTAGTGAATTATGTAAATGCCGAAACTATTAAACATAGGTATAATGTCCTAGAGTTATAATCTTGATATAACCATTATTTTCAGCTATTTCGATTTGTTAAATTTTACAATATTGTTGCATAATGTTATTCCTTGTTACAGAGAAAACAGTTATGCTCATTGATTCTATAATTCATTTAGCTAATGCATTTCATTAAAATTGTTTTATAACTTTGATTGATAGTGAAAGTATGAATGATTTACCTTAATAACCATTTTTTCACTTCCGTCTAGAATTGTTAAGAATAAGTATTTCTATATTCTGGAAAATTATTGAACAAAAAAAAAATAGTTATCAACAAGCTGATCTGAAGAATAATGCGATTTGGTAATTTAATTATATTTCATGAAGTAATGTAGATCCTTTTCTAGCAAGGAACAAATAATCCCAGGGATACAAGTTTATTTTAGAAATTGCTATTATATTTTGCAAAATTTGAAATTGTCAAAACATTATGATTTCAATAGATAGGTATTGTTGAAACTACAATTTTCATTGTTCTATATATGAAAATATTTTATAACCACTTTATTATATCAACCTTTTGTTTTCATTTCCATAATTGATATACTTAACGTTCATCCGAATGAATTAACTGATCCGTAGATCGCTAACTTCTCTCACCCTCCTATTCTTGGTTCTGCGGATGATATTGTTTTGCTATTAGGTGAACACCCAGAATCATTAACATAAAGGACTAATATTGTCAATCTTATTCTCATGATGCCACAAAGCGAATAGTTAGATATAACCGTATTATAAAGTAACTAAGGTCCATGTCCTGAAGATTTTAGAATTTTGAAAAACTGAAGATAGAGGAAACTACTGCGCCTTCACTTCAAAGCGATCTGTAAATGTTCAAATTCGTACTACAAATAGGAACGTCGCAATCGTCTCTACAGTAGTTGACGCACATACGCACATACAAAACCGTCTCAAAACTAATCTAAATGAATTCACCAAAGCCCAAAACGAATAAGAATCCTGCAAAAATCCGGAAAAACTTATGAAACGATTAGTATTCTGCAGAATTTATTATTATTTATAAGTACATACATGTATAAATAATGAATGTGTTAAATTGCTGTAATCATATTCAAAAATTGACTTCCATTGAATGATGGGAAAATAGTAAAACGGAAAAGAGGTTGAGATTTGTTATTTGAAATGTTCTCTTGATTCTAATTCATTCAAGCACAAGAAGTCAAATTTTACCAAATAGTTTTAAAATTATCAGCATTACCTTTCTAATATTGAAATTCTAGGTATAATATTCATTAATGTAATACATGTAGAAAAGTCAAGCTATTTGAAACAATATAAATGTTGAAGTTTAATAACCCTTCACATAATCTACCTAATGACAAATTAGAGTTAATAAATGCCAGCTTATTCGCATTGTTAGAATAAATCCTCACTTACAAGAATACTCAGAATAGTTAGCGTTCGTCGGCCAACGCACAGAGCCAATTTTTATTATCCGGGCCACTGTCAAGCCCACGGATTTAGTTTCATTAGCACCTATTGTTAATGGATTACGCAGGAACATCAAATTTTACAATGTCAAACATCGGTCGAAAAAACAGTTTAATTCTTTGGTTTTGCCAGGTTGTGACCGACCGCCTCTGATAAGAGCACATTAGATCATTTTATTATTCATTTATGTACGTTTTGGCCGATTAAAACATTATTATAGGGGGAATTTTCTAATTAGTAAATTTCCGCTGAAATTTCCGAAGTATTTTGTTTATATTGATTGACGTCAAATTTGACTAGAAATGGGGGTACCAGTTTTTGATTTATTATTCAAAAATAATCTGCAGTATACCACACGATAAATTCAAAAATAATTCTCTAGATATTTCCTAAAGCTTGTTGCTATTCGGCAATAGCTCAAGGATTCTTTGTTTCCGTACCCCTAACAACAGCTTTCTCAATATATATTTTTTCAAATATTTGTTAAATCGTTCTGGTATTCTAGGAAGTATTACGTGATAATATAGATATATTATGAGGTAAACTCAGTGTGATATAGGAATTGTAAACCAAATGTTCATCGTAGCCAGAGATGAATTAAATATTATCTTTAGTTTTATTCAACATATCCAGCCCAACATTTTTTAGACCCCTTGTAATATTATCTTACTCGTATTTTGTTACATAATTTATATAATGTAATTATTATAAGTTATATGTAGCATATGCATAACATTCGTAATGTGAATCTTTTTATTGAATGACGTTGATCATAGAAAACATTTCTTAAATTAATCGTTTAATAATTATGCTGTGAGAAAAAATCGGCTTCAGAAAAAGAATCATCTGTTGATGTTCCATTAAAATACTGTCTCACACGATGCTTTGAAATTGCATTTGCGTCAGTTTGGTTGTTCTACATGTTGTGTTGTTAATAACAGGACGCATTTCCGAGCGCATTTCCTAATATTCCTCACATATGTACGTTTATAGTATGGATTGTCATGCAGATGTCAGCTATAATACCGGATTAAAAAGTTCATTGACATTTTGTACATGTTTTGAAAAATCGTCAGTAATAGAACTACTTGAGAAAAAATATTTCTTTGTGATTCAATGTTACCAATATCTTTTTTCATAAATGCAGGCCGAATGGTTTCTTTTAAGGTGCTTACTGACTGGAGCATATTAGCGCGCACGAACGATTTGGCTCAAGTCAGTACCTGCTGCTAAAAATCTTGTGGACGCGCGAACACTACCCGTCGCTAGTTGGTTTCTGGTAAGCGTCAAAGAAATTCACGTTAAATTTATTACTTGTAAATTTGCCCAGTTTTGAATGATAATTAAGCAGATATAGTCGTGTATGTATTGGCACTTCAATGTTATAATATATCTTTTTATAATTATTATTACAAATAATAATCATCGATGAAAAACATCCTATTCTTTGGGAAGCGAAAAATGAGTTTCATTTTTCAAGAAACCAAAATATTCTAGAAGGCTTTCTTCTCGGTTTTCTTAATAGTTTAAATATCGCAGAGGAAACTCCAAATACATTTTCAACTATCCTCCTTGCTCTGCTGAGTGGAAAATTGAACATTCTCTCAGATGAATTCTTGCTACATGTTCAAGAATGGCTTCATTAAGTTCTTACTTAGAGCAAATGCGTTGTCACCAACAAAAGCGTACGGAATTTTCCCCAGGCAGATCGGCATCTAAAAGTTATTCTAATTGATTAATATGAATATTTTTATGCAATTCAATCCAGAATACCAAGAAAGCGGAGGGAGCATACATCTAAAAATGGTTCAAGAATATAAATACAACAATAATTTAGCGTGGAGAAATAGGTTCTTATTTTTCAACCTTACACTATTAATAACATCAATATACATACTCCATAAGAATCATGGCTTTGAGTAAATTGAAGAAGATTATGGGTTCTACACCGTCCAATTATTGAAAACCTACTGAAAGATGATGAATACTTTCGTCAGAAAAATAGAAAAATATACTTATTACGACTAAAAAGTTCGAGAATAATACCAAAATTTCTGTAAATAATAGATAATCACATTGTTTTCAATAGTGAAAGAAAAAAGGAGAAATGAAAAATATCCTACCAACACAAATCTACAATACATATTTAGAATTAGAAACTAAAAAATTGAAAGAAATTTCAACAACATAAAGAATAAAAATATTTTGAAAATTAGTAAATTGATAAGAAAGACAAACGTAACCTCATAGTTGATAATAATTGGCTAATGAATTCATCTCAAACCAACATTCCAGAAAATGTAATCGAAACTGTAGCTCTAGTTGAGAAATTTTGCAAATATCTATTAATAACATAATAATTGAAACTGGTATTTCAAAAATACCTACTCAATTAGCAAATGAAATGATCAAAATGTATCAACACGTAAACTAATTTCAAACAAACTGTTGAAAATAATAAATTTAATAATAAAAATAACAAATCAATAAAAAAATTTCAAAGAAACAAACAATCCATCAAATCTAACCCACTTAAAAGCAGATAAATTTAATGAAACTGTTATTATGGATACAAATAAATATGTAAAAATGTGTAAAATGTTAAATAATCGTGAAGTATATAAAAAACTTGAATAATAATCCAACAAATATTTACCAAACTAAAAATAATAACTTAGTAAAAAGAGGGTTCGAAAATAAATTTATTTTAAAATACATTCATAATTAACTATACATAATGCTCATCCTCCAAAAATATATGGTTTAGTGAAAATTCATAAACCTAATATACCAATGCGACATGTGGTATACAGCATTCAATCTCCTTTTAATAAAATTGCTTAATACTTATCTAACATATTAAATAACATAACTTACAAAATTGAATTTTACATCAGAGATTCTTGGGGTTTCAAAGAATTAATTGACAAAATTACAATATCAAAAAACAATATCTTAGTATCATCAAGTGTCATATCTTTATATACAAATATCCCTCTAGAATTAGCTAAACAAATAATTCAATATAAATGGGAAGAAATGAAACTATACATAGATTTACCTCTGAATGAGTTCTTAACAGCTGTAGATTATACATTCACAGTTTAATCTTTGCAATATAAAGATGATTGTTTTAACAACTAGATGGTTGTATGATGGGTTCTCCAATGTCAAGTATCATAGCCCAGATAATAATTGAATTTCTTGTAGAAAAAGTAATACCTCGATTAAATTATAATGTAACCTTCTGTAAGCTGAATTTTTGAGTTCTTTCAATTCTTTTCACCATAAATTACAATGCACAATTGAAACTAAAAATAAATTTTTAGATTTCACTTTAGTACTAAAACCAAATGAAAACAAACTTCTAACTGAATGGTACACCAAACACTTGGTCAGGAAAATACCAATTCTAGTTCTGATATACCTAAAAAATATAGGAAGCATGTTTCCAAAAATCCAATTGTGGAAGCCGTTACTTTGTGATAGCTTATCATTCTAACGAAATAATAAATAAAAACTACTTTGTTATACTATCACTGATATTTAATATAGTCGTTACTATAGTTTCAACACTAAACATGTCATCTTCAGACGAAAACAAAGTAGTTTTTATTTATTATTTCGTTAAAAGAAGCATGTTATTATAAATGCGATAGATAGAGCTATTAAACTATAAGTTCTCCTGAACTAAGAACTATATCTATTGAGAAAATAAAAGAAAGTTTATTGGAGGATGGTTATCTCATTGATTTGGTCAATTCTATAACTATATGTTTTATAACTCCTCTATTAAAACCAATACCAGTAATGAGAGATCAAAAGAAAAACATTACATATCACTACATCACGATCACTACCATATATTAATGGTCTTTCTGCAAAATTTAGTGAAATAGTAAAACCGTATGAACTACATATATGTCATAAAAATTATTTAAACCAGAAAAGTCTTTACTAAATGGATAAGCGACGTACCTTTCAAAAAGATTACCCATTCTGTATGCTCAATTCCTTGTAAAGATTGCCGAAAAGTATACATCGGCCAATCTTCCCAATCCCTCGATAAAAGATTGAATGGTTATAAATACGCAAAGAATTCATCCACTACACTTAGTAAACATCTGAAAGACACAAACCGTTCATTTGGCTACAACAATACAAACATTTTGAATATTTAAAAGAATAATGGTAAATGTTTGATATTAGATAGTATCAAAATAAAAAGAAACAATTGTGATAATGATAAAATTGATTCTAATCTCTCAAAACTTTATGATAATCTGATTCAAACATAACCAAATTCAGATATTTTGAATTACCACTTTCTATTGTCTATTTAACTCAACGATAATGTATTAACTGACATTGTTACACATTCATGATAGTGACAATTTTGAAATTAAATTCCATAGAGTTATCTTAAACTTGATTAGTTGTTAGTAATAGGAATAAAATGTAAATCAGATTGGGAAGATTGACCGATATATATTTATAGTAGTTATATATTATATTAGTACCTATTTGAAATTCAACATTCCATTTTCAAGCTTCCGATTATGTTTATCACCATCTTCAGGGAAGCAGGAAGTGAAGAATATTACTTATGATGTCCTCAAAAATTGGAGGATTCATTGTAAATTCAAATAACTTCATTGTAGGTAAAAATTAATAATACGTGTGTTATATGTTATATAATAAAAATTAAAACTTTTTATTAATGCAATTACATTTTTTCTGTGGTCTTCGGATCACGACTAGCTGGAGGAAATATATTCATGAATTAGAAGTACAAATAAAGGTGTAAACAAAATATTTCAAGTGAAAGTATAGCATGTTGAAAAGATTGTTGAGGTTACCATTTCTGCGATTGTGGGACTATTATGTAATCCAGTTCGATTTTGTTTGTTTTATTGTTGATACCATGACTGAACATATCAGGCCTCTCGAATCAATTATCATAATTGGAACAATGTGATCCCTTCGCATCAAATAAGAAAGGAGATTTCAAATTATGAGTTGAAAATTATATTTGTAACAAGTGTACCAATTTTCTAATAATAACTAATACGGTTCGAGGTTATACTCCAACTATCGACTAAACAACTGATGAATTCACAATAATAGATTTGGAAGATTGTCGAAATTTAGTTGAATGACTGTAGCACGAGCTTGTGTTTGTTTGATCCAAATAATCCTCTTGGGAGAAGGATTTGTTTAATTATGAAGAAATTTGGCGGAACTGGTATATTTCGTGATCCTAAACGTATCAATTCCAGATAGAACTAGCTTTATGAGACTATAAAGAATTCATACTGTGGATATATTATAACACTATTGATAATAAATACTCACCCTTATCCACTTAAAATACTATTTAAGTACTGAGGACCTTTCGACTACCAAGTAGCCATCATCAGAGAAAACTGATGAGAGATGAGTTTTCTTTGATGATGTCTACTTGGTATCCAAAGGTCCTCAGTACTCTAATAGTATTTTTAGTGGATAAGGGTTATTATTTCTTATCAATACTAGCTCGAAGAGACAAATGGCTTCTACCATTCTTGAGGATTTTGACATTTAAAGAGTCAAAATTGACGACGGTGGTTCCAAAACGGCGAATGATATAAACAGTTAAGTCGATGCCAAAAATGTCGAAGTTCTGGTAAAAATTATGCAACCAAAACTAGAACTGGTATTTTCTTCAAAAAGGCGGATCTCACAATCCCCAATATGATGTTATTACTAAAAATACTATTCAATACTATCTGTGGTTAATAATGCAAACAATTATGTTGCTATCATTTTTCTGGCTCAAAGGAACGTTTAATAATTTATGAAAAAGACCATCGAATGGAGCTAATTACATGAATCCGGTGGAATATATCTACTCCTTTGAGTAGGTTTTCTGTATATTATATGCCGAATTTCAAATGATGACCATCTTTGTTAATATTAATGTCAATAAAAGGAAGCTGACTATTACTTTCTAATTCTACAGTGAATTTAATTCGATAAAATTGATTTTTAAGCATGTTCAAAAACCGATGTAGGTCAACATCTCTACTTGTGAAAATATCATCGACATGTCTGTGACAAATTCTTGGAAACTGATTTAATTTTGATTATAAGGACGTTTCAAGCTCGCTTAGAAAAATGTTGGCCAAGAAAGAGGAGAGTAGATTGCACATCCGATTATTTATTATAGAAATTTTTGCTGAAAGTGAAATGAATTTTTGCTCTATACACAAATATGTAACGATCAATTACTCTGGACTGTTGGTATCGGAAACATTGATATTTGAGAGCCATTTCTCTGGAATAATTATCGACACAGGGATTGGGGTATTTGTGAACAGTGAAAAACGTCAAATGAAATTAGAGTATCACTAAGTTCACGTTAGATATCCTTCAAATTTGCAACTAGTTTAAAAAAATTTCTTTGCAGAAAAACTTGGTGGTTGAACCTTGCTAAATTTCTTCACCAACCTTTTTGCTAGATAGCTGGAACAATTAATGTTTGAAATTTTTGGTCTCATGAAATTATGAATTTTAGGTAAACAATATACTTCAGGAAGATTAGGATTCTTAAATTTACATTTGTGTATTTCAACGTATGGAGAGAAGTAAAAGCGAAAAATCAATTTATCAAATTCAGATTCATCTCCAACTGATGGCAATCCCTTGTTTGCATTATTACACCAAACAGGTACATTTTGTTTTGTAATTTTGTTTACCCTGATGATGGCTACTTGGTAGCTGAAAGCTGAAAGGTCCTTTATATATTATTAGTATTTTTAGTGGATAAGAGTGGTTATTTCGTACTTATTAGTGTCTCCATAGTTGAATACTATTTTAGTGTATTATTCCGGACTATGTGATAACTATGTAGCAACTCATTAGTTAGGAATATAGTAGGTCAAAAATATCCATATAAGGATATATTAGTAAGATTTGAGTCAATAAGTTCACTAATATCTTTATTTTTCACTAGTTTTGATTTGATACATTATTATAGGAACTCGAATGAGAACATAATTGAATTAAACGAAGCATTCAAATGATGATCTAATGTAGAACATTTATCTGCTTTCTCTATTCTGTCAGCTAAACGCATTGTGTTGGGTCCTATTATAGTTGAACATCACATCAATAAACGCCTTCAATTATTGTAATATTTTAAACGACTAAAACTAAAGCATATCCAGAATAAGAGAAACAATAAATTTTGAAATCGATGTATTTCGTTATTACTTTTCTTGTGTTGATCACAATCTCCAAGACTCTTACGATATAAAATTAATTTTATTTGAGGTTAAATTTTGTCTGAATACGGGAATGTTGTTTTTAACGTTTGAATTGACTTAGACTATTTACAAAATCATGACTTGAGGAAATAAAAAAATACTAGTTTCAATAGAAACTGAAATTTCAACGAATTAATTTATTTATTGATTATTTTCAAAAAATACTGCATTTTTATTATTTTAGGTTCTTATCGTGAAGTTTTCAGATTATTAAAATGTTTCTGAAAAACTGTAGGGATATAGTAATAAATACATCCTACCTCTATAGTTTTCTTCCGTTACTGGTCTACTGCTGGTATAGCATGGGAAGTAAGTTAATGTCTTTACATCAGTTTGATCTCCTTGTAGATGAAATATTAAAAATGTGGAATGCAGAATCATCTGAAGCTTTATAGAACATCTTATAAGCTGCATTTTCGAGAATCCCATCGGTATTTGTTACTTTTTTGTCGTTGACTCTTCTAGTCGTTTAGTTAAAATAAAATCGGACTGGGAACATTTGTTTCATAGTAATGCTCAGGATTGTAGTTTTATTATTTCATTATCATTTCTATCAACCCAAAATCACGGTCATTCGGCTGGAAGGAATGAGCGTAGTGGTCTATTTTTTCAATGTTATTATTCGAAGATTAATTATTTTTCATCCGAGTCTGTGCTACTTTCATGTTACGATTTTGGCCTGAACATGCTATTATGTGTTTCTTAGTAGTTATATCCTCTATATGCATTAAAATGCATGATGCTACTCCCTTTGCATCTTTTGATGTTGTATTTGCTTGACATTGACATCTTCGAAATTATGTAAACCCAAGTTGTACACATACATGTTTCGTGAGTTTATCTTATGATAAGTGACCGAAAAAGGAAGTTTTGGATACGGGAGATCTTTTTACAAATCAAATGAGAACCCATAATATTTCTCAGGATTCTCTTTTGTTTTTTGCTGGTCTTTTGCAAGAAATTTCCTAGCTTACTCGGCACTTCGCAAATATAATTTTAATTGAACTTGGTCTTAAATACTTTCCTGTTCATTCCTTGACCAATGATTGATTATTTTCTCATATTTCTCTTCAATACATTTTACTAATATCTAAATCAATATAAACATACATATTTTCGATCTGAAGTGTGATGGGCTCTTGTATAGTGGCTGTCATATGTTAGAAAGATCCAGGCATCTTCCCACGACAATCACTTCCAGGTGTTACAACATTCAGAGCACCAGTAATAGTCCTACAGATATTTTTAATTTTCAGTTTTGATGGCATTTATCAACTACCTCTTACCCGATCCGTCAATCACCCTCACTCCGCATTTCAGAAATCGTAAATAAAATTGAAATCCGGATTTGCATGAAACTAGGTAAATTTCATATAATTGAATAAATAATATAAAAATGAATTCATCTTGAAAATACCATCTATAACAACTTTATAATATCAGTTGAAATATATCCGCTTATGCATCAAGGTGATTCCACACTATTGAGGAAAAAATAAAACTATTCCAAATTTGATAGAATTTAAATATTCTTTATAGATTTCAAAGATGAAAAAATTTCTTGAAACTGAAATCGTAGAAAACTGTGTGACATATTCGGTTCTGAGTCAAGTGTTAACCTATCCTCAATTGTCTCTATTAATAAAAAGGAAAAGTAACTTTATTAAAATTTCCAAGGATATAAAATATGGACTAGCTCATTATTTAAAAGATAAGGATGTTATATATGCTCATGAAAAATGTCGTTCGAGTTATCTGAATTCAAGAAAAACTGATTTTTGTGTTAAAAGACAAGTAGTTTAGGAATCTACAGAAAATGTTGAAAATATATCGCCAAGAAAATCCTTATCTTTTAGATGTGAGCTAGTTCATCTGTGTTATCCTTCGATATTATATAAATTCGTATTTTTCAATCAATGTTTCATTCAAATTGAGGTGTGAGCTTCCTTGGCTTATTCATCAATATATAACTTTACGTCTTAACGAAACACCGTTTTCGTTTGACGCGTTTCGGATTTCGCCTTCTTCAGAAATTAATTCTTATTGGTTTACCTACATTGCTACAATGAATAGATTCACTGGGAGCACACCACTCACTGTAACTTCAAATTGAAACTGAATATTCACAGAATTTTCTAGCATATTAATCGAGTCATCAGGTAGGATGTGGATCGTCTTGTGAACTGTCTCTTTTTAAACTAGTGAAGCCGACTCTCTGACTTAAACTAATGGCTGAGATAAAGGATACCTCAAGGAGATTGTATAGTTCTATTCACTTCATAGACATCCTTGTTTCCCAAATATAATGAAGAACAAAATATGGCTTCACTCATCTTGTGAATTATTGCTTTGTGAAACGTGTGTATTATAAAAATTAGGCATCGGATAACGAAGATTTTTCGCAATCATTAAGTGTAATGAGGAAATTTCGAAACAATTCGCATATTGATGTTGTATAATTGCTTTTCTAAGTTGATATCTTGATGTGAATGTTGATTTAAGTATGTCCGTTCAGCCAAGCATTCTTTTGTGTTGATTTGCGAAAGTCACACAAGGTTTCACTTCACTCAGTGCATTCCTCTCGCCTCACATGTGGGAATGACGTTCATGATCATCTCATAAGTAACTCTCTAACAAATTGCATACCCACGGAACTCACTCACAACATATTGATATATTATGGGTTGTATGTAATAGATAGTTCAGACACAGCTCCGGATGGAAACTGACACTGTAGATACTTTCCAGACTGATATTAATTACTGTCGGTATCTGTAACAGAATCGCCTAATGTGGTCTTGTGAAGAAATATTGAAACCCTCATTTCCGCATTTAAAAATAAAACTAGAGTACTACATAAAAGTATGAGAACAGTAATGAGCTTACGTTTTAAGAGTTGAATCTTCCTTAGGGAGCACTAATACTCCTGAATATAGCGAATGAGTTATCCAAAAAGCGTATTGGAATAATTATCTTGGTCGATACTAGATTAAACTCAATATGAAATGATTTTTTTCATAATTCTTGTACCTTCTTTTGTCTTCTATACTTCCGAAATTCAATTGTGTTATGGAATTTATGGAATCGAATTAGTGAATTTATGTAGGTAATGTTTATCTTTTTAATTTCTCTTTATTTACAATTTTATTACATTGGTAGTTGCAAATCTGTATTATTTTCCTAATTATTGAGATTCATCAAAATTCATATAAAAACATTTCCTGATGAATTCACTTATATTGATAATCTCCTACAATTACATATAGTAGTACAACAGTAATACACAAGATGCACTGATGGTTTCGCTCATGTTATAGGTTCTGTCTTTCTCATTTATAATGAACATTATGTAATTGTTCTGAACCTTATTTCGTGTAGTTAACATGTTAACAAAGGCACAATGAATAATACTTATTTTTTCGCTTTACGTATTATAACCATTTGAATCTTGTCAACTGACATTCGTGATTTGTAAATCCCCACTATTACATAAACTACTAGTTGTGCAATAAAAATATTTGTAACTCTTGATTTGTTGTAAAGCCAAGTTCACAGCACCAAAAATTAACATTACCAATGTGACAAAAATTGTTACTCGAAAATTGAATATTGTAGTATTGTCGCTTTTTAGCTGCAAATTAGTTGTACAATGAACAAATAGAACTTTAATTTAAAATAATTGGACTGGTAATGCCAAGTTCTCAGTAAAAGTAGTATTACCAAGTAAAAATTAAATCTTGCAAATTGAATATTGCATCAAGTAAATGTTTCCTTTTTGCTTCAAAGAAAGAAAGAACAAGAAACAAATAGAACCTCAGAACATAGAAGCAACGGTTGGTAACGTCAAATTCACAGTGAAATTACTATTATCATTGGAAGAAAAAAATAATGTTTGCAAATTGAATATTGCATTAATTGTCTCTTTTTTGTTGCAAATTGGTTGTGCAATAAACAAGCTTATAGAATTTCAATGTTTTGAAAAACGGCATGTTTTGCCATGTTCACACGTTCACAGTAAATTTAGCATTACCACCGAACACACAACTGATTTCCGTGAATTAATTATTTCTTTAAATAATTGTCGCTTTTTAGTTGCAAATTAGTTATGCTATAAATACATTTCTAGCTCTTAAATAAGAAAAAAAATGACTGTTATTGCCAAGTTCCGAGTAAAGTTAGCATTACCACTGCAAAAAAAAATTGATTTCTGCAAATTGAATATTGTAAATTTGGCATTACCAGCCGTTTGAAAAAAATTAACAGTACTTATTAGAAATAATTTTTTGTGTGTTAATATCAACTTTACTGTAGCATAACCATTCATTTTAAAGCAAAAATAGGGAGCTACATTTTTCCGTTGCACAAAAAAAAATAGGCAATTAATGCAATAGTTAGAACAGAACATCGCAAATTGTACTGTTAAGTTCGCAGATGTGTGAATTCAGTCCTTTTAAAAGTAAATTCTAAATTTGAATGAAGAAAAGTGTTTTGAAATAATGAATATCAATCTAGTCTTAACATCAATACATTAGATTCGATTTGGCTTTCGTGATACCTAAATCTACCACCTGTGTATTCAGTTATAGGGAACCTACTTCCACACTGATTACCATAAATTTATTCATTACCATGAATAATGTAACTCATTCCGTATACGTTATAATTCATCTTGTAGAATAGTTTCAAAAATTTGAGGAATATAGTATACATTTAAGTTCAATAATTATAAATTTCTTCATCCTCATTCAATGTCATTAATGATTATAATATTATTATTTAAGATGTTAGAAATTCGTAAAATTATTATCTGAGCTAGTTTCAATTCAACCAAACATATATATCACATGTATGTAAAAGAAAGATGTCAAGAACTTCTGAAAGTTTCCCATACAAATCTCGATCCATTTTTGTTCTTTGGAATGAATTTTCGTCCCAAATTTTTGGATTTGGATTTTTCGCTTAATATTCATAGAATTGTTTGAAAATTTATCGAATATGAGCTTGATACAACATTAGGAAATTTTCATACTTTTCCTGAAAAGTATCAAAAAGGTTCAGCTTTACATTGATTTATAAATAATCTCATGAAATCATTATAGAGAATAAAAATGAATAAATAATGAAGGGAAGAATGTATGAAACTTGAGTATAAAAATATTGGCAGTAGATGAAACCGTAGTATGTTTACTGAAAGATTCTCTAATGGTGAACCTGCTTCCCTAACCTACATAATATGTTAAAGATCCGTTAGTTACTTAGCCTTTCATAATTCATATGGTGACATTAGCTAAAATATTAGTTAGACAGAAATCAAAACCAGCACAGTAACACCGATTGAACTGAACAGCAAGTTACCACTACTAATGAGGGTCAGTTTGTAGACATCAAAGATTAACTACGACAGTAATGGAGACAAAAGAAAGGGGTTAAGCAATTGTCCGTGCTCTCAGAATCATCAGTAACCTTGACATACCTTTTAATTCTCAAACCTATTCTAAAGCCTGACGATAATTACATATATTACATTTTCCTCCAAAACTTCCAAATCTGACTTAAAATCATGTTACAAAATATGTAGGCTTCGGCACTTATCACTTTCTCTAGATTACAGTTTAGACTCTAGCTCTAAATTAGCGTTGTTGAAACCAGCTGAAAGTGATGTTATCAAAATATCTGCCAATAATACAGATAATGTCAGTTCGTCTTCGATTGAAATCAGATTGTTTTGTTCTGCATCTCTTGGATCATTTCCATGAAAAATTTCGGTAATTTTTTCCCACGCATTTGTAATCGAATAAACAGGATCGATCATATTCTCGTGTTAATAAGGTTTTAAATATTATTAGCAGAATCAGTACGTAACAACAACTTTTTCATTCAAATTGGTCCATAATGACCTTTGAAACACGTTATAATCCCTTAGTATAACGGTTGTACGATTGATGTACAGTTTGGGCCCAGATCAGGTTTACCGGGCAAGTGTTTTGTTCTGTAGATCTCATCAGCAGAACGAGTAAGTTGGAATGCTACTGAACGATAAATCTGTCAAGGTATAAGTAATCATCCTGGCAATTGCTAGAGAAACAAAAAAGTCTAAGTTAATGACACGCGTAAAATTGTGCTCTCTTATAGTGTGGTGATTGTATTGTGTAAAACACGAAACTATAATAAATAGCAACACTGTCAGTTTGTAGACATAAAAGATTAACTGCGCCAGTAATTGAGACAGGAAAAAGAGGTAAAGCAATTGTCAGTGATAATGAGAAATTAATAAACCCAATATTGTATGTAATTTATAAATGTTAAGAACAGGAAGTTTCAACAAACTTCCTGAAAACAAATCTGATTGAATTTGTCTACAGTGCAAATGAAATATATTATACTTAAGACATTACTATTATTATTATTATTATTATTATCAACTGCCTATTTTTACTTCCCTCACTATATACTACCTACTATACGTAGTAGGTATATAATGTAACGGAGATTTTTGCGGATATATTCGTTTAACTTCAATTCCACCGTTGCCTTTAATATTTGAGATATAATAGGAAGACTTGAACATTGAAGATATTGTTTGATTATTTACTAAGAATGGTAAAAATATGGTATACGGGCTTCTATCAAAATTGATTGAGCTCAAAAATATAAATATAGGAAATATTGAAAAATGCATGTTTTCGTTGAAACTTTAAAAAACGAATAAATTATCAACTTATGCGTACTTACGGTTACCTATGTGTAGTTATATCCTGTTCTCTTCAAATTCGTCACAATTTTATATATTCGTGATGTAATTTGTATGTTGTTTAAATAAATTATGAAAAGTAACGTATTTACTGATAAACAAATCTTCGCACAGGTTTTAAAATTTTACATTTTGGTAACTATGTCCTTGTAGATCGAATATCACAGAACAACTTTGAATATCTATTACCACTAACTTAACAACTGTTTCCGTGTACGTAGAACTATAAAATGAAAATAGAAGTTATAAGAATTAATTTTACTGTTGCGACAAATTTACGGCAGCTTCATCAGTTTTCTTATAGCGGCTTCATGTGTTCCTCTTGTTCTTCCCAAAGAAGACATAACTGCTCGAAGTTGACCTTCTCTAAAATAAAAGGCCCAAAAAGACTGTGCCAAAAGTCATTAAAACCGGTAAGCAGATATTTGCTTTCTGATCAAAGCTTCATCTGTTCTTAGATTTTCTCAAAGAACGAACAATTGTTCAAAGAGGATCAACTGAGATGTTCCTTCTTTGAGAAAATTGAAGAGAGATGGAGCCACAATCATAAAGCATGTAAGTCCGCGGCAAACCTTCTTTAAAATAAAGAAGCAGAAAAGAATCTACTTTTTACAGAGAAGAAAAAATGTGTACGTTATGCTCCTTGCCATACAAAACTGATTGTTTTTAATGTAAGAGAAATAAATGAATATATCAATGTACTCTCATGTTGACTTTTGCCAGATAAGAATGATCAGGTTTTTCTAGTCCAGATCGGTCAGTAACATCACAAACTAATAGTTTCAGACAGCTGTTTACCTCTTTTCATAAAACTCATCAGTGAACGAGCAAGTTTGCAAGGTTACTGAATGACATCTGTTACAGATTGTGATAACAGGCCTGAACAACATAGTAGAAAGACCAAAACTATCTCACGCCATCTTGAATAGATATTCAACTAAGAAATCAGTGTGTTGTATTGCACATGAGAAAGCATAACCCCACAACATTTACAAGTTGAATGATATGCAATTAAACACGGTGACCGAGCACGAGGATCTTGGACTGACCATCCCGGCAGATTTATCTTGGACCCAGCACATAAACAAAGTAACAAAAAAAGCAAAAACTTTTGTTTACTTACTTTCTAAGGCATTTCACAAAATTTCCCCTCATCACTTCTATAACCTTTATACCACATATACACGCTCCATTCTTGAGTTCGCTGGCCCGGTTTAGAGTATCGACTGGTCACGTGATGCAAAGACTTTGGAGTCTGTACAACGCTATGCTACTCGAATTCCATTTGGCGTCCACAGACCGTGTTACGAAGAAAGGCTCAGCATTCTGAACGCAACAACATTTATGGAACTGCGACTTCGAGGAGATCTGATCGTGACCTATCGTATTTTAAATAGTTTATTCGAGTGCAATTTAAATCACCTATTCAGTCTTAACCAGGATCAACGTTTCAGAGGTCGCGACTGGAAACTCAAAAAGGAACACTTCAAATCGAAGTCATGCCAGGGTTTCCTTGCTAACAAAATTTTTTCTGAGTGGAATAATATCCCTTGTGATATTGTGTCTGCTACGTCAGTTAACACCTTTAAAAATCGTTATGACAAATTAGATAGAAATATCAACCTAAAGCTTGTGTTTTCCCCTCCAGTGGCTAGTGACTTGTTCTGTTATACAAAAAATAATTGTTAATCGTTATTGTGATCCGATTTATTTACAAAGAATCGTTCCTATATGTATTACTTCAGAACTTTGGACACTGCATTTTTAGTAATTGAGCTTAAAATAGGTATTTTACTTCGGCTCATTACCGATATTTAATAATAATAATAATAATATAACACATTGACTAATAGCCCGACTTTACAAAAAGGGGGTGGGGGATGACAGTCTACTTGAGTGTGCCAGATGGCGACATCTAACCAAACTAATGTAAGAGAGTCAGAAATAAATATATGAATATACTCATTTATCTCATGTTGGCTTTTGGCAGATAACAATAATAAGGTCTTTCCAGTTCAGATCGATCAGAAACGTCACAAACTTATAGTTCCAGACAATTATTTCGCTCTTCTCATAGACCTCATCATTGGAACGAGCAAGCTTACAACGTTACTGAACGATCTCTGTTAAAGAGGTGCTTAGCTATCTCAGTCAATGTTACAAGTCAGCTGGGAATACCAGACTCGTAGACCCTGATATCATCGAAATGGTTTTGAATTAAGAATCCAATAAGTAATAATTTAAAACACACTGATCCATGCATATAAATATTTCATGATCATACATATAATTTCAGATTTCATCAATTCAGGATTATTCAATTTAGCTGACTGACATTTAATAAATAAAGATATATTTACAAAATATCCATTCTAATTGGCATCCAAATTGAATATTTTGCATTAAATATTCAACTGACATTGTGAAGATTGGGGTTATTGACAGAGTGATTATGTTTTATTTCGCAGCAGGTGAGAGTTTGGATATCTAAAAATACCATTGAAAACATTTGTTTCTCGGCAACCTTCTGAATATTTATGACACTCATCAAACTTAAATAATTAAAAACATCCAAATTAGGAGTTGTTTGTGTATGTATTTCATATCTTTCGTGAGGAGAACCGCTGAGGTGATGATTATTTGCAATTTTTGGTAGCACTTGGTGATAGTGATAATTAGTAAACTTGGTAATATTGCACAGTAGAGATGGAACGGACGTCCGGCCGAGTACTGAATCCGGCCGAGTTCGGTTTCTTTACCGGACATCCGGTTTAGCCGGTTTTTTGGTCGTTTTTTTTTAAAATAAATGAAATACATTTGAAATAAATAATGACTCTAAAAGACAAGTAAAATATTAATTTTTATGAATCTATCTTATTTAGTCAAAATAATATATAAAAAATTTAGAAAATCAAAATATCAACACTTCATACAGAAGCGAAACGGAAAAATATACTATGTATTTTATTTAAAATAGTGTTATTTAAGAAACTAGTTGTCAAAGTCTATCTTTTTTAAGTTATGGTGAATAAACAAAAGCTTTTCTGCATTCTGGAACGTTTTTGTCATAAATATTTCCCATTTCTGAAAATAATCTTTCAGAATACACACTACTAGCTGGGGCACTTAAATATTGTATTGAAATCTTTGTCAGGTTCGGAAACACAAATTGGTGATTTTTTCACCAAACTAGTGGATCGGATAGTCTTTCTTGTAAAGGTTCCCTTAGATAGTCCTCAAACTCCTTAATGGTGCCATCACTTGTTATTAAACTGGAATTGGAGATGGTAGCGCTGGCGATACTGTAAAAACACTTCCACAATGATTCTTCACGTTTAGCAACTTTTGATAATGGTTCATATTCGTCTTCACTATCCTCATTACTAGCCTCTCGTTCTAGATTACTAGCTACCATATCATTAGATGTTTCAATATTTTTTGAGGTTTCTAATTTATTTAGAGCAATCTGCTATATAAGATTACAATCTGAAAAGATACGTGGGATCTAATACAGTGGCCATCATTTTTTTCGATATTCTCAAATCTTCTCGTAATGTTTTCTCGTAGAGCTTCTTTGGTTGTACCGACTCCATAAATATCAGAATCTATGAACAATTTTTTGTTTAAAGTTGCTACTATTGGTATTTCATTTGAAATAATAGATTCTGTAGAGCTAATTGTCTTTGTTCCCTCTCCATACGACCTCAAAAGTTTCAAAGTAGAGTTCAACAATTCCCACTGGTTATTTGTTGAACTAGTAAAATTAAGTTTTTCCTGAGCATCAGCACAATATATAGTTATGGGCCCTTCAAATCTTGTAATCTTTCCAACATATAGTACGTCAAGTTCCATCTAGTTGGGACATCTTGCACAACTTTTTTCTGAGGAAGATTGTATTCGTCTTGAATATTTTTCAAGTAGTTACAAGCTAGGGACGAATGATTAAAATGAGTAGCTATTCGTTTCGCCACTGCAATCATGTCTGATACAGCACGTTGTGTTTTAATGCTATCCAGAATTACCAATTGCAAAGTATGTATGAAACAGCTTTCGCTACTTATGTCAGCATCTTTACAGCCTTTTATCACTATCTCGTAGCATTAAATGTATATTTTCCTTACTAATATGCCATGTATTTAACAACTTCAAAATTTTTCCTGCAACCGATATTACAGTATGGCTGAAAATTAATGTAGCATTTTTCTTATTCCAATCACTGGCGATCCAATGTCCCGTTATGCTAATGAAACTTATGTTTGTATTTTTGTCCAAATATGTGATGTCAATGAAACATATTGAAAATGTTTTAGATTCAATTTAATTTTTTCACAAATTCTATTGTATATGTCTGGTATAATATTATTGCGAAAAAAGTTACGAGAAGGCATTTTGTATTGCGGAGAAATGCTTTCAAATAGGGGGAGAAATCCTATGTTCTCTACAATGGAGTATGGCTGGTTATTCAAACTAATCATTTCTGAATATAATCGACTGAATATTTGCCATTTGCTGTATCGCTCTGCTAACTTTTGGGGATTCACAGATACAAGGTCGTTATATCCCCGCGCTTTGCATCACAGCAGTGTGCCATAAACATCGATAGCCGACTCTTGACGCATCTGAAGAACCGTAAGGCAAGAACGGATTGTCGCTGGATGTAGATTTTATAATAGTACAGGGTAGGAATGAGCGCGAAAGACCAACATAATATCGAATTTTACTAGTAATTGGTGAACCCAATAGTACGCTGGACGTCCGGGGTCCGCTCCGGTAGATTGGCCGGATTTTCTGTGTCCGGTAGTCCGTTCCATATCTGTTGCACAGAACAGTGCAATCTCTATTAAGTGAACATCTTTGGGATCAATAGAAAATGCCCGTTTGACCTGAGTGTTCGTATAGAAGAAAAAATATACAAAGAGTTCAATAATTATGCTAGAATTTAAATGATGAGAAAAAGAATGGATAGAGTAAATATATAATTTCACGGATAGCTTGGGCCCAGATCGAGTTTATCGTGCTGCGACCTCTTCAGCAGAATGAGTAAGTTGCAATGCTACTGAACTATAAATCTGTCAAGGTATAAATAATTTGAAGGAATACGGAAAATTAATGAAGATATTAACAAAAGAGAAGAATCGCAGAATATTTCTGGTAAGATGTAGGAGTTTGCAAGTTTTCCCAAATTTTATTATATCTAAATCAAAGGAGAATATGTTTAGCAGGTTGCAAAATAAGAAGGCTTACACAAAATTATTAAATTCGCTTCATAAAAGCTGTTTAAATTTATGCATTAAAGAAGCATGCGCGAATGTAACAGAGGTTGAAAACAAAATTAAACGCATTAAACAATCCTGTTATTTAAACTTTGATAGCAACTTTATCTCGCAATTTTTTCAAAATCAACAAAATAATTTCGAAAAAAATTTCAACAAAATAAAAGCCATACAATCTAAATAGATAAATAATCTAATGAAAGGCGTAGCTTGTGAAAAACAAAATATCAATGAACAATGGTTGAAAAATCTAACCGAAACAAAAATTCCGGATGAGGTGCAGCATACGTTAAGCTTAGGTCCGAAATTTGCATTGCCTGATAACAAAAAACTGCCTATCGACAATATAATTGCAAATTTAGAATGTGGAATCAGGAATAAAAATTTAGAAGAAAAGAATGAAATTAGAAACAAAATTTGTAACATCTTGACAAACAAGAAGAACAAACAGAAAGCAGAAGTAGGTACTGCAAAGAATCGTCTTAACTATCATACAAAAATAACAAAAGAGTTCTTAAATGCTAACCCTGAAATTTTAGTTTTGAACGCGGATAAATGTAATAAAACCGTCATAATGCATAGAAATGACTATGAAAAGAAAATAGAAAACCTTTTAAATGATGAAACAACTAAAAAAATTAAAATCTGATCCTACTTTATCAATACAAAATAACATGAATAAATTGATAAATAATTGGCACAAAAATAAGATAATCCCTATTGAATTGAAAAATAAATTAATTTGCCATAATGGGCTAGCACCTTATATCTATGGGCTTCCAAAACTACATAAAATTGATATACCTCTAAGACCCATTATTAGTAATATAGGAGCGCCTACTTACAATTTTTCAAAATTTTTATCAAAATCGATCAATAATATAATAGGAAATAATGAATTTTATGTGAAAGACTCATGGCATTTTAATGAATTTATAAAAAATCAATCCGTACCCGTAAACCATCAACTAATTTCCTTAGACGTTGTTTCTTTATTTACAAATATACCAGTCGATTTGGCATTGAATAGCATCAAAAAACGTTGGGCAGAGATTAAAAACCACACACCTCTAGATCAATCGGAATTTATAAATGCTGTGAAGTTTTGTTTAGAATGCACTTATTTTCAGTACGGTGAACAATATTTTGGACAAATATTCGGCACAGCAATGGGATCTCCTATTTCTGCTACCATTGCTAACCTCGTTATGGAATGCCTGGAGGAATCTGTTATAAGTTCATTAGATTTTCGGCCCGTATTTTTTAAACGGTATGTAGATGATTGCCTTATGTGTGTTCCCAATGACAAAATTCAGTACGTGATTAATAAATTTAACAATTTCCACTGTAAACTTCAATTTACCTGTGAAATAGAAGTTAACAAAAACATAAATTTCTTAGATATGAACATTAGGCATGATGCAGATGGAGAAATAAAAACTTCATGGTTTACTAAAGAAGTTTGGTCTCAACGCTATCTTCACTTCAATTCCGTTGCACCAACTTGTTATAAAAAAAGCGTCATAAACAGTCTTACAGACCGCGCGGTTAAATTGTCCCACCCAGAGGACCGTCCCAAAAATCTAAAAATTGTTCGTAATACACTGGAATTGAATGGCTACCCAAAAACTTTTTTCAATCCTATTATTAAAGAGAGAATAAACAAAATTTATAATGGAGCGTCATATAAAAATAACGTAAAAGGTAATTCAGACAATTATATAACTTTACCATACATTCCGGAGACCTCAGAGAAAATTAAGAAATGTTTGAAAAAGTATGATATAAACGTAGCGCATAAACCTACTAACTGTGTTGGGAAATATTTCTCAAATCTAAAACCTGTAATTCCTAAAGATAAACAAACCCACACAGTATACAAATTAAATTGTTTAGATTGTGATGGGACCTATACTGGTATCTCTAAACAATATTTACAAAAAAGAATGTATGGCCATAAGTATAGCACAAGAAACAAAAACTTAGAAAATTCCACCGCGCTTGCTAAACATTGCTTTGATTATAACCATCAATTTGATTACAAGAATGTTAATATTTTAACTAAGGAAACCAATTATTATAAAAGATCTATTCTGGAGATGATTCATATAAAACGTGACTCCAAGTCTGTTAATCATAGGAGTGACGTTCAAACACTAAGTCATATTTATACTAATTTAATTAATTAATATTCTTGCAAATTCCTACTTACGTCCTTATAATGTAAAAGTTTACTTTAGGTAGAATTGTCTAAAGTATTTCTCACAGGCCAGAGACCTTCTTTTATCACCTAATAAATTATGACATCTGGCGCTTAAATGAACACTTGAGATGGTCTCGTCTGTTAGCAAAGAGGATAGAACTCTTTGTCTGTTAGTCTCTCGCAGACATTTATGAAATGTGTTCGTATTTATTGATGATTCTACTTAATAGTGGATTTTTAATTTTTACGCTGCAACATTGCTGTGTTATAGTTCCGATTTCATGTCTCCGTTCGTTTCGCGACGTTGGCATTTAAACGAAATTTGCGCGATAAGGACGCTTTGTGTTATTACAGTATTTCTAAGTAATCAGGTTATTGTATTAATAAGTCTTCTGATGATGGTCGTGAGACCGAAACGTACGTAAAGACGAGGGTAAAAATAAAAATATATGTGTTAATGTGACCTATTTCCCGAGAATTGTGTATTAATAACCATTCCGGCAACTGCTAGAGGAACAAAAATGTCTGAGTTAATGACACGCATAAAATTGTGCTCGCTTATAGTGGGGTGATTGTGTTGTAAAAACACGAATATAAATTAAATAGTCACACTGCTATATACATTTTGCTGTGTGTAAACAATACCCTTGTTTAAGCACCTTAATCTTCTTTGAAAATAAAGTAATTAATACAACATTATTCATTATTAAGCTGCCTAATGAAATATCTTGGAACACTTAGTAAAAGTCAACACTTCATCGACGCTATCGTATTACATCTGGTTTTCATTTTTTGTTCCTCAACTAAAAAAAAGGAAACAATAAATTGAATATGCTAGATGGAAACAATCAAATTTCAAACAAATAAATAAATTATTAGAGGAACAACCTTCCGTTCCAAATAAATTGGTAAGTGAGAATAAAATATCAACATTAAGTAAGAAAGTAATTACAGCGAGGTCAAAAAACATTTTTCCAAGGATCGTCAACTTAGAAAAAATAATACAAATTTTTGAACTAGTACGAAACAACGAAAATTGGCATTTACGTTAAGTAATTTAAACTTATTGTCGAAGGTTAATATCTGACCTAAACAACTCTTAAAAATCAGGAACATCGAAAAATGCTCCCATTACAGTGGTAATTTTAAGACATTTATAAATGAGTCAAACAAAATACTCAGATATACATATGCTAATGGCTGATTTTAATATTAATATACTATCAGACAAAGATTTTGGACACGAATATCTTAATATTTAAGAATTTAAGAATTCGTATCTTTCATAGACAAGCCTATTATAGTTCAAGAACAAAATAACTCCTGTAAAGTCTTAAGTCTCTGGTGTGTTTTTGTGAATCCATGTTTCGTCCACGGTTACGAAACGGCGCAAAAAGTCCTTCTTATCGCGCTTGAACATCGTCAAACAATCATTTGAAGTTGTCACATGGTCGTGCCTCTCATAATGTTTAACAAGCGATGCTTTGGCTTACGTAATGTTTTTTTCACGCAAGAAATAATGTTTAATCAAGACGCCAAGACGCAAAATCCACTTTTTCCAAGTTCACAGAAATCTTCAAGGTTGCTGCTTTCGATGGGTGTCAAATTAGAACTGAATGACATTCTGAACATTTTAATGCGTCCTAGTTAAAGATGGTACATCACAAATGTTACAAGGGATTTCCGATTGTGGTGCCATCTGTTCTATTTTTCAGGGACTTTTCACCTTGCCCTCGTAAATTACTCAACGTTGGAACTCTTCAGATTGTATCTAAGTCTAACAAGTATTACTCAAATATGAAACAAAAAAGATCAGTTGAATAATATCTAGGAACTGTCATTAATAGATATTCAAGATGTACTGAACATGACTTATTGTAAAATTAAAAATTTTTGAATAGTTTCTAGATATACCACAATTATTAACTCTATACTACTCACTTGTTCAGTCCCAATCCCATCTCATATGGATTGGTGGGGTAAATAAAAATTATTTAAATAATCTTAACACCACTCCAAAATGGATCTTATGAATTATTCTTAGTAAAAACTATACCCATTGCTCCGAGGGGCAAACCGCAGCCTAAAATTTGTACACCAAACTTCCACTTCCTAAAGGACTTCCACTAACTTCCACTAACTTCCACTAACTTCCATTAACTTCCACTAACTTCCATCAACTTCCACCAACTTCCTCCAACTTCCACCAACTTCCACTGACTTCCACCAACTTCCACTAACTTCCATGAACTTCCATTGACACATATTTCGCGAGGCACTATCTTGTTGGTTAATACATTTCTTCAGCTGTACCAAACTACAAACTACTGTCTTTTGCAAAAATGTATTGATCATATTAACAGTGGGTACATTATGAATAAACCAAAAATAAGAAATTTACGTATACTTTATGTACAATAAGTAACACAACATAATTGTTTCTCAATTATCTCACATTTACATGCAACCATATTTCTATTTAGATTTTTTGGATGCGCTTATACCCTTTCTCAATATTAAGTCTATCAGTTCTTGATTTCTGAAGTGGATTGCAACCAACCATGTTCACTGGACCATAAAATATATGTTTTACGTTAACTGTATCTATATCGTCTCTTTTAGGCCAGTAAAAGCTTCCTAAATTTTCTTTCAAAAATTTTAAAGAGAAATTATTCTGAGGCAAACTATTTTTAATGCGTCCTATATACCACATTGAATCATAGAAATAAGCATAATACAGTTCCTGTTCTACACTAATAACACCAGGTTGATTTGAAACTTCACCTTCTTCTCCGGAAGTAAAAGATTCGACATCAGAAGAATCATTATAAACAACCTCTTTTTCTGAGCCCTCTGTTGACATATCCTCGTGCACCTCTTTATTTAATTTATTTGAAAGAGGATCAAAATTCTGCAGGTAATCAATATCCTTAACTAGTAATTTAGAACTGGGTTCGTCAAACTGTATTATTCCAGAAAAAATTGTTGCAGCATAGTTGGGATATCCTGTAAAACAGATTCTTCTTCATTTCGATAATATGAAAAATTTCATTTTTATCTATGCGATACCAAGTACATAAACACCCAAGACCACGATTAAATTTCTCAAACCCCATTATCTTTGCCGTGTCTAATGAATATTGACGTTGTTTATGCGATCCCTCCATATAGCTAAAAGATAGCACCCGACCCAATATGTAGGTATTTAGGACGTGATCCAAATGGTGAATATTAAACTGTGTATTCCCCATTTTGAATTGAAAAGACACCAGTCTCCTATTCTGATTTTATCTTTAATTTGTATGGGGTTTTTTGATCTAGCCGATTTTAGAAGAGCATTCTCGCAGAGTTTTATTTTGCTGTTAGAAATAAATCGTTTCTCCGGGTTGACCAAATAACCAACACAGATTTTTTCATAACAATATGTTTAGTTCAACCATCACTGCAGCAAACAAACTGTTCTTGGATATATGTGACTTATCTTTCGAAAAATCTTTAAGGCAAAGTTCGTTTCTCAATGACGCAATTTCAGTCATGTCCAGAACATTATCGAGATCAATATATGTGTCACTCTCGGGGTAATTGCAGTTCTTCCTGTTTCCTCCAACAGGAGATAGAACAACTTCGCTCTCGTGAGTTACTACATGATCATCTTCTTAATTGTCTCCCAGGTTGTCTTCCTCTGTGTTTTCATCAAGTATTACAGGCAGGATTATCTTCTTCCACGAATCCTCGTCTACGAATATCCCAAGTTTGTGGGTCAAGTTTAGTACATCGGACATTGCAATATTTATTGATTATTGTCTTCTCAATATCTCTATCATTAACATCAATTCTTCGGGATCTTAATTCTAACGATTTTTTTTTTCACGTGGAAAAAGAAAATCGTGATTGAGCTCATTAAGAACAACATTAATTATAGATATTCTACTTATTCGATCTATAATATCCTTGATACTAAAATTAACAATAGTTGAATATGTTGATGTCATAGATCTAGTAGCTCGAAAAATTTTCTCACATACTTGGCTGCCATACAGCCATGGCAAAAACATTGACTCGTTTAAATTTGAAAGGCTCTGTATTAATTTTATAATTTTTATTAAATTGTGAGCGTTATTTTCGATACACACACATGAATTTAATGATATGATGTTGTCCTTAAGGATATATTCTGCATGATCAAGTATCCATTTCCTATAAACACGTAAAAAAATACAGCAAACCAAATAGGATAAATGCTAGTGTGAATATCTAAATCTTTTTCCAAATAGGAAGTAACTGCGTACATAGTTCACTATTGTTAAATATGCCACAGTCGCTTCACTATCCGAAATTACCTTTAACATATCAATCACTTTTTTAAACACATTTTTTCGGCAGCTCGAAAATTCATTTTGTCTTCAGCTTTTAAATCGGAGATCACCAATAGATTCTTTTCTTAGCAATAATCTCGAATAATATGTAAATGGCTAGCGGATGCTATATGTTTTCCAATGGGTAGAACGATGGAAGGTTTTAGGAGTCGCGTTCGTAACTTTGTGCTGATGTGAACCATATCCTGCACATTGCCAGCATTTGCTATCAAATTTGCCCATCTGAAACCATGCCCAATCACTATTACTTTCATTTTCTGAAAGGGGCGACAAGACCTTTAATAGCCAATTATCTCCATCCGCGGAAAATACAATGATATGTGTTCCATACCTTTGAGCTTCTTTTTCCATGTATTTCCTTCTATCTACAACGTCTTTGGAAGTAAATTTATTACTGGTACCATAAATACACAGGCAATAAGAAGATGCCGTCATCTATAGAGGCTGGGCCATTATAACATAACCATAATTCGCTTTTTGCCCACTTGCCCAATTATCAATGGGCAAATCGTTTGTTGAACATGGATCAGTAGCCCCACTTTCCCCCCCGTTCAAATCATAAATTAATTCATCATCTAACGAAAGTTTTGTAATTTCGAGAATCTTAATTTTTTTAGTTGACTAAGTAGTTGACGAATTAGACACCGTTTTTGATGACGTTGATGCCAATGAAGGTGGTATTGACGAAAAATAATGTTAATTGTCTGTGGTGTCTTGGAAACATCCTTTTCGTGATCAATATTCCACAAATTCTTCTGCCGTTGTCGTAAATGTTTGGCATTATACGACTGCGACGCATGCGTACATAAATATAAGCTTTCATGCACTTCTACTAACTTCCACTAACTTCCACTAACTTCCTCTAACTTCCACTAACTTCCACTAACTTCCTCTAACTTCCACTAACTTCCTCCAACTTCCACTAACTTCCGCAAACTTCCATGTTCTTGTACACTAAACTTCCACTGCGGTTTGCCCCTCGCATTGCTCTGACACGCACTTTAGGGAAGCAAAAGATTTTGATGGGCGCCAATTATTTTGTATTTTCTATAGCAAATGAGCTTTTTTAAAATAATCAAAACTTGCAATATCTAGAACACAAATACGAAACAAGAAGGAAACCGTCTGATTTATAAATACAATATTGCTATAAAAGAGTATAGGACCAAGATGTCTTACTTATTTTGGTGCCAAACTACACCAAATTATACCAAATCATATAAAATCTATAAAAACAATTTGCGTATTCCATAAAATTATAACAAAAATGCCTACTTACTACTCCCACGATGACAATACATAATCTTATTGCGTACAAACATACTTACTAGCATATCGTCTGTTGCTGTCCGTGGCATTCATCTAAAATACTGTTATTATTTTGTTTGATTAATCAGTTCACTTAATTACAAAGAGAAACACAATACACAAATTTAAAAGAAACACATGTTTGTTCGAGTTACTCGAGTTATTATAAATATGGCTCACAAACAAGTACTTCGTGAGATTTCATTGATGACATGTTCATGGTCATCAACCATGACGATAGTTATTCAAACTGTCCCCAATTTTCTCATACATTTCAGAAAAGGACTAAGTGTATTTTTTTCGCCATTAAATCAGTTTTAAGAGTTTTTCTACAAAAAAATTACTAAATGTTAGTACCTTTCTGTAATAAACGAATCAAATAAGCTCAGATATACAATACAACTCGATGAGGTCGGCTTGGCAGAGCTTGTGAGTGTGTATCAAGAATCATGTTATTCCTACAAGAATAATCAATTCCACACCAAGATGCATATTTGTTTACCTCTTCCTTACCTTGAACTCCATTGCGAAATTATGTTTTAGCTCTTGCATCCGGCGCATCCGGTTTTCCATCAATATCCTCCTCAACGAGAGGAAGCGATTAAAGTTATTGAGTACATGAAAGTTAGAATTAATTGGCCCGAGCTAGAGAAACCCCTGTTTTCAGTTCACTGACAGAATTCTCTTTTATTTTTAGATTCAATTCCAAGCAGCAGTGTTGGCAATGCCAGATACTATTTATGTAATATCTATAAATTCTCCAAATAACAACCAAAGTTATCATAAATTTTATTTATGTCTTTGTTCAATAAGAACTACTTTGATAATATATTGCTCAAATGGTGCTTGCGTATCCGAAATACGTTTGTTCATTGTACCATCGACAAATTCAAAATAGATATAACTTAATACATGAACATATATTCGATAACTTCATATTGGCTGTCAATTCAAAATTGAATTTATGATATAATAGTGTTGATTTATATATGTAGGGAAAGAAGGAGATATGTAAAACGTAGCAATTATTTCATCGTTATAAGGTTTACTAAAATTTCATTGGCTTGCTATTCTGCGAGCTCAGTTTTGCAGTTTAGTTTCGCCTTACTCATAAAAATCAATAATTGAAAATTATTCTTCTATTCATCTAACCTGTTACTGAAGTAATGTGAACATTACGGGATAAGAATGCGGAAGTTTGAATAGATGCTAAATCGGCTTCTATTATGTATAAAATTGAATTAAGACGATGTAAATGAGGCCTGCACGTTCCTGGACATTTATTTTTACTATCGAAAGTTGGAAAATTAAACTCAAATTTACCCAAAACTTGTAACATTAAATAATAATGTTAACAAACTGTCCAATCATGCCCAGAGGCATTCTCAAAGCTAGGAGTTATCGGCTAAATCTAAATCTAAAATTAGGTCCTTAAATATTATCGTGTTCCAGCACGATAAGAAGAACTTTTTGCGCCGATTTTTCGTAACCGTGGACGAAACATGGATCCACCACAACACACCAGAGACCAAAGAACAGTCGAAACAGTGAACTTGTCCTGGCGAATCGAAGCCGGAAAAGGCCAAAGTAGGTTTATCGGCTAACGAAGTCATGGCGACAGTTTTTTGTGATGCACACGGTATCGTCCATGACGATTATCTTGAAAAGGGCAAAACGATCACCGGCGTATATAATTCAGAGCTGTTGGATCGATTAGATGTCGATTTGAAGCGAAAGCGGCCACATTTGGCAAAGAAAAAAGTGCTCTTCCAGCAGGACAACACACCGGCGAACAAGTCTGCAGTCACAGTCACAATGGCAAAATTGCATGAATTGCGCTACGAATTGATTCGTTATTCACCATATTCTCCAGATTTGGTCCCCTGCGACTATTATTGTTTCCATATACTTGAAGAAATGGCTCGGTGGAAAGACATTTGGCTCCAACGATGAGGTCATCGCTGAAACAAACGCCTATTCTGAAAGATTGCTGAAATCGTATTATTTGGAAGGGGTAGAAAAATTAGAAAAACTTTGAACGAAGTGTATCAGGCTACAAGGGGATTATGTTGAGAAACAAAATGAGTTTTGACCAAATAAACCCTTTCATTTTTCAGGGACTTTCCAATTTGATAATAATATATTTTGCCTAAAAAGAGTTCAACTATGGGTAATACTTTAAGTTCCTCGTAATTTGGAAACAGAAATTCATAAAAACTCCTTTATGAAAAGGTTCATATTCTGGTATAGATACTTGACGACATCATAGCATGTTTCGTTGGAACTAATAGACATTCCTAGCCTATAAATAAAATAATTCATCGAAATATTTGATTCACAATTGAAATGAAGGGAGAGAAATCCATTAACTTTTTGGATATATACATCAAGAAAATTAATAACAAATTTGATTCTTGAACATTTCGTAAGCCCCACTTATATTGCCCTGACAATTCACGATACTTCAAACCATCCATTAAAACATAAAATAGCAGCCTACAATAGTTTCCTCCACAGACTACTCAACGTATCTACGTCAAACGACAATTTCGATATACAGGTGGTCCAGTTTCGAAAGCGGAAATGAAGATTCTCGAAATAATTTTTGCTTCTAAAAAGATCAGTGGCGTACCATATTTTTTATGAAAAATAGCCGAAGATGTGTCTGTAAGCACGCCACTGGTGGAAGTAAAATAATATTTTTCACGTAAAAAGATGTATTTAAATTATCTACTCGAATGTGCCAAAATTTCATTTAAATATCTAAAGTAGTTTCAAAAATATTATTTAATCTGGATTTTTTAATAAAAATTTAGACACCCTGTATCTTTGTAATGAAGCATTTTTCGAATATAGTTTATCGTACAAACTGATATTAATTTGTAGTTATCTGTCTGCCTGTAAGGTTTCCGCTTTCGAAACAAATCGCGGTAAATAATTGTTACTCTGCCGGACTAATTTATCATCAGATCCTATCTCAAAGACTATACAAGGTAGCTAACAACTAAGTGTTTCCCACAATAATTAAACAAAACTATGTTGGTGCCACATATATGGGGCCACCAACTACTAAAGTTTAAAATTTTCTTTGTAATTTAGGTATTGATGTGTCGTATAAACCGCAGAACAATTCAGCTGAATTATATATTTTAGTGGCGCGTAGACGATACAGAGTGTGACAGGTTATAATTATTACGAATTTTCAAAGTAACACCTTTTTCTTGTGCAAAATTATATGTTGTACTTGTTCCTCAGGTATCCTTATGTGGTTGGAAAGTGTTTTCATTTGTAAATAAGCGTTTATAAAAGTGTTATAATCAAATAAATTGCTTTGTAAATTGGCTTACCAAGTGAATGTTGTTGGATCTTTCCGGTTGTTGTGCCTATGTTCAGTTTACTGACGTTTGTTGACTAATTATGCAGTGCTCCTGGCTGCAAGGGAAATTACAACAGTCTGAAGTTCAAATGCTCAATTTTCCTAAAGAAAGAATGGATATCGGCTGTCCCTGTTGAAGAAAAGTTAGACATTCTTGCAAATACCTGATTTTATTCTCACTTTTACATACAATCAGTCCACATGCATATAAGTTTTTAAGAAGTTTAAATGTATTAATTAAAGAGGTTGTCCACATTTGTCCTGTGTCAAAAATGAATCACGAATTATTGTTCATGTTTATGAAGTCAATTATGGAACTAGAACAAATTGGGTACAGAATATTCTATATTATAAGTGACAATAATATAAATGTAGATTCATGTTGTGATAATTGCGATATCCCAGAATATCTTCTATTTCTCCAGAAATAGAAATTACTTCATATGACTGAAGAAATTGAACATGTTAGGTGGCTATTGCTCATATATTGCAACAAAAGAATGAAATATGAAGTGAGTAAGTTGAATTTGGTTTCATCAGAAGACTTATTAGTGTTATAAAAAATCAAGCAGGGGTAGTTTATCTTAACCCAAAGAAACTGTGAGCCATTTGGTTATGTTAGAATATATTTATTCCAATGAGTTATTGAAAAATCACAAAGAATTATTATAATTTTAAATATCACCTCAAAAATAGTCTACTAATGGATTCAGAAAGACTCAAAACGAATGTTTCCGGGAAAATTCGGACATTTTTTTCAGCCCGATTGCGATACCTTCATTATAGCCATACACTTCGTATAGTGAGGGAAATAAAAATATCATAAACTATTTTCGCATGATAGGACACAATACAATATAGAGCTTATGTTCGAATATATAGGTTTCTTCTAGGCTGTAGGAATCATGTTTCCACGAGTATTCGCAAGTATGAGTAAGATTTACTCGATTTTCCCATAACATTTTCACATTATTGATTTCATTAACGGGTATTATATCACCTACTGTATTTTCCATAAATGATTATCGGAACATGACGAAACTGTTATAAATATCAAACTCAAACCCAATTTGTTATTCTTAAGTCCAAACGTTTATTGGGATAACGGTTCATGCCTCGGATCATTATGCTAATTGTTGCTTTATCGATCAAGGTATCGTTAACAAATTCTATCCAAATATGCCATTTGTTCTAAATTTGTTTTAACTATATTTCCAGGTATCGTATTCAGTTAAGCAATATGAAATCTATGCAGGTGATTTATATAATGACACTATATTATTGCCGATTTTCGCTAATAAGGAATTATAGGAGTTATAGCATTATGTCCATATCTTTTTAATCGTAGTTAATTACATACTGGTTATCGAAGCTATTAATTTCAAGAACACCATGTCTGTTCTGGAAGTACAGTATTTATAACTCGTTAGAAACTATTCCAAAAACAAGGGAGACTATCAGGGGTGTACATACAGCGCGGGTCATAAAGGGTCCCGAAATGAGGAAAATATTGTGACGTGCCTTGTCATTATTGCGGTAAAACTACTTACTACTACTGTCCGTAGGGTAGCTAGAATGTGGTATGATCCTGGCCCATTAGGTAGAAGAACAGTATCAAAGTTGTAGGCTTTGATTATAATTGATACTTGGTTATAACTTAGCTCATTGAAAGGTGGAACAGAAATAATTTAATAAAACGGAGAGTTCCAAATATTAAATATATTCAAAGAAGTGCACTGGAATAATAGTGGATGCAATTGAACGGTATTTGACATAAACAATCGGTAATAGAAAAATGGTTACGACATATTTATTTTTACGATATGGTATGTCTTTAATCTCTATTCAACGGTACGGAATCGGTTGATAAATGACACATTTACCATTTACGGAATTCACAAACCAAGCAGTTACTAGAGTAATAAGCGGGCGTACGGTAATTATACTTATAGCCTTATCAGTTGCAATGTTAACAACTCACTACGATATAGTCCAGGAAAGTTAGACGAAAATCGATCAAATATTAGTTTTTTAGGTTTAGATTTTTTGTCAAAATGGGTAGTGTTTGGTACCTGGAAACATATGGGACCACCCCGCCAACCCGAATATTCTTGCTTTATATGTATATAGATATATATATATATTTAGGTCAAAAATTTTTGAAATAAAAGTTGTATAAAATGGCATTTCCCACAAAAAAATTTATACTCGATTTGTTGTGGAAAATGTCATTTCACTCAAGTTTTATTCGAAACTTGTTTTGCAAAAATGCATATTTTTCGAGATATTTCAATTTTTGAGCTAAAAAATATATATATTATATATATATCTATCTATATATATATCTGGGTTGGCGGGGTGGTCCCATATGTTTCCGGGTACCAAACACTACCCATTTTTACAAAAAAAACCAAACTTAAGAAACTTCTACGAATATTTCCTTATTGTCCTGGACTAATATATCAAACGGTGAAAATGCGGACGCATCTGAAAATATTGGCCTGTACTACGTTTACGATCGTACAATATCAGATTTTGATGGTATATTCGGATAGTAATTTGACTGAGTTTATTCTGTCGAAGTCGTTCTCCTATTCACAGTCCTATGCTATCAACGGGTTCCCCGATAATCGTATGACAGTATCAGATTTCATACACCTCACACATTCAAGAGTTTAGACAATCAGGGCTTATACTTCTGGAATTGACACAGCGTGCACAAACCTCAACTATTGTATCTGCAAGAACTTCTCTATTCACGGCCGGGGCTTCATATACGGCACAAAGGTTATTACGATAATCAAACCCACAACCACTCCAGCCTATACCAAAGAGTTCTAGAAGTTCTGAGATATAGAACTCTTTGGCTTATACTTCAGGGATTGACACAGCGTGCACAAGCAGTTGGTGGTTTGGTTGTCTAGGATTTACTTATACTTTCGGGATTGACACTGTACCAACATTTTTATATTTGACTGTACATTTATACCTCTTGGGTTGCCACTCAGGCATGAGACCCTTTCCATAGCATTTTAGGTCATAAGTAATCTTGTCACCAAACGACGAACATCTATATTACTAACTGTAAATAATTGTGAAAAGTAAAGTCAATAAATAGGTATTAAGGTTAGTGCTGTGTATCAATTTAATCTACAGTCCACTATATCAAGCCCAAACATTGGTCCATCGAACCGCATTAAACAAGAATCAAGGTATTTATCACAATTATAACATTCATGACTTCAGTTAAGAAGTACAGTACCTACCCTTAAGAAGCAGAATTTCTACGCCATCAAGTCAGTTACAACCATCCAGACAAGTAGTGCACGATCAATACAATTACAATTCAATGACACATTAACACCATTCGCACTACACAACTGGCTCACTGGGAAAGTACCTGATACTTGTGCGTCCCTTGTAACTTTCTCTTCCTTTATTTACAGTACAGTTACTATTCCTTCAATTTGTTCCTTAAGAAACTTCAATTTACAATTTACAATTAGACTTGTCTTTGTTAAGAAGCTGTTACAATAAACAGTATATCTTAATTCAAGGTAATATTTACAATTACAATATATTTAAGAAACTATTACGATAAGAGGTATATATTATAAATTATATTATATCACCTTGCCATTACAATTATTTTATAAATTATTCATAATTCAATTAACAGCCAAAGTAGTAAAACAATATATTCACTATGGCCAACGAATTGATGCAATTAAAGAGGAAGCGTGGAGCTATTAAACGCAAACTAACAAGTTTTACATCATTTTTATCATCAGTTGAAACGATGTTTAATAATAATGAAAATATACAAGAAAATACAATGTACGATTTGAAGATAAGGGTAGAATTATATTCAGTGGTCTTGACAGAATTTGATGAAACGCAAAGCAATATTGAATATTTGTGTGACGAATCAGAATTAGAAGAACAATACGGTGAGCGAGATCAATTTAGCTCATCATATACTTCTGTGCTAGGTAGAGCACAGTTACTATTAAAAAAGTTATCAAGAACTGAAAATGATGGCCCTGATTCATCAAACTCTGGGCAGGCTTCTAATAATAATTCTATACCATTCAATAATGTAAAACTTCCTACTATTAATTTACCCAAATTCAAGGGTGACTATCACGATTGGCTCGAATTTAGAGATACATTCGAGTCTCTTATTAATTCAAATGAAAATATCACTAGCATTCATAAATTCCATTATTTGAAAGCATCTCTAGAGGGTGATGCTAGAAAGGTAATTCAATCGTTGGAGATGTCGGCTAACAATTACGAGACCGCTTGGCAATTATTATACCACCGATACAATAATAATCGTTTAATTGTTCACAATCACTTAAAATCATTACTCGATATAGGAGGTATAACAAAAGAGTCATCTCAGGGGCTGCGAAATATAATAGATGGTATATATAAACATATTAGGGCATTATCTAGTTTAAATCAACCAACTGAACATTGGGATACGATATTAATATTCATATTGAGTTCTAAACTAGATAAGGCAAGTAGACGAGAGTGGGAAAATACAATTAAAGATGATGAATTTCCAAAACTAGCTAAATTTACTGATTTTTTAAAATGTAGAGCAAGTCTATTAGAAACCCTTGAGATAAATACAAATACAATTCAAAAAGAGACTTACTATTCCAAAAAACCTGTTGTATTAACCACTCAAACGCAACAACGCATTAGTTGTCATTTTTGTTCAAAACCCCATTTAATATACAAATGTGAAGAATTCTTAAAGATGTCAATACCTCAAAGACTTCAAAGTACATATGATTTGAAGTTATGTACCAATTGTCTAGGTAAGCATCACACTTCTAAACAATGTAGATCAAGTTCCTGTCACAAATGTAGCCTTAGACACAATACATTATTACATCAAGATCGTGCTAAATTGACAGAAAATGTCACATTAACAAGTCAAGTTGAAAACACCCAGGTAATTTTGCCAACAATTTCAGGTTTTGTCAGCGATTCAAAAGGATATAAACACTTAGTAAAATGTTTATTAGATAGTGCTTCACAATCCAATTTTATAACTGACAAATTGGCCAAGAAACTTAATATTAAAACAAGATCTACAAACATTTCAGTTGTTGGTATTAATCAATTGAAAACCAACCTAAATGCTATTTGTGAAGTATCATTGTTCTCATATAATAATAATTTTTCTATAAATATTTCCTGCTTCACAATTCTGACAATCACTTCACATATGCCTTCATTTAAGTTCAATGTAAGTTCGTGGAAAATTCCGAGCCACGTTAAGTTGGCAGACGAGACATTTAATCATCCCAACGAGATAGATATATTGATTGGAGCAGAACAATTTTGGAACATTATATTGCCGCAACAATTACAATTAGGTAAATCGTTACCGATCCTACAAAATACAGAATTTGGATACGTTGTAGCCGGTCGGCTACTCTATCCTAGTTCGACAATTTCATGTAACCTTTCAAGGTTAAAAATCAATAATTCAGAATTTGACTTACAAAAATTTTGGGCGATTGAGGAACTGCCAGAGTCAAAGTCTATGTCCAACGATGATCTTCAATGTGAACAGCATTTTGTTCAAAACTATTCAAGATTGACTGATGGCAGATTTATGGTTAAACTACCTCTTAAATATTCATCTAGCAATTTGGGCGAGTCTGCCTCTGTAGCATTGAAACAATTTAAGCGTTTGGAAAACCGATTTGCATTCAATGAGTCTCTAAAAAGAGAATATTCTAAATTTATTAACGAATATATTCAAATGGGTCATATGACAATGTTTCCAAGTCACAAAATTTCAGGTGACAAAGTTTCGTACTTCCTTCCGCATCATGGCGTTATTAAAAATGATAGCCTTACAACAAAGCTTCGAGTAGTCTTCAACGGATCCTCACCAACAAGTTCAGGTTGGTCGTTGAATAATTTACAATATGTAGGACCATCTATTCAAAATGATATATTTCCTATTCTATTAAGATTCCGACAGCACAATATTATTGTATGTGCTGATATTACGAAAATGTATAGACAGATAATACTACATACTGATGATAGAAACCTCCAACAAATTCTTTGGCGAAATGATCTTTCTGAAACAATTACTTCCTATTCACTTAATACTGTAACATACGGGACTACAGCCGCACCGTTCTTGGCACTACGTTGTTTGAAGCAGTTATCTATAGATTATTCTGGTGAATACCCAGTTGCATCTTCAATTATAGATCGCGACTTTTATGTCGATGACTTATTAACTGGGTTCGAAACTGACCAAGAAGCCATTATGGTTTGCAAGGATATAATTAATATCTTAAATTCAGGTTGTTTTCCTTTACGCAAATGGGTATCAAATAGTTCACATCTATTGGATGAAGTAGAGGATAATGATGATCCGATCAGTGTTATTGATCTAGGTGACAATGATCATGTAAAGACCTTAGGCATCAAATGGCTGAGCAAGCCAGATTCTTTAATGTACAGTATTGAGCCGTTTCCTGTCCATTCTAAATGCTCTAAGCGAACCATTCTTTCGGAAATATCGAAATTATTCGATCCCTTAGGTCTTGTGAGTCCCTGCATTGTTTTAGCAAAGATGATAGTCCAACAGCTTTGGTTGAAAGGTGTAGGTTGGGATGATTCTGTACCTTCGGACCTGTTACACAAATGGCTACATTTTCGTGAGCGCTTACATATTCTAAATACGCTACAAATCAGCAGACATACATTATGCAAACAACCTGCTCAGGTTGAGCTTCATGGTTTTAGTGATGCATCGCAACATGCCTATGGTGCATGCATATATCTTAAATCAATTGATCACGGTAACAATGTACACATTCATTTACTATGTGCTAAAACCAAGGTTGCTCCACTAAAAATACTAACAATTCCCCGATTAGAATTATGTAGTAGTCTCTTGCTGGCAAAATTATTAACAGTGGTTTCTGAAGCCCTCACAATCAATTTTAAAGTTTATTTATGGTCAGATTCACAAATAGTCCTAAGTTGGATCAAAACTGAACCTTATTTGTTGCAGACATTTGTAAAAAATAGGGTGAATGAGATCCAAATATTAACAAAAACTGCTAGTTGGAACTATGTATGTTCCAGGGATAATCCCGCAGACTTAGCTTCAAGAGGTGTTTATCCGGATCAATTAAAAAACTCCAATTTATGGTGGCACGGTCCTTCATGGCTGTCATCAACAACGAGTGATCATCTTAACTCAATTAAATTCAAACCTCCACAAATAATACCGGAAATTAGAACAATAGCTTGCAATACGGCGACAACAGCTGCTAACATTTTTCCATTTGAGAGATTTTCAAGGTTAATCAAAATTAAGAGAATTTTTGCCTATTGCATACGCTTTATTTCTAATTGTAAGGTCGAAAAAGATCAACGACAATACGGAGAATTTACAGTTCAAGAACTAAATCATAGTTTCTTACAATTAATACGTATGGCTCAAATTGAAAGTTTCTCCGAAGAAATAAATATTTTAAAGTGCAATAAATCAATCACCAAGAAACATAAATTATTAAGTTTATCTCCGTTTTTTGACGATGACAATATTTTACGAGTTGGTGGCCGATTGAGACACGCTGAATTACCTTTCGATGCTAAACACCCCTTTCTTCTATCAGGAAAACATATTTTGACAAAACTAATTTTTGAAAACGAACATGTGAAGTTGTTCCACGCAGGTCCTCAATTGCTCTTGGTCACTGTACGCCAGAAGTGTTGGGCAACATCAGGAATGAGTGTCGCAAAGACGGTCACTCGAAATTGTATTAAGTGTTTCAAATCGAATCCCAAAGGTATTAATCCATTAATGGCAAATTTACCTAAAGCACGTGTCACTCCAATGCAACCCTTTTACGCTTGCGGGATTGACTATGCAGGTCCATTTATACTTCGGGACAGAAAAGGTCGCAATTGTAAAGAAATAAAAGGTTATATTTGCGTGTTTATTTGCTTCTCTACTAAGGCTGTCCATTTAGAATTAATAACGGACTTAACGACCGAATCTTTTATTGCCGGTCTGCGACGATTTGCTTCTAGACGTGGTAATCCAGGTCACATATATTCGGACAATGCTACCAATTTTGTGGGAGCATCTAAACAACTTACTATTTTAAATACATTTTTAGAAAAATCACAAAATGATGTAATAAGAAGTTGTGCTAACAATGACATCAGTTGGCATTTCATACCTGCAAATTCCCCCCACTTTGGAGGATTATGGGAATCCTCTATAAAAAGCATAAAGTTTCATTTATTTAAAGTAATATCAGACACCAAATTAACATATGAAGAATTCAATACAATTATTATACAAATTGAAGGAATCTTAAACTCTCGTCCTATTCATCCAATGTCAACAGATCCCAATGATATCCAACCCTTAACCCCAGCACACTTCCTAATTGGAAAGCCAATAGTCACGGTTCCAGATCCAGGCGTTTTGGATATCCCGATGAATCGTTTGTCAAGGCATCAACTGCTTCAACAACTCATTCAAAGCTTCTGGCGAAGATGGTCCCTTCAATACTTGTCCACGTTACAGCAACGGCAGAAATGGTCCAAAACATCACCGAACGTACAAATTAACGATTTAGTGTTAATTAAGCAAGACAACTTGCCGCCCAGTCATTGGTTACTCGGTAGAATCACGGCTACACACCCGGGGGATGATGGATTAGTGCGCGTTGCAACTGTTAAAACCAAAATGGGACTCTTTAAAAGAGCAGTTTCTCGATTGTGTCCTCTTCCATTATCGGTAGAAAAAGACAATTTAGTGCCTAATAGTGACGCAATATAAAAAAATTTTATCTTACTCTTTTGTCACACTATAATTTATTTTATGCTTATGTTGTTTTTGCTAATTGCTCAATACTTAGCTATGAACCATTTTTGAACTATTGCATAGCTCAAGGTGGGGAGCTTATGTACCAACATTTTTATATTTGACTGTACATTTATACCTCTTGGGTTGCCACTCAGGCATGAGACCCTTTCCATAGCATTTTAGGTCATAAGTAATCTTGTCACCAAACGACGAACATCTATATTACTAACTGTAAATAATTGTGAAAAGTAAAGTCAATAAATAGGTATTAAGGTTAGTGCTGTGTATCAATTTAATCTACAGTCCACTATATCAAGCCCAAACAGACACAGTGTAGACAAATATTTCAAATACGCTCCTTTCGTTCAAATACACACACCGTACAATTACTTGAATCTTTCAATCCACGTGGGGATTTAAAACGTGTTCTTTATCGGTGCGCGGTCAGATCTATGACGGGATGAACTCAATTGTACAATCTAACAATGTACTGAACAGTACAAGATAATGCGAACGTTATCATTTACAAACCACGGAATTCAGGATATCGTAATGCTGGAGAATAAATACTAAGCTGTCATTTACCTCATGTTAATTCACTGAAGCACGGCATGGTGTTACAAATTTCGCACTATTAATTTATTATCTGTAAGTCAATTATTAACCTATCACTATCTTGCTCAGTCTGTCGCTGTCTTTTATAGGTTTTTCGAGGTTCTGGTCCATAACACCGCATCCTTATTTTCATTATGTCCCGAACTATGCTACTTTTTATATCTAAAATTTGCAACACCAATTCCTCCGCGGCTAGGAAAGGAATGTTATGGAAGTTTTTTGGTTGTACGCAGTTTTGACACATAATGATGTTCAAACGTTTATGCGTTAATTTAACAGATCCCCGTTTTTGCAACATAAGTTAATCGGAATGAATGAAAGTTTTGAAATGGCTATGAATGCGCTATGTGCGATCCATTTATTTATTTATGGAAATAATTACACTCATTAAGAATTACGGATGTTCAGAAAAATCATACATTCATTACCGTGTAATACCATGGAATGCACATTCGGAGCTCACGCATTTCTGTTGAAATAATGAACTGTTTAACCGGAGTTTACGTGTAATACTCGTATTTTCTGCCTGACCCAAAATAAATGATATGGCCGTGTTGGTTCTTTGCAAGTGGTATTTTGGGTGACCATCTTCAGTTTTTCAACTGGAATCTCTTTTTGTATCATCATCATCATCAATGTACATATCATACTCATACATTCAACCTGAAAAAGTGTTCGGAATCAATATTTTAAAATCTTAAAATGACGTGTTCCTCGTCATAGAGTTAATCCTCAAATCTGTAGGCCATGGACCACAGTTACTTTATAATGAGGTTACATTAAATTAATTATTTTGTGGTATCATGAGGGTAAAGTTGACACATAGTCGTTAACCGCAATGATTTTCAAAGTTCACTTGTTAGCAAAATATTATAATTATGCTAAAGCTTAAAATATTTATATTTTTGTACATATTGATAATAATTATGACAAGTCATTTGAAGTATCATGTTCTAGTCCAGGCTATGAACCGAAAAAAAAAACATGTAAGTCCGAATGAAAAAGTTTTTTTTGCATTAGCTTCAGGAGGTTCTCAGGATCATTCATACACCTTAAAACCTCTTGGGAACCCCAACCCCACCCATTGGGGGCGAAAATGGCGCGAAATATCCACGTCTTGAATTGTATTTGCTATAAAAAAAGGTATTTTGGCATTTCGAGTGCACGTAGGTAGTTTTTTGGGTCGCTGAACACGAATCCGTAGCCAGATTTACTTGCAATCCATCGTAGGGGTGGTAAAATCAACGAAATTGGTCAATTTTGCACCCCTATATGTTATTTTGCAATTTACGTGTTTTAGGCATTTCGAATGCACCAAGTAGGTTTTTTGGATCGCTGAATACGGTTCCGAAGCCAGATTTACTCGAATATCATCGTAGGGGTGGGAAATTTACAAAAATGGCTAATTTCACACGCTTCTAAATTTTTATTGTTTTTGCATTTTAAAACTACTTCGGAGTAAATCTGGCTTCGGAATCGTATTCAGTGACCCAAAAAACCCCCTTGGTACATTCGAAATGCCAGAAACACGTAAATTGCAAAATAACATATAGGGGTGCAAAATTGGCCAATTTCGTCGATTTTACCACCCCTACGATGAATTGCAAGTAAATGTGGCTACGGATTCGTGATCAGCGACCCAAAAAACCTCCTTGGTGCATTCGAAATGCCAAAACACGTAAATTGCAAAATAACATATAGGGGTGCGAAATGGGCCAATTTTGTCGAGTTGACCACCCCTACGATGGATTGCAAGTAAATCTGGCTACGGATTCGATATCAACGACTCAAAAAAAAAACCTTGGTGCATTTGAAATGCCCAAAACATGTAAATTGCAAAATAACATATTAGGGGTGCGAAATTGGCCGATTTTTTCGATTTTGCCACCCCTACGATGGATTGCAAGTAAATGTGGCTACGGATTCGTGATCAGCGTATCAAAAAACTCCTTGATGCATTCGAAATGCCTAAAACACGTAAATTGCAAAATAACATATTAGGGGTGCGAAATTGGCCAATTTTGTCGAGTTGATCACCCCTACGATAGATTGCAAGTGAATCTGGCTACGGATTCGTGTTCAGCGACCCAAAAAACCTCCTAGGTGCACTCGAAATGCCAAAATACCTTTTTTGTATGAAATACAATTCAAGACTTGGAGATTTCGGGCCATTTTCGCCCCAATGGGTGGGGTTGGGGTTCCCAAGAGGTTTTAAGGTGTATGAATGATCCTGATAATCTCCTGAAGCTAATGCAAAAAAAAACTTTTTGATTCGAACTTACATGTTTTTTTTTTATTATAGCTAAAATCCCGGTTCACAGCCTGGACTATTCTGTATATTAGCTTATATTTCTA
This sequence comes from Endomychus coccineus, assembly GCA_958510875.1. Taxonomy (NCBI): domain Eukaryota; kingdom Metazoa; phylum Arthropoda; class Insecta; order Coleoptera; family Endomychidae; genus Endomychus; species Endomychus coccineus. Next base: position 130,530,801 of record OY294068.1, on the reverse strand, counting down.
GTCTCTGTGAATGTATTTACATCACATCTGGACTCCATTCGTAAATGGGATTTTTATGTTGCTTGCGCCGGACAACATGCACAGTGATTTACTTGCCAACCGTTCCAATTTGTCATCAATCGGCGAACTGTTATAGGTGAGTTGGCATGGTTCTGTTTATCATCGGTACTTCTAAGAATTGTTTGTGGTGCCTGTGAATTTCTGGTCAACGGAAATGAAGCCAAGGATAGCAGCTACTAACCTCTTTTGCAAACCCTACTTCGTCTAAAATTTGCCTGAAGTAAACTACTGGAGAAAAGGAATATTACAACGATATCATTCAACGAGCAACATTATTATTTCGGAACCATCCAAACCAATAACATATCACCACTGTTATAATCAAAACGTTAATCTAGAGAAATACAACCTTAGGAAAACTAACCTTCATAAATAAGGCAACTCAGTTATGTTATTGTAGTTTGTACATAACTGTATATAGGTGTGAATAAATAACTCAAAATCTTCAATCCACTACCATCATACTGAGCCATACAAGAAGTGTAAACAACAGCACCAATCAGTACAATTAATTTAATTATTCTGTGGTATCATGTGGGTAAAGTTGATAATACATAGTCAGTAAATAATCTCAATGATTTTCACAGTTCACCTGTTAGCAAAATATTATAATAATACATAAAACTCGATATAGAGTTGTAAAAAACATATGTTGTTATTTTTTTGCTTCAATTCATTATGTCAGTTATTAAGAAAGCTAGTAAATATATATCACAATCATATATTTGATCAGCAGAAGTGAGATTAGAAAAGTTGTGATCTAACAGAGATACTAAAGATATACTAAATATGTTTCTAATAAACAAAATATGTCCAAGTAATTAATAATTTAAACATAATAATTGATTATTTAGACATAATGTAGACCAAAACGAGGCCGTTGGTGATATTCATATCACCAGATCGAGTCTTTTACGTTTACATGTAGAAAAAAGGTTAGGTACCTTACAATAAACAAAAATAAATATGGATTGTGAGAACCAAGCTTCCTGAATTTGAAATTGAACTCACATTCGGGTAACACCAATTCATTACTCAATAACATGTTCACATTGGATTCCAAATTGATTATAACAATAGTATATTTAATCTTACAACCATTAGGCGCACGATATATCAATCAATATCACTGTACTTGCATCTAAAGAATTGGAGCAGTTCAATACTTTCTAATTTCTCAAACTATAATATGAACAGTACGCTAAAACCATTTAGTAAGCCATCTATTTACTGGGTGAGTACGCGGAAAACAATTTACATTGACGCAACCTGAGTATGACCTAGGCGAGTTGAACAATCCGGAGTTTCTTAATTCCATATGAACCGGAAAAAGTTCGAATGATTACTTCGACTTGATGCCAAATACATTTAATTACCATGATTTTAAATATTTAACATTGAATTGAACATGGTACACACATAGCTTAAAAGAAAATGATGTTCGATCACCACATGCAATGCATCTTCCGTCCATAGCAGAGGAAGCAATTCTCAAAAATTTTCTAGAAAGCATATTTCAATAGAATAGGTAAAATTGTGTGAATAATGATAGTAGATTCAATTAATATGTGTAATGCTCACTACCTTCAATATTGAAAGCACGCATTATTGAACTATAAATTTATTTTCATACATTGTTCCAGTGAATATTGCATCTTGCTTGCATTTCCAGAAAATACTGGCAACTGACAAATATTTTGAAGAATTAGAATACTCATATTACTGATCAAAATATGAGGCAGAACCTCAACGCTAGAAAAATATTAAAAATCTTCTCATTTACTGACTTGATTAAAACTCCAACACCTAATATTATTTAACCAATTTATTTGGAATGTATAACTCCGAAATAACAAAGAGATGTGTTTACATTAAAAAAAAACAACAGTCAAAAAAATATTCAATAACCAACGTGATTGATGATTATTCAATCATTTACTCGATAAGGTACACTCTGAAACAGACGATATAATTCCAAGTATCAATGGTGTGAAACCAAAGATCGTTGAGTTTGTTTAGGGCATGAGGGAAATTACTCAGTCTAGTACCGATCATAGCACGGACATGTTCAATCGGTGAGAGATCGGAGGAACGTGCAGTTACTTTGTAGTAAACTCTAGTCGTGTGAGGACGGGCATTATTTTGTTGAAAATTTGCTTCAATCACGAAGATATGGCCCTGCAAAAGGCCCTTAAGCATCGGCTGCATTCAAATTTCCCCGAAGGATAACTAATGGTTTCTTACTATCAAAACATATTACACCACAATTCATCACTCCACGTGTGAGGAAAAAATGACGTTGAATAGCTGGTTGTAAATTTCTTCGTTCCCAAGTACCCAGTGTATTTGGAGTAATGGGTGGCATATGAATGATCGGTAAGAACGAAGTAAGTAAGAGCAGTATAACGTTCACTAGATGGTTATAAATTTCTCCGTTCCCCATGGGAACGTCTCACCCTTTTCCGTTCATCATGAGCCAACCAATAGAACTAGGAATTGTCGCTAAAGAGCACATGATGCCATTCCTGTACTCAGGGTATTGGAGTAAGGGTTGGCATAGAAACGGTCGGTAAGAACGAAGTTATTAAGGGCAGTGTGACGTTCACTAGTTGGTTGTAAATTTCTCCATTCCACACGGAAACGTCTCTCCCTTTATCCTCCATCATGGGCCGATCAACAGAACTAGGACTCATGGCTGAAGACCACATAATGTCATTCTTATACCCAGTGTATTGGAGTAAGTGGTGGCATAGAATTGGTCGGTAAGAACTAAGTCAGTAAGGGCAATATGACGTTCAACAGCTAGTTGTAAATTATTCTGCTCCCTACGGAAACGTCTCACGTTTTTTCGTCCGTCATGGAGCGACCAACAGAACTAGGATTCGTCGCTAAAGACCACATGATGTCATTCCGGTCCCCTGCGTATAGGAGTAAGTGGTGGCATAAAAATGGTTGGTAAAAAGTCCATAGGATCTTATTCGTCGATATAACGACGCCACTTCGATCTGAAGTTTCCCTCAATTAATATCCCACAGCTGGTGTAGAAAAGATAGCTGTTACCGCCAGAATGTTCATATGACGTTTGTCATGATGTCTAGTCATCCGTAGTCACACTAGGAAGTCTTGATCCACGGCGACGCCGATGAACACCTTAAGATCACCTGATCCAATATTTTGAAACATTTGCCACGTTACGGCCTAATCGATTGGCAATTTCGAAAATCCTTCCACCCTCATATACCAACAATACGGTCACGTTAAAAATCTCTAAATGAACGATAATTTTGAATTTGTCGAATACTAGGCATGGTAGATGAATCACTACAAACATATAAAAGCAGGACTGTTAAGAATTTATTTCATTTTTGATTCAAAACATGAATTTTTGAATGAAAATTACAGGAAATACCGAGATAACGTTGAATTTTTTTGTTGAAACAATGCTTTCTTTATTACATCAAGAACATCTTACGCCGAGATTTCAAATAAATTGATTAACTTTTAGGTACTTAAGTTTTTGTGATTTCTCAAACATGAAATATGGATAATTAAAGGTTCTTTTAGTAATAAAGATTCTTGACCCAGGTATGAATTATATATACATTCTCGGGAAATAGGTTACATTAACACTTATGTTTTATATTTTAGTCTTTACGTACGTTTCGGTCTCACGACCATCAGAAGACTTATCATTTCGATAACCTGATTACTTAGAACTAATTGTATCAACACAAAGCGTCCTTATCGCACCAATTTCGTTTAAAATGCGAACGTCGCCTAAACGAACAGAAACACGAAATCGAAATTGTAACACAACAATGTTATAAGTATGATATATCAAAATGCATAATAATAAGTATTTTTTGAGATTCCTGCTAAATAGTGAATTCTTGATATATCATACTTATAACATTGTTGTGTTACAATTTCGATTTCGTGTTTCTGTTCATTTCGGCGACGTTCGCATTTTAAACGAAATTGGTGCGATGAGAACGCTTTGTGTTGATACAATGAATTCCCAATTACTGTTTTGAAGGATTTCAATAAATATTCCAACTATGTTAGAGAAAATATCCTGATTGCAGATACAGTGTACAGTGAGATAGTTAAACTTTAAAATGAAATTTAATTACCTTATATCTTAATTGAGTAGCCAATTGTATTCTCGCGCCAATGCACTAGTTGTAATGATTTGCATTGTTTTTAATGGTTTTATCTGAGAGCCTTGGATTACACAACTGATATTTTGATATTTTAAAGATTTTTTAATGTGGGTCATGCTAACTTATTTCTAATTGGCAACATCCATAGTTTTTCAAATAAATTACCCAGCCTTATATAATACATCATGACAATTAATTAGCCTTTAATTATTCATATGGTTATTGTTTGTACGTGAAATGGTCAGATCTCAAAAGTTTAAGGAGTTGTTTTCTATATCCAAAGTGGAGTCTACATTTGGATGTATGTTATTAATATACGTAAGAAATAAATTAAGTTGACGGTACTACCTGAAAAACAAGCGGTGACATCGTCAACATAGCAGTGCCAATATAGGAACATGTGCTAGAATTTCGAGTGTGGTGAAACATTTATTGGCATTGATAATTGTTGAAATTAAATGGTTCAAGTTCCAGTGTGAATTTGAGTTTTATTACTGCAACTTTAGAAAGTCGAGTTGCTCTGATTTGCATCAAATTTATGTATTGATGAAGCTTCAATAAATTGATTCAATGGTTTCCTATGTAGCCCAAAGCATATTTGACAATAATGCTCAAAAATTTTGTCATTTTTACTTCCCTCACTGTACTAAGTATATAGTATAAGAGAAGTATTGTAATCGGTTCAAAAAAATTTTCTGGATTTTCGCGGATATGTCTGCTTTAAATATTTCAGAATTGATCTAGACTATTTTTGTCATGACGTGTGTGTGTTCATGCGTAACCCATTGTAGAAAGGATTACGGCGTTCCCGTACGTCGTATTAATTGAAATTTTGCAGATCGCTTTAAAATGGTGAAAATAGAAACTGTACTGTTTTTGGGCCCGGTAGTCCCGTTTCGAGTGGTATTTCTGATATCCATCTTCAGTTTTTCAAATGAAATTTTAGTATCTTATTCAATCATAATGACTGCCGTATTTTTATGGTTGTAAATATGTATCACACGTATATATTTAACCTGCACGTGTGTCAATTTTCATTTAAGTATTCAAGTGACATCATCGAAGTGAAGTCGCAGTTTATTTTATGCGATTACTCTATGACAAATTTCGATAGTTCAAGTGATACTTGCTGCCATTGTTAAACAGGTTAAGTATAGTGTGAACAATTTTGAATGGTGACCTGACAGCAGATGTCAGTGTAAAACATAGAGTTGTGAAATATATTAAGTAAACCATTTGGATAAAATTTCAATCTAACATAGAGTATAATATAACGTCTTTAATTAGCGGTTTTTAAATCTTGCCCAAAATATTTTATGTACCTTCAATCATTCAAATTTGACTCGCAGGAGTGTTAGCCCTCCAGCTCCGAAATAGCGTAAATAATCTAGTGAGCCAATATGAATCTTAGTTGTCCACTCGGTTGTCCATAAAAAAAGTTGCGATATCGGAACGATTTAGTATTTTTAATTTTTGTCAAAATAACAACATTAGAAGTAGTACTTCCAGTTATAATAGATTAATATCTGGAAACATGTTTCATTCACTTATTCCAATTCCTTATCGCGGTACTAACAAATTGGTAAACCCTTCGACGTAAGTTGAGTGAAGTTTTTGTCAAAAATGTCCACAACTTCTCGTGATGTCTTCGTTTCTTCATATTATTATTAAGACTATATGATCAGAAGTTGTTGTCGATATTCTGATGAGTAGTTGACTTTTGCTTTTGTTCTTACGGCCCTATTGAAATGTTATAATTTAGAAGTAAGCAGGCTGTAGCCCATCAACCGAATCAACCTTTAAAGCCTATGGTGAAATATTTATCACATCGCTGAATCAGTCGAAAGAATCTTTCGTAAGATGGCTCCAATGACTTCTCAACACGATCAAGTTGTTAAGTTCTGAAGTGAAATTGTCTGAATTCAACGGAAATGTGGTGCATCATCAAAGAAGAAGTTAACTTGATAGTTGTACCTCTTAAAGCTATTGCTTTCAGAGTCCTGTGTAGCCTTCCGATTTTCCCATTTGATTATGTATGATACGGAGTTATATGCTACATTGTTACTCCACACAATACAGGGAGATATTTAAAAAGTTCACTTTCGAATTGTCGACCCTGGTTTGTAATTATTGTTTGGGGTGCTCCGAATCTGGCAATCCAATAGTTATAAAACTACTTTGCGACGGTGTCGGCAGTTATTCTCGTCGTATTAATAACATCCATCTAATTGGTATACCATCGATGCGTAGGTGATAAAGGTCCAATGATGCCTACATCTACCACACTGAATCTTCCATCTATATATAACCATATATCAACAGGATAAATCCCAAATGATACACTAATTAATTAAGTAAACAGTATTAGTTGATACGAAAATATTAATTTCAATAATTTATATAATTTGCAAAGATTTATATCCTTCAAAGACAAAGAAAACAGAATGAAAAAAACAAAAATTAAAAAAGACAAAATAAAAAATAGAAATACGCAGATATCAGATAATATGCGGTAGAATTTCTTCAGTATATAGATGACACTCGGGCAAAAGAAATGTTGAATATGTCAATATTAGATTTCATTTACTACTCTGGAAATGCGAAGTAATCTACAGAATGTCGTAATTTCGAGTAGCATAGTTCGGTACTCGTAAATTGAATAGAATTAATGGTTCTGGGGAGTTTTTAAGTCATTAAGTATCTTATACGCAATTTCTATTTGATAATTCTCTCTACGATTCTTTAGACGTTTCAGACCTATCATATATAGACATTGATTATATTCATACATTTTTATTAATTATAATATTAACCTTAAATAAAATGTAGTTCACCAATTTTCTTTGAATTCTTTCAAAGCGCGATGTAGGTATTAAAAAACAGATTCCAAATTATGCAGCCATATTCGAGAACAGATCTAACTAAAGAATTATACAGTAGAATTAAACTGCTTATGTTAGTAAAATCGCACAATCTGAAAGCCTTTTCAGGATGAATTCGATATGAAGGTGAAGTTTTAAGTTATAGTCAAAAATTATTCCCAAATCTTTGATAAACTCGACTCGTTCTGGACGTGTATTATTCAAGATATAGTTAAATCCAAGTTTTATTGTTTTCCTAGGAAAAGGATTAATTTGCATTTGCTCTCATTTAGTAGCACGTCATTTCTTAGGCACCAAGCTTCCAGTGCATTGAGATCGATCTGCATCTAATAGCAGTTGATTAAATCCTTGATAGGTACTCCGATAGAGTTCAAGATCAGCTGCAAACATTGAGAATTTATACTATTTTTAAATAAGAGCTAAGTCGTTGATGAACAATGGAAAGAGAACAGGTACTAGATGACGTCCTTGCGGAACTCCTTAAGTCATAACTATGATGCGTGAAGTACAGTTATTGATTTCAACAAGCTGATTTTTTCCACAGATGTAGGATTCGAGCCAACAGAGCAGGACTCCAAAAATACCAAATAGTTTTAATTTTTAAAATAGTAGCTTCAGATCCACGCGATCAAATGCTTTGAAAAATCAGAATATATTGCATCAACTTGGTACCCATTTTCCAAACATTCAGTGATGAAGATTTGATATAAAAATAAGCCCTTTTCAGTTCAGCGACCAAAGAAGAAACCGCTGTTCATAAGATATTCTATTTTTGAATGTATTGAAAATATTGTCGGTTATGATAGATTCAAGTATTTCACTAATATCCGATAATATAGATATAGGACGGTAATTAGTTATTTCAGAATTATTATCATTCAAGAGAAATATTATATGAGGTTGACAAAGGCCCAGCCAGCGAAGGGCTGCACTTTTTCAGAAAGAACGCCGGAATATCATTTGGACCAGAATTGTAATGTGTTTCCATATCGCACAGTTTCTTGAAAACCAAATCAGCATTGATATCAGTACTTTGTACATTGACTGAATTTACAGATATTGCTTTATTTGAGAATACATAGATCACCATAGGTTGAGTATACTGAGCCAAAAAAATCGGCGAACATATCACACGTAGTTGGAGTATTGGAAAATGATAGATAGGCCATTGTAAGTGATAGTATTAGGTAAGCCACTATCTTTCCGCTTTGAATTAACATAATTCCAGAAGGGTTTTATATCAGATGTAAGATTGTTTTGTGTGAACTCAATAAAATTCATGTAATCCCTATTATATATAAAAATTCTCGGGAAATAGGTCACATTAACACTTTGTTTTAAATTTTCGTCTTTACGTAGGTTTCGGTCTCAGGACCATCATCAGAAGACTTATTATGTCAAGGGTTTTTAATTATTGTAGCAAGAATTTGGATTCTTGCTAAAAACAATTTTATACTTTAATATTGACGATACAATTTCGATTATTCGTGGTTCTGTTCGTTTCGACGACGTGGGCTTTTTTGATTGAAATTTGTGCGATATGGACGCTTGTGCTATAATTAGTTTCAATAAACCCTTGACATAATAAGTCTTCTGATGATAGTCGTGAGACCGAAACGTATGTAAAGATGAAAATTTAAAATAAAGTGTTTATGTGACCTATTTCCCGAGACTTTTTATATATAATTCATACTGGGTCAAGATTCTTTATTATGTAATCCCTATTTATACTAACTTCTAAGGATCTTCTCAAATATTTATATTCAGCTGAATAATTATTATTTTTTGAATTATCAAAATTTGTTAGAACTATATTTTTTTGTTTGGTTGAAGTTTTAGTTACATTGGAAATTTATCTAGAAAATTTTTCAGGTTTAACATAATATTTTGGAACAAACTTTGATATAGCAGATTGTATGGCGTTATTGAAATTATTGAGCTATAATAGCTTGATATCGTTTTCATTGCATATTGCATCCCAATTAAGTGATGTTAGGTAGTCATTAATTGAATCATAGGGAGCTTCCTTTAAATTTAATTTCCAGATGCCATCTAATTTAGGTAAGGTATATCCAGTACCCAGTGGTATTTTAATTATTAGAGGAGGATAATGAAAATCTACGTCAACTGTACTGTAGGAACTCCGTTTAACTACTAAATTTCTTTAACATGAGACGACTAAATCGAGTATTACATGATTATGGTTGAAAACAAAATTATGTTGACATAAATTAAGAAAGTTCTAGTTTTCGTATATCACTGATTCTTCATTAGATTTTGTAGAAGAAACACTTAAAACATTGTTTTTAAACCGAAACGAAGTTTAAAAAAAGATTGGTCGTAGTCTACCACAACATACAATGAAGAATTAGAATAATTATCAATGACAAATTCTAAAAATTATGTATTTTTGAGATAAATCTCAATTTGCGTAGACGGAGGAATGTACACACCGCCAAAGATCTATTGATTGGAACTGAGAAATATTGATACACATATTAGTTCGCAAGAGTTATAGGGTACTTTTAGCACCTGACCTTAGAGAAAACCACGCTGCTAACTAGACGCCACCTAAGAATAGTTTATTACTTCTGTTGGAGTTTCTGTCGCATTTATAATCAACATAATTAAAACTGGATAATTCATTACTGTTGATACTGTCACATAATCCTGTTTCTGTTAGGATTATGGCGTCGCAATCAAGTGTTGAAGTTTCTTGGTAAAAATTTAAAGTTTTGGTGGGTAATCCTCGGACATTTTGATAACATGTATTGTGGGAGCTTAGATTTTGTGCTGCCTCCTTCAGTTTTTTGATTTGGTTACAATTTTTGGAAAGCGTTTAATATATTTAATTGTTTTGCTGGTATCCCTATTATGATCCATTCGACGCAATTCGTCTTGAATTTTTTCCAGATGGTTCTGCTGCATTTTGGGTTTGATCTGAATAGATTATTATATTAGAGTTTATTTTCTTCGTATTTCTAACAATACGTAGCACGTCATTATAATTATCTAATATAACTGTAATAGGTATATTCTTGGCTGCAAGGAATTTTCCTAAACGGCAAAAGGAGAAGTTATCTAAATTGATATCCTCAATAGAGTTAAGAAATTTTACTTTTGAGGATGTTAGTTCTTCCGCCAGAGCCTTCTGAATACTAGTAACGGTATTTAATGTCTGATTCAGATTATCTATACGTAAATTTTATGGTTCAATGGATAGTTGGAAATTCTTGATGGTATTAGCTAGTTCGGAGTTTTCCTTCTTAATTATATCTCTTATTGCCCCACGCAACTGGTTAATTGTTGCGGAGGTCATTACTGTTTCTTATTTTTCTTCAAAGTTTTTGTATGCAGGAGATTATGAAAGATTATCAGTATCTGTTTTTGCAACGCCAATAGTAAGATTTCGCATACACCAGCACAGAGGTGATGCAATTTGTTCTTACAGCCATTGCACTTAGTAAAATCTTGATCAGCAGGAAGATTATCCTTGCATTTAACACCCTTCATTTTATCGGAATCAAGTAATTATTATTGAAATAGATACTTTGATTTAAATCGGTTTTTACAGCAGCGTTATAAGACACGTTCACTCTCGTTAATTTCTAAGCAGTATGAAGATTATATGATAGTGTTGATATTTTGTACTCAACCTGAGGACAGGTGTTAGTATAAAATATAGAGTGGTAAAATACGTTATGTGAACTATTTAAATAAAAGAATTGTCGGAAAGCTATCATGCTAACAAAAGTACGCGATTGATCACAGTTCATTATTCAATACTTACACCAATCTATTTTCTACAATAAAGAAAATTACCATATCACTTCTTTTCTGCGGTTAATTCTGCATGTTTCCATAAATGACTAAAAAACTGATAACATCACAATAACAATAGTTAATCAGTGTGCATTGTAAAAAATATTACAATTTGTATAATAACAACGATGATATCATCAGGGAATGAATGTACTCGACGACAGAACTCTATCATTCCAGAAATGCGGTACATTATGAAGTGGGCCCTTTCTTTATAATGTCATTTATCTCTACCGACTAATCGTACGTTATGTGGTTTCGGTGGTACAAACGTCAGAAATCTATTTTAGATTCGAATTAAATGTTGCTTATTCTATTAGTGCAGTCAAATGGGTACTGGATTCGAAAATCCTTGGGAAACGGATCGATTTTGATGGGACAAAGTGCATTCTCTTCAGACTGTCATCAGTAAAAAAAGATGACCACGAATAAAGTTGCGAACATTGTTTATATTGTTTATAAACAATAAATAAACAATTTAATTAGCTCATTTTTGAGATTATATAAAAATGCTAGAAGTGATCGTTTTTGATCGGGTAAAGACTATATTTGGTCAGTCAACATATGAAACTAGTTAAACAAATAGTTGAATTCACTTCATAAGCAATTTATTCATTAACAAAATAGATGAAGTCGACCAAAACTCCGACTTTAAGGTCATTTTCGGATAATTTTAGTATTCTGAGTACGAAAGTATTGCTAAATTGGTCTTTAAATGCATTCTCGTGAAAAATTTCAATAGCGAGAGAAAACAATAAAAATTTTGATGTTTTAGTATGACAAAGTGTCAATAAATATATATAAAAATAAACATATTGATTTTTTTAAGGAGATATGCGAGAGTTGTTATGAAAAGGAAAACAACTATTTAAAATTAGTGGCATGCCATTTTTTCATTATATTAAGACTTCATATATTTCATCAATTTTGTAAAGAAAATCAAGTTCTGAGTGCATATTATATAAATAGGAATTAAAATGTCACATTTCTTTTTTCTTTATTTGTTAATAAATAATTTGTTTATAACAATTCAAATCTTTATGTCTGCATTTGAAGACGATAATAGCAATAAAATCGCATTGAGAAGGCCAAAATTATCCGACAATGACTATAAGCTCGACATTTTGATCAAATTCGTATATTTAATAATAAATATAATTTGTTTGTAACAAATTAGCAAATTTGTGGGTATATATTCGACGATATTAATGATAAAATCGAACTCAGAATACCAAAATTATCCGAAAACGACCATAAAATTGGACATAATAGCAATAAAATCGTATTGAGGAGGCCAAAATTATCCGACAATGACTATAAACTCGACATTTTGGTCAAAATCGTATATTTAATAATAAATATAATTTGTTTATAACAAATTAGCAAATTTTAGGGTATATATTCGACGATATTAATGATAAAATCGAACTCAGAATACCAAAATTATCCGAAAACGACCCTAAAATTGGACATAATAGCAATAAAATCGTATTCAGGAGGCCAAAATTATCCGACAATGACTATAAACTCGACATTTTGGTCAAAATCGTATATTTAATAATATATATAATTTGTTTATAACAAATTAGCAAATTTGTGGGTATATATTCGACGATATTAATGATAAAATCGAACTCAGAATACCAAAATTATCCGAAAACGACCCTAAAATTGGACATAATAGCAATAAAATCGTATTCAGGAGGCCAAAATTATCCGACAATGACTATAAACTCGACATTTTGGTCAAAATCGTATATTTAATAATTTGTTTATGACAAATTATCAAATTTGTGGGTACATATTCGACGATACGTATTAACGATAAAAGCGAACTCAGAATACCAAAATTATCCGAAAACGACCCTAAAGTCGGAGCTTTGAATTCATCTATTTTGTTAATAAATAAATTGCTTATGACAAAAAATTGTCTATCCAATCATAAACGGTCAAATTTTGCGTTTTTTAGAAATTTTTATGTACTCTCAAAAATGAGCCAATTATATTGTTTATTTATTGCTTATAAACAATATAAACAAGCTGTGCAACTTCATTTGTGGTGAACTTTTTTTCTGATGGCATTCAGAAGAGAATCAAAATCGATTTATTCCCAAGGATTTGCGGGTTTGGCCTATTTTTATATCCATTTGACTGCATTATATGATATAAGGCCATCTGATAATGTATCTCCACTTTTTGATTATTACTTAGAATATGGCTTCCAGCGCACACAAAACAAGCCATATTTCCAGAGAAACCCTCTGCATCGTCTTTTATTAGATGATAAAATAAGATAACTTTGAACACTTTCTATTCATAATGATATTGACAATTCAAATCACTTGTTTCAGATAATTAATTATTTATTCTCTTTCATATTAGGCTAAAATTAGAATTGAAAGTAGCGAATAGAATTTACCTATTTCGAAATCTGCTTATTACAGAACTTTCCTTGATATTCTTACACTCTCCTGAAATACGTACATGCAAATAATTATAACATAATACGTGTTATACACTATCCATTTGCAACAAGCTCCACAATTAGCACGGTTCGGTCAGCTAGTATTTTTAATATAATTATATGGTAGTTCTATTATATATGCATTATATTTCTGTTAGGATATAAAGGGGTTTTCGAGATGACTGAAAGATGTTTGCGACATATGATATTGCTCATCAGAATTAATGTTTATTTCCCTAAAATCGCCATTGTTATCGTCTTATTTAGAAAGGGAATCGATTTCATAAGTTTCAACATAACATGTTTATTCACAGTTTTCTCTGTCTTAGTTGAAGACAATTGACTATTTTTCTCAAATTAGTTTTTCCTGTCTTATCCCATCAATTCAGGAATTCAATACAAACCGCTATTTTGAAAGTTAAAGGCATTATATAAGTCCATTGAAATATTCATAAATTTAGAAATAAATCAACCTAATATTATCCAGGGGTGATGTGAAAAATTTTGAAAACTATGGAAACAACTTATTTTGTCATCATACATTTGCTCGAGATGAAAATTCGCAAAAACAAAGCTGCACCAGCCAAGATCAGAAACTGTATTTAATGGTTAGACAACGGCGGCTTCTCCGGTTGGGCCAGGGAGCAGTACATATAGAAAATCTTCTAAATCAAACTTAATTTCTTTTGAAGGATTCTTAGAAGCTTTAAAGATTGGTGCGTCCAATAACTCTTACGGGTTGCTTCGCCAGCCGTGTATTGAAACCGTGCCACATGATTGCTCTCAAATACTAACTCATAGCTTTGATTGATTTATTATTAGTTAATCGATGCTCATACTATCAGAACTGCAGCCATCAGCGCTGATATTTGTTTGTAATTGGAATTTGGCACTGAAGGTTCATACAAAAACACAGCACTAGTACAAGCTAATTTTATCTAGACATTTCACCAAACTTTGAATAAAGTTCATGTAATCATTTTCCCGATATGTATTCCCAAAATTTGTATTGACCGAAATCAACTAACATTCAATGTAAAGCGTAAGATTTTATGATATACACAATTTCTTTGAATAAAATTTATAGCAATGTGTTTTGTTTCAGGTTTCACACGCTGCTGAATTAGTAATACACATTCCTGGAAATTTGGGCCAAGATGGAGTCGTATATAGGTTAGACTATTATCCGCCTTTCGGTTATCCGGCTCCAAATACAACAATTGCATCAAAAGATATTCAAGACGTCATTCAATTTTCTAAAGCTCTACCTGGAACCAAGTATGATTTTTCGTTATACTACTCGAATTCTACTCATAATACTTTGACATGGACAGCCAATTTCACTACAGGTAAGAAACAAACGCACGTACAATTTGAGTCTTGCGAATCGGTATACGAGAGTCTTGCGTTTAGAAGCGAGCCAGATGCATTGTATTGCTTTACAAGGTAGACAAAACCAAGTATTTAGAAGGTTGGTCCATGTGCGATGCGCACTTTCCTTGTACAAGGATAGGCAAAATGCGGTATCAATTTTCAAAGATAATTAATTGATTTCATAATAGAAATAAAGGAATATGAATTCAAATGGATTTGCCATGCTTTAGGGATAAATGGAAATTACAATTGCCAACAAAGTGTTTTCTAGAAATATCAGATTGGTTGTGAATATGGAGAGTTTTCAATAATTCAGCTTTCTTTTGTGGTTGAATGTGCACGATACATCTAATTCAAGCTCATGTATACCTTATCTTTGTTATTATCTTCATGGCACTTATTTAATTTATTATTAAATCTTAATACACCGGTTTCTTAAACTGAACCTGTATATTCTTAAGCTTGTTAATAGCTTCCGTTTAAACTCCGCTAAACAGATGCGCCAGCCAGCCAGCCATGGCGATACCAGCTGTAATTCCCAATAAAACGGATGGTTCTAATCAGACTTCGCAATTTCCGAGTATTTTATCTGAAAGTTGATAAGACGTTCCTTATTTACTCCACACAGTTTTTCTTCTCAGAAGTTTCAAGTATAAAGTTGAAAGCGTCTTTACCGTCAAAAATATTCGACTCAATACTTTGACTTATACAAGGTGTTCCATCTGAGACGAGCCCATAGTGAGTGGAAAAATCTCCCGAAACACGTCGAATGATTTTGTTTGGGGGATATCTTTTGACGTATATTTGAGGCTTGAACGAGCAACCCCCTAATATGGGGCGCTTCAACCCCTCAAAATTGAATAGGGGAGAGGGGTTGAGTGATACGTCATTTGAAAGGTCTTGGAAGCCTCTTTACAACGGGGTATGAAAAACGTAAATTTGATGAACCGTTTTCGCCAAAAATTAATTTTGTTGCTCGAATGCGCCACCTTGAATATTTTGGTATTTGTACAATGTACAAGCTCATTTTTATTAAGCCTTTTTTACAAACTTAAGCAATCTCCAAAAAATCACATTCGTAAAAAAATTGAATTGTGTTGTCATGCTTACAATGAAAAAAATTAAATCTGGGTATTTAAATCAAATGTTCAAATTGTCCTCCATTGACTTCCATACAATAATACATTCTCTCAGACTAATAAATAAAAAACAGCAAAACGTTTCCTTATGTTGCCTTCATTTTTTGTTCTTAGGAGGTGCTTATCTGGTTTTAACGTTTCTTCGATCACTTAATGATTTTAATCAATCTGTTACTACTTTGCTGATTTGTTTAAAATTTCAAAAAATATGGTGTACACATTGCAAGGACGTGTTGAGCTGGTTAGGCTTTATTACCAAAATCAAAATTATGCCCGAGCGGCTGCAAGGATATTTAACGAAAACCATCCTGATCGTAGCGTTCGCCATAAGTACGTAATGGAATTGATTTCAGAATTTGTGGAGACGGGTTCAGTAATGAATAAAAAAAGGGCACCCATTGGAATTGTTAATGATGAAGGAGCAGCTGTGGCGGTATTGGGACATGTCCAACTTATGCCAAACACGCAATCTCTACGACAACTTTCTGCAGCTTCCGATATTAGCCAGTCTAACGATTTCAGAATTTTACATGAACACAAGTTCCATCCGTACAAAATTACATTAATTCAGGAATTAAATGATGATGATTGGGATCGAAGGCAAGAGTTTTGCGAAATTATGGTCGAGCGTATCAACAATAACCCAAATTTCTTGTACAACGTTTGCTTTTCTGACGAATGCACTTTTTTACTTAATGGAGAGGTTAACCGGCATAACTGTAGAATTTGGAGCCATACAAATCCTCATGTATTTCGAGAAGCTCACACTCAGCATCGGGAAAAGCTAAACGTTTGGGTAGGAATTTTTGGAGACCACCTAATTGGACCTCTGTTTATTCCTGGTAATTTAAATGCCGAAATTTATCTTGAAATGTTGGAAAATGCGATAGATCCGTTAATAACTGAACAATTAGAAAATGAACAACAATTGCATTTCCAACAAGACGGTGCTCCTCCTCACTACGCCGCACCAGTTTGCCAATATCTCTACTTGCAATACCCCGGTCGTTGGATTGGAAGAAGAGGTCCTATGGAGTGGCCTGCCCGATCTCCTGACGTGAACCCTCTGGACTTCTTCTTGTGGGGACATCTTAAGTCCAAGATTTTTGTGACTCAGCCTGAAAATTTGGACGCACTACGCCAACGAATTGTAAATGAGTAATTGTAACTCCAATTATGCTGAACCATGTTAGAGACGGTTTTCAGTCAAGATTGTATTATTGTATGGAAGTCAATGGAGGACAATTTGAACATTTGATTTAAACACCCAGATTTAATTTTTTTCATTGTAAGCATGACAACACTATTCAATTTTTTTACGAATGTGATTTTTTGAAGATTGCTTAAGTTTGTAAAAAAGGCTTAATAAAAATGAGCTTGTACATTGTACAAATAACCAAAATATTCAAGGTGGCGCATTCGAGCAAAACAAAATTAATTTTTGGCGATAATGGTTCATCAAATTTTCATTTTTCATACACTGTTGTAAAGAGGCTTCCAAGACCTTTCAAATGACGTATCACTCAACCCCTCCCCCCATTTCAATTTCGAGGGGTTGCTCGTTCAAGCCTCAAATATACGTCAAAAGATATCCCCCAAACAAAATCATTCGACGTGTTTCGGGAGATTTTTCCATTCACTATGGGATAAGAAATATACGGGGTGGCTCGTCTGAGATGGAACATCCTGTATATTGCCTGGAAAGGAGATTAAGAACTTCGCACCGACTAATTTCTAATGAACAATTTTTATAATTCCGGTTAGTCAATGGCTCTATAGATGGGTTTTAACAACATAAATATCGAAGTAATTATCTTTAGTCGAAAACTCTTGAATTATCGTTTTAAATTGTTGAGTTTGAGGTTTGAGTTGAATATTGCCTAATTACAATTGAATTCTCCTAAATCACCATGTTTCCTAGTGAATATATCAAAATATAGAATGAAGTTGAATTCATATATATTTTGTTGGAATAATATGAATAAGAGAACGCGAGTTTATCCATAACTGGGACAAACCACCACCTCTATATAGCAATACAAAGAACTCGGAAAAAGATTATGCTTAATATCAGTAAAGATGAATCTTAGGGAGGTATGAAACTTCGGTGAAAGGATAAAGACTATCTGAAGGTGGATCATCCACAACTCCACCTTCTACAAAGGAGGCTGGTAAGAAGGCAAAGTGCAGCCTCTTAGGAGAGGAGTTATCTATTGATATACCGATGAATTCAGAAGGGGAAAAAATACGGACTATTTGGGTCCGAAACCAAATACTTGGAACCTATGGGTGAATAAAGCCGTATATTTTAAACGAAAGTCTATCACGTCTGATATTCAAGGAGCCATGAAAGCGCGTGTAGGAATACACACTGTATAAGAAACCCCCAGAACAGGACACAAGAAACTTAGTATCAAACACTGGGGCTACCTTCCAGGACATAGACAAACAAACGACGCCTTAGAAAGCATAAAGGTCAGCAGAAATAACCAAAGAATCATAGTAGAATACACGGGACACTGCAAACTGAAGGGCCAAATGAGAATATTTTGGCCTAGTGAACTATGAGATGTGTAGATCCTGCAGATAAATTGAAGAAGTACCGATATATTTACTTAATGGCTGCGGAGCTGCACTCCTCCATAGAAGGAAATACTTCGGGACATGCAAAACCATAGAGGACATGACATCATTGAAGCCTGAAAAGTCTTTGTAAAAGTTCTAAAGCTCACCGACGTACTAATTAATATTAAAGAGTACCTAGATGGGGATATAATAGTCCTTCAGACGCGGAAGTAACAACACACATAATCTAATGTACTCTTTAATAGAAATTATTCCTTCTAATATTTACCGTAAACGATTGCCGTTTGAGGAAATCGTCGGTTCTGCTTATACTAATCGCATACGAAGCCAGAAGAGTAAATTGCATTTATTTAAGCTATTTCTAAAATCGTTAAAAAAAGTTCTATAGCGAAAATTTCTTCATTATAATATTTTTCATCGAACTTAGAGCAACGAATCCATATGTCTGTGTGGATGTTCGTCAGAAATTGCTTGTCAACACAAAAACTCAAAAACAAAAGGTTCTATCATATTCAAATTCTGACGAACCCTGTTGTTTTTCAGAGGAATCGTGTTAATAAACACATCCTTTCTGGAGGTAAGAACATTTAAAAAAAGCATAACTCCCAAAGTGTACAGTTTAAGGTAATTTAAAATTGCTTACCCCAAATTTCAATAAAATCGTTCAAAAACAACACCAAAAACAATTATTGAAGTAAACTTAAATTTACACTGTACTTTAACTGTTTATAACAAACGATGAATCAAAGATATGATCTAGGGGCTAAGATACTTGACTCCCACTCGGGGCTCGGGTTCGATTCCCAATAACGGAAAATTTTCTTTAAAAAAATATTTTACTATTTAGTTGTGTAAAGATAATAAAATAAATAATTTACACATGTGTGTGTGTGCGTGCGTGCGTGCGTGCGTGCGTATCCCACTATGATATGAACTGTATTGTTTTTGGGCGCGGTAACACCGTTTCGAGTATTATTCCTAACATTCATCTCAAATTTTCAAACGGAACTATGGTATTTTATTGAAGCGAAAAATAACTTAACGTCCTTCATTAGCGGTTTCTAAATCATTTCCAATATATTTCTCTCTTCCTACAATCATTTGCATCTGACTTGCAGACCGCAGAAGTGTCCGAAAGCTATTTTGCTAACAAAAGTGAAGGAAGTCACGTGATCAATTGATCACCGCTTTTTCTTATTGCTTCCTTTTCTTCGTGATTCAATCTCAAATTTGTGGCATTTTGTTTTTTCAGCAATTTATCGAGTTCAGGATCTTGTTGAAATTGGGTGGTGTTGGTTTTATTATAGTCTTCAGTTTCGGTCACGTTTAATGGTTAAATATGTATTTACTGCTTGTGGGAAGTCCGTACTGTTTGTTACAGTTATCAAACTTCGTTAATTTCAATTTTAACTAAAGATTGACAAATTTCGATTCTTTTGGCTGGATGATTAGATATTACTGGATTTATAAAATGTTGATGTCTCGGTTCCATACCGAAAGTTTCTGGTTTTGGAGTTTCCAAATAAATAGAAATCAGTTCATGCTGTGTATAAAGTACGTTCTTTTTCAGATCAATATTAGCTCCTAATTGTTTCAATAAATCCATACCAATTAATTCATCATACCTGTGATTGAATTCGAAAATGTGAAAATTAAAATATTATTTAGTTTGGAAAATGTTTGTTAAACGAATACATGCTATGTACTCAAAATTAAAAATATATTAAAAATACAAGTATTATTTAGAAACAAAAACTATATAATTAGATTCTAAATCTAGTGCTCACTCTGCCAAAATAATATTAATATGCAAATCCAAAATAAATAATTTGATATTTGGTTTTTTGCGTGCTGTTTTGATTTTGGACGGTAGTTTCTGGATATAGTCATTATAATATTTATCAACTATTTGTGGAGTGATCAAGGTTTTAGATGAACGTGTATCAATCATGATTTTTAAATTAACTTGCGGTGTCTCAATGTAGAGAAGGGTGGTATTATTTGTGTTAGTTAAATGTATCAAGTCAAGTCTTGTGTTGGGCCTTATGTTTGGAAATTATCGTTTCTCTCTTCTTGAATAGTATCATAATATTAATCTCTATATTATATTCTTCTTCTTCCGTAAATTAATCTTGCGTGTAGTTTTCGTTTTGTGTATATAGTTTTCTTCAGGGCTTTGTTCATAAATTTTTTCTTGAAATTTTTCTTCTGATTTGATCATAGTCTTATCATTTCATTGGAAATGATTGTTTGATTGCAACGTACACCTTGAATTTCCTGATGTTATGTCCATTGGTTCGACTGGACATTGTTTCACATTATCCTATAGTCTATTTTGGAAGTTCGGTGGTAATTATTATTTATATGGTCTATTTGTAAGTTGGGAAAAGTCTTGATGCGATTTGTAGGATTAGGTCAAAATTGGGTCTCCCGAATGATTATTATTAAATGTTGGTCTCATATTGAAATTATGAAATGTTTAAAATAATATGTTTGGCTGTTGTTAGTGGCTCCTGATCTAAATAAAGAATTATTCGTAAGGAAATTTTCGTTTTGTGTCACGAAAAATATAAATTGTTCTAATTTTACAGTATTTCTTATTCAGATTGGTAAATCCCCGTAAAATCGTTGAGAGTTTGTTTTTAATATATACCTATCTTGACAACTCTAATGTTTGCATCTGGTCTTGTTAGTTGTACGAGGACAAGGTGAAAATTACCTGAAAAATGAAACAGATGGCACCACAATCTAAAATCCCATGTGAAATTTACCATCTTCAACAAGAACACATTCAAATTTTCAGACTGATATGTCATTCAGTTCTGTTTTGACACCCACCTAAAGCGTGCAACCTTGAAGATTTTTTTAAAAATGGAAAAAAGTGAATTTCGCGTCTTTACATTATTTCTTGCGTGGAAAAAACATTACGCAAACCTAAGCATCGCTTGTTAAACATCATGGGGACTCTTCACCATCGATCGGAACGATTCACAAGTAGTTTACCGATTTTCGTTGTGGTAGTATGACCTCAAACGACGCCGAACGTTCTGGTGATCAATTTGAGGTTACAATACCAGAAATCGTCAACAAAATCCATGGTATGATATTGGACGATCGGCGAGTTGAAGTGCACGAGATTGCTGAGACTATGGGCATCTCAACCGAACGGGTTTTTAAATTTTGAATATGAGAAAGCTATCTATCAGACGGATGCCATTTGCTCTCTGTTGTCAACAAGCGCGACCGCGTGACAATTTCAAAGAGGTGTTTGGCGATGTTCAAGCACGATAAGGAGGACTCTTTGCTCCGTTTCATAACCGTGGATGGAACATGGATCCATCACTATACAACAGATACCAAAGAACGGTCGAAACAGTGGACTTGTCATGGCGAATCGAAGCCGAAAAAGGCCAAAGTGGGTTTATTTGCCAACAAAGTCATGGTGACAGTTTTTTGGGTTGCACACGGTATCGTCCATATAGATTACTTTGAAAAGGGCAAAACGATCATCGGTGTAATTTATACAGATCTGTTGGATCGATTCGACGCCGATTTGAAGCGAAAGCGGCCGCATTTGGCAAATTAAACAGTGCTATTGCAGCAGGACGACGCACCGGCGCACAGGTCCGCAGTCGAAATGGCAGAATTGCATGAATTGCTATGGCCAAATAAATCATCTTTTCTTTAATTTTTCACGGACTTTTCACCTTTCCCTTGTATTTTAGTTAGTAATAGACTCAACAAATCTTGACACATGTCGATTAAGTCTAGAATAATCATAATGATCATTGAACATAGCTAATTATTAATACATGAAAGTCAATAATTTAACAATTACTTGTTAGAAATTAATCTGATTCTTGAAGGTATTATAGGTCTCTCTATATTACCTTTGTGGATCAGATTAATTCCAAACATTTAATTGTTAAATTATTGACTTGTGTATTGGTTTGTGTCGCTCTTTGTCCTAACATTGCTCGTCGTGACTTTTATCAAGTAGAGAAGATGTATTCAGTCAATGTTCACAATGCGTTGGTTTTTCCAAGCGACATCTATTCGCGGGTGATGGCGTTAGTTGTTCTATCCTTCTAGAACTTTGTTGTTGGTTTGTGTATACATCAGCAGAGATAACGAGCTCTACTAGATCTAGATCAGATCCACTAATGAGCCAGAGAAAGCTGAACATCTGTCTGTAGCTTCCTATGTGTTATGTCATTCATCGATCTAGAGAGGACCTATACTATTAATATACAACAGATATTCCAACGAATGTCCGAAATTTTTCATAGACCGATTACAATAATCTCCTTATATTATCAATTGGAAAATCCTGTTAATAAAGAACGACTTCAGTATCATTTTAATCAACTTGACGCTCTATATATACAATACATTGTTTCAATGTACATTTGGAGTTCAAATAACAGTAACTTTCTACATATAAACATTACGCACCACGTATGAACTACTTTGCCAATTTTTTTAATATTGATATTGTTTCATGTGAAAATGAATACATTATCGATGTTACATAATCTTTGTTCAACCTTCATTTGATAATATGGAACAATCGAACAATTTCCATGTTCAAACAAATTTTACTCCTTATATGTAAAGGAACGTGTAGGACCATTATTTAATATGCAAACGACAATGTTATCAGGTTAATGTGCATTTTTTATTGTTTGTTATTATTATTCGCTCATAAAAAATGTGAGTAACGAACACTTTAATGTACTACATTCGTACATGCAAATTAAAAGGAAGTGGGTAATTACGTGCGTCCTAGAAATATACATTATAAATGTTCACTATCTACCACTTTACTCATAAATGCAATAATTAGTTTACTACAACTCGCGGAAAGTGTTAACGAAATTTGCTCAATAGATTGTATCATTATTTCATGTACAAAATGATTCAATGTGCATGCAGATCCATTGAATATTAATCTTCCGTCTTGTAAACTACGTTTTATCTGATATTTCCGGTTGAGGTGTGAAGTTGTTGAAAATTGTTTTCCGGTAATGTAAAAACTGCTAGATGGTAAGGCGTCCGCTCCCGAACTGTACTTTTTTTTAGTGAATAGCGAGGGGCGAACCGCTGGGGTGAAATTTGTACAACGAAATCTACGTACCATTGATAATTCATGGAATTTATTGAATTATCGTGACAATTCATCTGGAATTCATGATTTCATCGGGACTTTACGGGATTCATAGAATTCCTGCATTAACATTGAAATGACGTTGTAACAAAAAAAAATGTTTTTTGTTGTTGCTGATGATTGCTATAATAAATTCATCACGACAATGGTTATGAATAATTTTGTCATAAAAATGAGTGATTGTGCAAGGTATCTTATTGGAGATTAGAACAAACATGTGGTTAGTCAATGTGGATCGCTAATTTCAAGTCCATTTAGAAATCAATTCTGTCAACTAATGTTACATGGATCTTGATGAACTACGTCATTCAGATGGAATTTAGGTTGTTAATAAATATTTTAGTACTGACATTAAGCGTAAAGTATAGGTATTGCCAAATTGTAGCTTACGATTCGCTTTTAACGTATTAAATTTTCTAGGTTTGTTAAAGTGTGTTTAATTCGTTAAAATTTGCTTAAATCGGGAAAAACCTGTTAACTCTAATAATAAACGATCATGTATTCATAATGTAAATACCAGAAGAAATGCAAATTCATGCTCTATATACAACCAAGTTTATGAATTGCTTCAAATGTACTGCAACAAAGTTAATTAAATACAAACAACTTTTTGAATTTCCTTTTAAGTATACAATTGAAAATGAGGTTAAGTTGTTGACAGAGCAAAGAACAAATTATTATACTCTACCCGAGCAAATCGGATGAGTATACATCTACTCAAGCTATTTCTAAAATCGTAAAAATATTTGTTTACAGGATAACTCGAAAACGAAAGATCATATTAGCTTTGAATTTCATTCTTTATGTATGGTGTAAAATTATTTAACTTTTAACAAAAATTATCATAAACAACCAAGCGGATCTGCAATGGGCAACTCAGTTTTTCTTTTTTTTTGACCAATATTAATCTAAACTAACTTGAAATCTCCTTAAAATCAAAATTGAATCAGTTTCCAAAAGCTTGGTATAGATATGTTGAGGATATCTTCCCGATTACAAGTAAAGATTTTGATTCACATGGCTTTTTGAACACGCTTAATATCCAATTTGATAAATTGAAATTGACTGTCGAAATAGAAACAGATAACCAGTTTCCTTTCCTTCATATTAACATTATAAAAGATGATAATCACTTGAATTTCGACATATACAGAAAACCCACTCAAACAACAACAACAACGAAGTTGAGAAATTTCAGCAAATAGCGTTGGACAATGATTACGACAAATCTTTGATCAATAATTTAATTGATAAACAAAAAGGGGATATTGAAACGTAACCAACTAACCAAATACTTCAATAAAATTCAAAAGTTTCACTTATCATTCTTCAGTAATTAATAAATTCCATAATATGTTTTCTAAATTTGCAATGCAACCAGTTTATAGATGTAAGAATAAGCTAAAAAACCGTTTAGGCAAACCTTTCAGTTTCAGACTTCGAAAAATCTGTTATTTACAAAATCGTTCGTGAGTCGTGTTCAAAATACTATGTGGTCAACCTACAAGGAACATTTTAACTCGGGATAAGGAATATTCTGCCGATATAAGAAGAAATAATGTTGAAAAATGAGCGTTAGCGGAATATATTTCAGTAAAGGTCGCGCCATTTCTCAAGGAAGTTTATCACTTTTAAAACACAGTACAGACAAATATCTAGCTAATTTAGAAAGAATGGAAATGTATAAACGAAAAAGCAAGTTATTAAATTCAGATTTGTCACCAGCTGGGAGTAACCCTCTGTTTACATTATCATCCCCAAATAGTATTTAAACGGGCACATTTTGATTTATAATCTAGTTTACTCCGTTGTTGGCTACTTGGTATCCTCAGTACTCAGTACAGTATATTTAGTGGATATGGGTGATTATATTTTATCTAGTGTATCCACAGTATGAGTTCTTTTATAGTTTATAAACGTTTCGATCACGTAAACTCTTTATATTATGTACTGTACAAAGAATTCACGTTATTTTTTTCGTTGCTTTTATTATTATTGTCCAATAAAAAATATCTACGTATATGTTTTTTAAATATATATTCTGAATAAAGAGGTTTTGTCATTATCAGAAATTACTATAACAATGAAAGAATCATTGATTTTTTAGTGCTTTATATTTGTTTCACGTTTTAAATCTTATTTATGGAAAACACAATAATCTCAGCCGATATAAGGAATTTTTTGGAACGTTATTGGATGGGTTCTTGAAATATCATCAAACTTTATCCAGATTGTCTCCATTCATCCAATTATACCCGAAATAATTCTTTTTACCTTGAAATTTATATTTTTATTCGAATTTAATTAAATATTTGCCGCTTTTTTTTATTCTACACCCACATTCATTGTCTATTTATTAATTATTTTCCAATATGCCAAAGAATGGTGGCACTATTTATATTTTATAAATGTCACCTAATTATGATAAAATTTGATTTATTCTTTTTAATTAATTTTTTCATCGTCAACAATAATGGCGTGTAAAAACATCTTAGACGTATTTTTACTGTACCTTAACGCGATGACGTTTATTTAAAAAAATATACAAGTTCTGCTCATCAGATTTCTTGATTTTATGGGTATATCGAGTAAACCTATCACAACCCAGCTGAAAATCTAGTATCTCATGTCAATAGAGAGACCTCAGAGATAATTAAGAAATGTTTAAAATAGTATGATATAAGTGTTGCGCATAAACCTACTAACTGTGTTGGGAAATATTTTTCAAATCTAAAATCTTCAATACCTACCCACACAGTATACAAATTAAATTGTTTAGATTGCAATGGGATTTATACAGGAATCTCTGAACAATATTCATGGAAAAGAATATATGGCCATAAGTATAGTACAAGAAACAAAAATTTAGAAAATTCCACCGCCCTTGCTAAACACTGCTTTGATCATAATCATCAATTCGATTACAAAAATTTTAAAATTTTAACTAAGGAAACCAATTATTATAAAAGATCTATTCTGGAGATGATTTATATAAAACGTAACTCCAAGTCTGTAAATCATAGAACAGATATTCTATCATTAAGTCAGATTTATACTAATTTAAATTATTAACACCTTTGCAAATTCCTACTTGCGTCTTTATAATGTTAAAAGTGTATTTTAGGTAGAACGTTCAAAAGCAATAGTTCTAATAAAGTCTGACAACCTTTTTCTATTACCTCATAAATATTCATCATCTGGTTCGAAAGTGGATCCCCGAATGGTATATTTTTAGTTCAGTGATTCAGTCGTATTACATACTGTGATTCGATATGTATATAGAGCTTAAAAAATATTGCTTAGCAGCGGATTCTTAATTCATATACCTGAAACATTATTCGTGTTATAATTTCGATTTCGTGTTTCTGTTTGTTTCGGCCACGTGGGCATTTTTAATTGAAATCACCACGATAAGGACGCCTTGTGGTGATACAATTTGTTTCAAGAAATCACGTTTATACAGGTATACGTCTTCTGATGATGCTCATAAGACCGAAACGTACGTAAAGACGAAAATAATTAGCATATGTGTTAGTGTGACCCGAGGGGGTGACCACTCATCAGAAAACGTACACGTATTGCCGAAATCCCATATGATTTCCTGAAATATTTGGGATTTCCAAGGATTTCCTAGAAATGTTATGTGACCTCGAGAAATTTCCGGGGATTTCGTGGGAATCATATAAGATTTCGAGAGATTTCCGATGATTCCGTGGAAATCGCATACGATTCCGAGAGATTTCCAAAGATTTCTTGGAAATCCCAACCGATTTCGATGGATTTCCTAGAAATAATAAGAAAATTATTGCGACACGTTATTGGAAATGGGAGATTTTAAAGAAGTTTTGGTGCCTGAATCACAGAAAATGAAAAGTTTTCTTATTTCAAAGTCATTCTCAGTCAAATTTATTTCATTAATTTGATCAAATATCACTTAATTTGAACATGTGTATTCTTGAGACCGAAATATCATTTTGCAGCAAAGTAATGGAGTTCTTGGTAAAAATGTTTTTGATGTACCTATCATTTTGAGAATATACAGGGTGTCCTCGAACTGCGTGGCTAAAATAAAACCGAAGATTCTTTGATTCGAAAAAAATTTGATGAGCCTTTTTACTTTTGCCTCAAGTGTCTTGTTTAACCGGTAGAGGGCTTCAAACTTGCAAAAATAATTTTGTTTTTTCGGTATAACTTGAGAACGTGATGGAGGACTTTTACAATATTTGGCAGGTGAGTTACTGTAAATAATAGCCGTTTTTGAGAGTGGAGCATAGAGCCTTAGAGACCATAGAAATGGCTCAAACTTGAGGATGTAACGGGAAAAGTGTCCAGAACTTCTTTGTGGTCGATGTAATTCACTCTATATTTTTTATGTAGTTAGCTTATCTACTTTGAAAACTTTTCTTACTCTTAAAAAATTTTGATAAAATCAACGGATTAGCTTGAAAAAAATAATTTTCGAGTCTCTGCAATTTTGGCTTACTAATTTTACTTGATGAAAATACCTTAGTTGCCTTTGCTTTTCTAATGTCATTTTGGCATTTGGAGAATTTATTCTCAAAACTGTCAGTTTTTACTTTGCTTTCCGTAAAAAAATTTTATAAAATTATTGCTCAAAATTTCACTAACACTGAAATGGTTAATATCTCGGTAAAACACGAATAATAAAAACAATAGAAATGGGGAAACGATGTGATTATTTAAGAAAAACAAATGCTAAATTAAAAGAAACAACAAAACTTTTTGGGAAATCGCTAAGGCATCAATTGTTCAAAATGTTGCCCATTTTCCTGAATACACAAATTAATTCGTTTCAAGAAATTGGATTGAACTCTGGCTAGTACTTCAGGATCATTCTTCAATAAATCCGCTTCATGATTAATTCGTTGCAACAATTCCTCTCGTGTGTTTGCTGGAGCTGCATAAACTTTCGACTTCAAAGCGCCCCATAGAAAGAAGTTGCAGGGCGTCAAATCAGGGGAGCGGGCCGGCCAGTTCACTGGTGCATCGTGTCCTCTACCTATCCAGCGATCTGGATATTCCGCATTCAAATGTCGCCTCACAGCTAATGTGAAATGAGGAGGTGCACCATCATGGATACACCAGGCCACGACGAATGTGTAAGGGCAAGTCTTCCAACAGTTCAAGTAGCCTTTGTTCCAAAAAGTTCAAGTAGTTCTCCCCGTTCAATCGATCGGGTATAACGGTAGGGCCAATAATAGATAGATAGATAGATAGATAGATTTATTTCATCACATTGAATACAAAATGTACAATAGTGACATGTCAAACTGGTAAATTAACAAAAGTAATAGTTGCAGTTAATACATACTAATTACATCTAAAATAGTTATTTCTAAAATTAAAACAAAACTAACATGTTAAAAAATTAATGTCTCACAATTTAAATACTCTTCGATGGAGTAGAAACAGTGCCTCAATAGTGAGTGCTTTACTCTAACCTTATAACGGTTATAACTCAAACCAGTAATGTCTGCTGGTATTTTATTGTATAAATGTAAGTTGAGTGAATTTCGAGCTGATAGATCCAGTCGATGAAATTGAGGTCTTAGTTGTGCACCTCTTCGAGTTGGGTAATTATGAAAATCAGCATTTGTGAGGTACTTAGTATTATTTTTGTGTATTTCTAAAACATTGTAAAGTATGAAAATACATGGCAAGGGTAGAATTTTAAGTTCTTGAAATAAAGGACGACAGTGTTCTCTGTAAGAAACATTGGCTATGATCCTGATTGCTTTTTTTTGCATACGAAAGGCTTTAATTGCATGTGAAGACTGGCCCCACAATAGTATGCCATATGTTAGGTGGCTGTTAAAAAGAGAAAAGTATATCTGTAATACCATACTTTGACTAAGACACAATTTCAGTTGTCTTAGAAGGAACAGTTGTGTAGAAAGTTTTTTGCACAAACTAGCAATATGTGCTTCCCAATTTAACATGTCATCAATTCTAAACCCCAATAAATCTACATATTGCTTCGTTGTTACTTGTCGATTTGATGATATTATAATTTTCTGTGTCTTATCCCTGTTTAGTTTGAGATAATTTGAAGTAAACCAAGTTTCAGCGTTTTTATCTATTCTAGAACATAGGTCCATTAAGTCGTTTATATTTGAGTCTGCTTCTACGGTTGATACATCATCTGCATAGCAAAATGATAAGCTTGGAAGTAAGAAATGGAAAATGTCATTAATGTATATCACAAAAAGAGTTGGTCCCAGAATGGAACCTTGTGGTACACCATGCGAAATGGATCTACATGTGCTAGAATTTCCAGATGTATAAACAGCTTGTTTTCTGCCACATAAATAGGT
The DNA here is from genome assembly GCA_958510875.1 of Endomychus coccineus. Classification (NCBI taxonomy): domain Eukaryota; kingdom Metazoa; phylum Arthropoda; class Insecta; order Coleoptera; family Endomychidae; genus Endomychus; species Endomychus coccineus. Next base: position 130,500,809 of record OY294068.1, on the reverse strand, counting down.
TTTCATTAGCTCTAAAGCTGTGCCACGTATACCATAATAATCCAGTTTACCTAGTAGGAGCTCATGGTTTACACTGTCAAAAGCCTTACTTAGGTCACATAAAGTTAGAGCAGACACTAGGCCGTTTTCTATATTCTCTATTATTGAATCAACAATAGCCATCACAGCTTGGGTTGTTGATTTGTTAGACCTAAATCCGAATTGATTTTTATTAAGTACTGAATGAGCATTTAAAAAAGAAATTAAGCGGTCTTTAATTAGCATCTCAAAAATTTTACCAAAGATAGGTATGATAGATATGGGTCTATAGTTATCCGGAATATTTGGATCTCCCTTTTTAAATATGGGAATAACTTTACTTGTTTTAAAAATATCTGGAAATAAACCTTCACAGAGGCAACGATTGAAAAGAGCAGTTAATGGACCGGAAACAAGGTGTATGGTTTCTTTAATCATTCGACTGTTTAAGTTGTATATGTCCAAGCAAGCAGAGTTTTTTAATTTAATAATTGCTTGTTTAACTTCGACCTCAGTAACTGGACTGAGGAAGATAGAGGTGCTAGGTTTGGGGAGTGTAAAAAGGTAGGTTTGAGCATTAATGTTGCAAGAGGGTAGAGATTTTACAATTTGTTCAGCTACATTTGTGAAAAAGATGTTATATTCATCAGGGGAAATGCTGCTTGAGGCTGAATTTTTTTTATTTGAATTGCGCTCATAGTTAATTAACTTCCAAGCGTCCTTGGATTTGTTATTTGATTCATTAATAAAATTATCGTATGAAATTCTTTTGGCATTTTGTATATCGCTCTGGTATTGCTTTTTATAAACTTTAAATGCGTTGTGGTGTTCAGGCCTTCCAGTTGCAACTCTAACATTATTTAACACCTGGAGGTTTTCTCTCATTTGTATTAATTTGTCATTGAAAAATGTCACTGGTCTTTTGTGCCCGGTATTGATTCGTTTTAGTGGGAAAACTTGATTTACAAGAGAACTGTAAGTCATGTTAATAAATTCTGCTATTTTATTTATGTTGTTATTTTCGTCATAGGCAATTTTCCAATCAACTGATTCTAACGCTACTTCGAGAGATTTCAACCCTTTTTTTGTGATACATCTATTCACGGTGTTTTCGATGCAATCACCAGGATACGTAGATATTGTAATAAACTGCCCTGCATGATCGGCAATACAGGGATCAAAAATTCCCGTTTCACAGATAGAGTTTTCTAGATCAGTAAAAATGTTATCAATGCAACTGGAAGACCTCGCAGTGCTCCTAGTTGGTAAATCAATTTTAGGTTTAAGATCAAAAGATTCACACAAGTTAAGCCAGTATTCTGAATTTGCGTTTTTATCTTTAATGTTAATATTGAAATCTCCAGCAAAAATTATATGTTTGTGCCTACCTGTTATTGAAGTTAAAAGTTCTTCAACTTTGTCAAAATATAACTCAAATTCCCTAGACAGTGAAGATCTATAGGATATAATAAGAACTGTTTTTATCTTCCTGATCTCTAGTGCACAAAATTCAGCGTGCTGTTCAACACAGAAATGATCCAAGGAAAGAGGAAAGCACTCAATATTATCATGGGCAAAGATTGCTACTCCACCGTGTTTCATATTTTCCCTACAAAAATAAGACTTTAAAACATAATTATTTAAATTTAGTAACTTTAAACGATCTGTGTTTAGCCAGTGTTCTCTAATGCACAAAAAATCAAAATGGTTTGTCTCTAAGTACAAATTAAGTTGCTCGATTTTATTTGATATACATTGTACATTAATATGACCGATTTTTAACGATTTGTTTACAACTGGTTTACTGTCACAGAAACGGGGTTTTTTCCTACCAATTTGTGTGTGCGTGTCTTCTGAAGAAATAAAAACTCTATTGACGTCGTCAGTAGATTGTAGAGGTCTTATGACTGAGGATCCTCCGTTGCTGGTGGCATCCTCTTTTTGGGTAAAAACCTCGAGATAACCGCTCCATTTGGCCAAACTTCTCGTTTCCAGGCCGCCTTGACATCATCCTGTTTTATAATCACTTTCATTGATGCATAATATTCGGGGTACTTAGAAGAATGCTCTTCACATCGGACTCTTGGGAAATTCGGCTCCAGAAAAGCCTTCAGTTGTTCGGGCTTAGTGCCGGGCGTTAGTCTGGTGACATGAAATTGAGCAAATTTTGGGACAGCTTGAATTTGAGTGATATCCTCATTGCGACCTACAACAAATCGCCGCGTCCTTCGTTTGGTTACATGCCACTCATTGTTTCTGTCAGATATCTGAGTTTGATCTCCCATCTGTTGAATCTCTCGCATGTTATTCATCATCTGGGCCTGTAAAACGGCATTGTTTACTTCTTGTTGAGCGATCAATCTTGTTTTATTATTATCGATTTGAGGGTTATGTTTATTTGAAGAAGAGGAAGAATAGTTTCTGACACTGCCAAGGTCACTGCTTTCACTAGCTTGCAAAACTGGTTTCTGTTTCTGTGGAACTGGCTGTTTGCTTTCCAAGTTTGATGCCGTTTGACTAGCATAGGTCGTCTTTTGTTTATCACTTTTTTGTTGGTGTTGATCTTCGTTATTCCCATTTTTTGCTTCTTTCTGCTTTTTGTTAAGATAGTCTGTTTTTTCTTGTAATAATTCTAAATTTGTGTATAATAAGATTTCCTTGGCTTTCAACTCAGAAATTATTTCGTCTTTACCTTTTAAAATATCATCTTTAGCTTCTAATAATTTATGTATGATTTCTCCTTCTGTAAATTCTGCATTTGCTATCTTAACCTCAACATATCTTGAACAGCATTTCACATGGTTTTTCTCTCCTAAGGCCATTAGTCCTGCTATTCTTAAAGCACATGAATTATGATACACTGCTTCACAAGTTATGCACTTTACAACTGAATTTACCACGTTTTTTTTACAATATTTGCATATTTTCGTCAGATCACTTTTACTCGCGTCTACATCACCCGCCATCTTGTTCAAAGTCAATAATAATAAAGTTATCCACAATTCCAACTCAAACATTGATTTTAGTTTGATTCTGAAAATATGTAACTTCCGTTTCATGAGGATTTTCATCAGCATAGAAATGTTCATTATGGAGGTTAAAAAGACCACATCTCGTGAAAGTATCTTCGTCCGTGAACAGAATTCTTCTACAAAAATTGGGGTTTGCGTTTTGTCTTTGGACAATAAGCCGACGGAAATCTAACCGATGACCTGGATCCATAGGCAATAAGTCTTGAACTGTTTTAATATGATAGGGATACAACAGTTCTTCTTTCAGTACATTATGGACTAATGATTTTGAGGCTCCAATACGAAGTCCCAAACGTGGTGTGCTTATCCCAGGTTCAGTTTCAACCGCTTCCAGTATCGCTTCTTCGAGCTCTAACGTCCTTCTTGTCCGTCTGCGTCCAGTTTCTCTGCGATTTGCTTCAAATTTGCCAGTTTCGCGAAGGTTTGCCGATTTGGAATTCTGCGATGCGGATATCTTTCCCTTCTCCGGCCATTGCAACGACAAAGTCCATAAATCAATAACATATCAACCATTTCAGTGTTAGTGAAATTTTGAGCCATAATTTTATAAAATTTTTACGGAAAGCAAAGTAAAAACTGAGAGAGTTTTGAGAATAAATTCTTCAAATGACAAAATGACATTAGAAAAGCAAAGGCAACTAAGGTATTTTAATCAAGTAAAATTAGTAATCCAAAATTGCAGGGACTCGAAAATTAATTTTTTCAAGCTAATCCGTTGATTTTATCAAAATTTTCTAAGAGTAAGAAAAGTTTTCAAATTAGATAAGCTATCTACATACAAAATATCGAGTGAATTACATTGACCACAAAAAAGTTCTGGACACTTTTCCCGTTACATCCTCAAGTTTGAGCCATTTCTATGGTCTTTAAGGCTCTGTGCTCCACTCTCAAAAATGGTCATTATTGACAGTAACTCACCTGCTTAATATTGTAAAAGTTCTTCATCACGTTCTCAAGTTATACCGAAAAAACAAAATTATTTTTGCAATTTTGAAGCCCTCTACCGGGTAAACAAGACACTTGAGGCAAAAGTAAAAAGGCTCATCAACTTTTTTTCGAATCAAAGAATCTTCGGTTTTATTTTTGCCACGAAGTTCGAGGACACCCTGTATTTATTAAAAGAAATCGAAAAGAAATAAATTCTGGTTTCATCGAAGTTTATATATTGATCCAAAATATAATAATTTGGTTGAATGAAACAATCAAATTTGATCGAATCAAATTAATACCTATTGCACGAATGCTTGTCAAATTCGCCGTATTGATTCGACAATCGACACTAAGATATACTTGAGAAAATTAACAAAAAAATGTATACCTAGTTAGACCAACGAATGATTCATTTGATACAATGAACATGCGCTTAAATTGAGGCTTTAATTGAGAGTTGATATTCAATAATTATTTTTCTTGCTTCAACAAATTATTTTGTCGTGCATATAATGACACTTTTATTTCTCTAGTTCGAATGAATTTTGTTCAATGGGACCAATTTTGTTTCTTTCGTCAAGTATTATCTCGAGTATTATAGAACTCGATCAATCCTTGTGATTCTTATCATACAATTGTATGTGGATGGTAATAGACGATATAAAAAAGTATAGGTAATTTCCATTCACATTGCTTTATTCAACCCAAAATTATCTTACATTGACTAGTTTAAAAATTCCACAATCAAACATGTTTTTTTGTTTTTGAATATCTGTTCAATTTTTTTTTCCTCGTGGTTAATGCAAAACGGTCCTTTTCCGATTAGGTTAACAGGCCCAAAAAATATGTATTTCTTTTCAATCAACTGAACATCCTCACACTTGGGCCATATATATTTTTATGAATCTAGTTCCCATTTGAGGAATTTTATTTTGAATTGATTGTCTGAGATGATGTCCACAATACGGCTAATATACCACGTGCCGTAATATACAGCATAATAGTGTTCTATCATTATTTGTAAACTTGTGTCTTCGTCTCGGTCTTCGTGATTTAGATTCTCTTTTATTACTCTTTTTTTCGATGTACTCATATTTTTGCATCGCATATTCCTGTCTGAAGACAAATGTCCTTTCTGATGAGAAAAGAGCCAGCATGCGTTTCTACGCATGCATTATAATTTCGCATTTCTCTAGCGACTGCGATTTCCGAAGAGGATTTCGGTGATGATTTCGAAAGTTTTGTCAGTTATTTCCGGATTTCCGGTAGGATTTCGGGGATTTCAAAGTGATTTCGGATTTCTGGAGCGATTTCCTAAGTGATTGCGGGATTTCGGCCGAAAATCAAGCGATTGCGGTCGACTGCGGGGCAAATTTGTACACGTATTGCCAGAGTGGTCACCCCCTCGGTGTGACCTATTTTCCGAGAATTTTATATATAAAACAAGTCAATAATAATAATTCGTTACTATTAGTTCACACTCATCGCTTCATTATCCTGAAAGATCATCGGTCACAGCATGAGTAATTAACATTTTGTGCTAAATTTCAAATGAATATTTTTGAATACTTCACTTATTGTAACTGTGCAGGAAATCATCAATTAATTAAATTTTTTATTTTTCTAGTTCCGGATCCACCATCAAATCTGTCCGTAACAGTCAGAAGCGGAAAGTCTGCAGTAATTTCATGGAGTCCTCCAGCTCAAGGAAGTTACTCAAGTTTCAAGTTGAAAATAAATCCATTAAATAATATACTAGATGTTAAATCTCAACCACTAATTATAGATAATGTAGGGAGTACATCATACATACTTCGTGATCTCACTGCTGGTGCTACTTACCAAGTTCAAGCATTTACCGTATTCGAGAATAAAGAAAGTGCAGCTTATACTTCAAGAAACTTCACAACAAGTAAGTATTTGTGATTACAATACCTTTAAATTCGAACACAATGTTGCACTCATATTTATTCATGGCTCCGTATAATATTGACCTTATTCATTTCTTGTTGGCTTTTGTCAGATAACAGATAACCAGGTAAGGTATCTCTAGTCTAGATTGATCAGTAACATTACAACCTAAAAGATATTATTGTTCTGTCTCCCATTTTGTTAGTCAGGTTATTTATATCTTCGACAAAATGATTCTGTATCATTGCAAACTTTCTCGTTCCGCCGATGAGATCGATGCGAGAGCGAAACAGGACTATCAGTTTATTATGTTACTGATCTATTTAGATAAGAGAGACTTCACCTTCAAAAATCATAAGTCAGCTTATCTATTTTGTAATATTTACTTATTTTGTGTAACTCATTTTTATTCCAACTCGGAATGTGGCCATTGTTCGATAAACTTAGTGTCCAATGGTAGAAGGATTATTTTAGTTGGCGGTGCGCAAATTTGTGTACAAGCACGCTTTCTTCAATTAGATGAGAGGCAAGTTGACAAAAATAAAAAAATAATTGCACTATAGAAAGCATGCACCCTACTACAATAGCGTTAGATGCGGCTGAGTTGATGAAGCCCACACCAATGGTTCTCCAACGTCTATAATTAGGCCAGAGGCTGGCTTCTCATAATAATCCAGCTAGCTTCATCACCTATAAAAGTAGTAAAGTATCATTAGGAAGGGGTTTATCAAATATATTTCCACTCTCCGCTATACTTCAATTCGCTTCAAAATTAAGTTTCAGGACCTTCCTATCCCTATCAATAATTTTGTTATCTCAGAACTCTAGAAAGGACGTTCCTTTTCCAATTGACAAGTTAACGTTACCATCCCCAGTGGTACTATTGTCCTGTAGAGTTTGTGCGCCTCATTTTCCCTGCCTAGGTCTAGCTAGCTAGTGTTCATCCCAAAAAACTGTCGCCATGACTTCGTTGACCGATAAACCTACTTTGGCCTTTTTCGGCTTCGATTTGCCAGGACAAGTCCGCTGTTTCAACTGTTTTTTGGTCTCTGGTGTGTTGTGAGATCCATGTTTCGTCCACGGTTACGAAATGGCTCAAAAGTCCTTATTATCGCGCTTGAACATCAGGCTCATAGCCTTAGCAATCTCGTACACTTTAACTCGTCGATCGTCCAATATCATACCATGGATTTTATAAACGGTGTCTGGCGTTGCAACCTCAATTGGACGATAAGAATTGTTCGGCTTCCTTTGTGGTCTTACTACCACAACGAAAATCAGTAAACCACTTGTGAATCGCTTCAAGTCCCCATAATGTTTAACAAGCGATGCTTTGGTTTGCGTGATGTGTTTCCACAGAAAAAATCAAGACGCGAAATTCACTTTTGCCACGCTTACATAAATCTTGTTGCTTGCTTTTGATGGGTGTCAAAAAAAATCTTGCTGCTTGCTTTTGATGGGTTTCAAAAAAGGACTGAATGACATATCAGTCTACAAATTTTCATGCGTTCTAGTTAAAGAAGGTACATCACTAATGTCACATGTGGTTTTTGATTGTGGCGCCATCTGTTATATTTTTCAGGGACTTTTCACCTTGCCCTCATACATAGTAATAAACTCCATTTCTCCAGTCTTGACATTTGTTTGAGGGTGCAACTAATTGCTTGAATTTACACCAAAAACTAGCTTTCCGTAAGAGATATTGCTCCATCTCCAACTTCGAAAGTTGCTTTATTTGCTCCACAGAAATGAAGCAAGTAACGAGTGATGGCGAAGAGACCGTAGTACAAACTGAATCAAAATTTTTCTAATCTACCTTCCCGTCTGGGCTATTCAGTGAGTATTGAACTGCAATCAATTGAGTTGCGCGCTTTGACCTAATATGAATACTAGTAAAGATACTTGGTACATTTCGTCAGGAAAATGATTAGCAGATGATTAATAAATCAAATCATTAGCTAATTAACAATCCCATATGTATCAAGAATTTTTGGAATTCTGAAAGAAATGCTCACGGCTATTGTATGTAGATAAACTTCCTAGAAAGAAAATCCTTGACCTTCATGAAATTATCTTTCATTTTTCATATTCTAACTACCTATTATCATTACAAGAAATGCATACAGTACTGTATGATTGATGTTCATGGTGAATACATGGAATCGAGATAATTGAAGCGATGGTAGTCCCAATAGATTATTTCGAAGGAATAAACACTTATTGTAAAATATTCTGATGATGAAGGCAATGATATCGAATTATATATTTATTCTCTGTTCAAATCGGCAATAAAATATGAGGAATATCAAGGAATACGTAGTGGAAACTCTTCAAAGAATAACTTAAACTAAATTAACCATCTCGACTTGTTATGGTGATGAATATTAAACATTATGATACTATTAAATGTGATAATAGACCTAAGACTACTTCCGTGTACCTTGAAATTGAGTCTTATTGAATTGATTCGGGCAACTGTAAAAAAATACTACTTCTAAGTTGGATAGCCCAAAAGATTATGAAAAAAAAATTAAAGTAGAATTCATGGGAAAAATAAATATCTGAAAAAGAAGGAATACAATGTGAATCTAAAAGTTAAATGGTTGTCAGGATGAAGACGATCCGAAAATGAATTTATATTGAATCGAATAAACATAATACAAGTTAACTCATCCACGATAAAAATAATAGTTTAAAATTTATTTCGCACCCATGGATTTGTCTAATTAGCAATAATAACTAAGCATGAATTCGAATTCAATAATAAATTATAATTAAATCACAAATCTACATTTGAATAAAAATATATTGATAATTTATTCCCCACATAGTGTTATCCCTAGAGATAACTCACTGGCTACAAGAAAGCTATAACTAGAGAAATACTATGTAAATGAAGCAGGGGCGGATCCAGGTCTTTTACTGAGAGGGGGAGGCGGTGGGCAAAGATCTATTGGGCAAATGTGTCAATAACTTTCCTACATTCAACTCTATTTCAAAATATACATTAATAAAGCTAATATGTACATTTGATAAAGCTAATCCAACTAGTCGGTCTTATGTCATTGTTGACCGTTTTAAGTCTTTTCAAAGTTCAAAAAGTTCGTTTATCATCACCCCCTTTGGCTCCGCCCCTGAACTGAAAATGAATTGGGCATGAAAATGCCTGCGATTCAGATCAGTTCTCAGAAAATATGTTGACATAATTATTGATAGCTTATAAATGATAAATATGATTGGATTCTTCAAAAGTATGTGACTATTACATCTGATATATTTACACAGATTTAACACTAATTCGAAGTCAAGTGAAGATAAATTGATGAAGTTGGAAGATGACCTTTTATGCATCGTCATATACATAGACCAGACATGCTGCAGTTTTAATGTGCAGGTTCGAGGACACATCCAAATTTGTAAACTGCAAAAACAAGATTCAAATTATATCCTACTCATGACCCAAAATATCTTGACATCATAAAAAATAAATATATTAGAATCAAATAAATATAGATATTTATTATTCACCAATTATTATCAATAATTTTGCCAATACATTTTCTCAAAAGTCACTTCAATCATAGGTATTGTCATGTACCGTACCGTAAAAAGAGACTACTTGACAATAATTTTGACAAACTTTGTATACACTAAGCGATAACATCAACTCAAAAATAAAACAAATAATATTCGACAACTCTTTGAACCTTAAGGAATTGATTGATACCCATAATATATTTTGATTTTAATGATTCAAACCTCATATTTCAAGTCGTCCCGTTATGGAGCGACTTGAAAAATGGTCGATATTCGATGGGAAATTCATGTTAGTGTTGGATGGGGGGCTAAATGAAATGAGAATAAGCAAAAATAATAAGGTTCCGTTGCAATTTCGGCCATATACTGTGAAATTAAAGTGTCAAAAACGGGTCAAAGGACCATTTGTACTCATCAAATATCAAATAATATAAAAAACCTTTTTAGTTTCAAATAAACTCGAAAGAGCAAAAACGAACACAAATTTAAACATTTTCTTGAATTTCATTGAATAAACGAATGATAAATAAAAACAAAAATTATTGCAATAACCTATATAAAAATAATCATATAAGCATCTTTAAACTAGTACACGAATTGCAAAAGAAAGAAAAAAAACATGTAATTTTTCTTATCGACACTCAATGACTGAAAACCCTCTTCGTAATTGTTGTGGAATCAATATTGTCTCAATTTCAGTTCTGGCCAATAATGCCTTTCTTTTTTGCCAATTTTTTGGTTTCTTAATCCAAATAGGATGAAGTCATTTGGTTCGTAGTCTATGATTTCCAGACTACCTTCTCCATCAGTCATTATACTATTTCATCAGGTACAGTTTCAATCTCATACATTTTAGAGCAGCCAACCCCAGCGTCTACTTCATTTACCGGCTCAAATATGTCATTTTCATAATCAGTTAAAGTTTTCTGCAACTCATTATTAAGAATGGATTCAGCATCACTCTATCATGAATAATATCAACTATTTTTCCCATTTTGAGGCTGAGCCTTGTTCATATTTCATGCAGGCTCTGATTCGACAGGTACATTTCTTCTTGGGATATGATTTTTTCTGGTTCAATATTCAATTTCTTTCTTCTGCCTTTTGGAGTTAGACCTCCGTTTACAAACCTGGCTTACGACTGCTGCTGTACAGCAAAATATGACGGATGCATCTGCTTTCGACCTACCCCTTACTTTCTCGGCTCGCTTGGAGGTACGGTGCACGAGAACTTTGACCCGATCCGAGTCGTCTGTGAAATTTGTTTCATACCCAATTAACGATAACCTGGACCTCAATTTTGGGTCGGCCCTCTTTTTGATTGCTTAGGAGTTCTCTGTAATTTCAGGTCCTTATGCCTGCTTATAAATGATGATGCCAATAATTGTCTGGTTTGTTTTCATATACCCCTTCAGTTTCAGTCACAGAACACAGAAATACAATTCTTTCGTCTCGTCGTCGGTTGATGAAGTGTTTTTCTCGCCTGGAGATTTCATGTACATATTCTCCACCTTACGCTATACCATATTGCTCCACAATTTTGGCAAAGTGTCCCGCTGTAGTTGCGGTAACGCGTGAATCCCACACTCCTCTTATACCTCCTTACCAATTTGTTTCAGGTCGCCCCTGAAATGTAAAAAAATAAAGTAGTACCAAAGGTAGGTTAGAATACTATTCCTAGATAAAATAAATAAGTGTCTGACAAATTATATCTATATCTGAGTTCTCTACCTTGAATGGGACACCCTGATTGTACGGAAGTAATTAATACTAATTAGTACTAAAAAAACAGCATTTTCTCACCTTTTTTAAGAATTTTGTATTGACGAGAGTTAAATGTGTATTTTTAACATTATCAACATGAATCCATCTATTACATTCTATTGTCTGAACATTTCAGACAGTTGTGAATAAATCATTCACACAGTTGTGAATAAATCAGATTAACTGAGATGGATTGTTTAATGTAATTTTCCCAAGTTTCCAATGACTCGAATCTAGCTCCCTCCATACAACTATGTAAACACTTGACATCTGACAAAGTCGGCAAATTGATTATTTTCGATTAAATAGTTCGAAAACGTGTAATCGGATTTTTGTAAATTATAAGATCTACAAAATGTTCTTTAAATCGTATTTTTTATTGAGTAACCTGATTGTCCCAAATAAAAGCTATTATCCTGATATAATTACTTATAACTTCCTGATTCTCGAAATTTGTTAATTTTACCTTTATCGCTGAATATCAAATTAGAAAGTTTATTTTGAGGTCAGAATAAAACTACTAGATGATACAAAAAGGATGTCTCTCACATATTCCGGTGATATATCTGAACAAGTTGCTAATATTCTGTTGTTAATTTGAGTGGGTTTTGGGTTCTTTGTTGAGAAAAGATGAAGTCCAGAGTTGATTAATGTTCAGTTTATTAACTTATAACTTGCACACAAAAAATACAGTGACAGAAGTATGACAAATTTTAAAAATTAATTGAATACATAATAGCCAACTTTTACTCTATATAAAACAAAGTGTGTAGTTAGGATAGGTCGGGTCAGCTGTCAATTGATCAATTCTCAACACGCAGAATGTCTGCAATCTGTTTGCTGCTTTCGACGTGTTGCAGTGTCACATTGTTGCCAACATGTTGCAGGATGTACTTTCGTGGTATCTCAATGTGTTTCTTTCCTCTGGTCGTCTTTCCTTCGTGTGCATTCTGTAACATGTGGATGGCTGACATGTTGTCGACCTTCAGGTTGATCGGCTAATCAGTTTCCACGATACCAAGTTCCAGTGCGATTCGTTTGATCCAGCACACATCGTCAATCACTGACACCGCGGCTCGGTACTCGGCTTCTGCAGTTGAAGTCGCTACCAGACGCTGCTTCTATGAGTACCAGATCACTGGTCCTCCTCTCATCACCAACACTCCACTCGTTGACTGACCTGTCTCAGAGTCTCCTCCAAAGTCTGAATCGGTGTAGGCTAGTTCTTTGTCTCCTCCGAAATGAATTCCTGCTGTTGATGTCGCTCTCAGATACTGGAACACACGTTTCACCATCGCCTGATGGCTTTTCATGGGCTTGTTGCAGAATCGACTGAGGTAATTCACAACGAAGCTGATGTCTGGCCTGGTAATTGTAGCTAAGTACAGCAAACTTCCTATCGCCTCGCGATAATTGTTGTTCGCCGAAAGTGGCTCGTCGTTCTTGAAATCTGTCTTCTTAGTGATCATTCCTTGCTCAATGGGTGTGGATGCTGGGTTGCACTGTTCGAGTTTCATCTTTCTCAAGATCTTCTCCGTGTAACGAGGCTGATTCACGAAGATACCATCTTTGTCGATCTTGATTTCCATGCCCAAATACGTTAAGTTGCCCTGTGCTTTCTTGCTGAATGTGATCTGAAATTCCTTGCTTATCTCGCCTAAGAGTTTGTATATTTCATCTACATCTTTCCCAGCTACCAATCCATCATCCACGAAGAGTGAGAGCATAATGCTCTTGTCCTTGTAGTAGTAGATACATGGGTCGTCATCAGTGTTGATCAGACCTATCTTCTTTTCAAAGTATGTGGTGACCCTCTCGTTCCACATCCTTGGAGCTTGTTTGAGCCCGTAGAGACTCTTATCCAACTTGCAGACTTTCCTTGATCCGTCGTCAAACCCTTCAGGCTGGTTCATATAAATATCCTGCTCCAGGTTTCCATACAAAAATGCCGTTTTCACATCAAACGATACCAACTTCATTTTCTCTGACGCTGCGTGGCTTAGAAGTAGTCGAATCGATGCATGGCGGGCTACTGGACTGAAGGTTTCCGTGTAGTCCACTCCCTCCTTCTGTTCAAATCCTCTTGCCACGAGTCTGGCCTTGAGTCTTCCGTCTGCCTTCTCTCGAAGTACCCAACGACAAGTGATTGGCTTCACTCCTTCTGGACAGTTCACTAGCTTCCAAGTTTTCATTTCCATCAACGAGTCGTACTCCTCCTGCATTGCTTGTCTCCACTTCTCATCTTCAAGTGCCTCGCTCACCGGAATGTCCTCTGTTTCACCAATCATGGCTACTTTTGCACTCTTTCCTCCACGACGTGAGTCAAGTACGCAATCTCTCAATCTCGGTGGTGGTTGTAAATTTCGACGATCTCGCAAAATTCTCTTTCCTGGCTCTTCTTCTGGCAGTGGTGTCCCATTTTCGTTGTCGCTTGACTCTTTCGCACTTTCTCCAGTCCCCCAGGTTTCGTCTTCTTGATCAGACTCACTGCTGCTTTCTTCTTGCTTCTCACGTATTCCCTCTGGTGTCGGTGCCTCAAGTTCAGTGCCTTGCCTCAGTCTTATCTTTTCCTCGTCGAAGATTACATTGTCTGAGCTGACAACTTCTCTCTTCTCTTTCAGATAAACCCTGTAGCAGGGCGAATCAATGTCATAGCCAACCAGAATTCAATTTTCTGATTTTCTATCAATCTTGCCTCTCTTCTGTGCTTGCGTCAGCACATAACATTCGCAACCAAAGGGTCGCAGTTTCTCAATCTTCATTTTCCTTCCAAACCAGGAAGGACTTTTCCCTGGTACGTTGCTGATTCCTGTCTGGTTGATCGTAAAGATCGCGTGGTTCATTGCCTCTGCCCACAGTCTCCCGTCCAAACCGTCTGCGTGTATCGCTGCTCTGGCTGCCTCGACAATTGTTCTCATCTCTCTCTCAACCCTTCCATTCTGCTCTGGCGTATGTACATTCGTAAAAGTGTGAAAAATTCCCAAATTGTCCATCATCTGTTTGGTTTTTGCATTCTTCAGTTCAGTGCCATTGTCAGATCTCAGACTTTTCACTCTTCTTCCTAGCTGATTTTCAACAAGTCTCAGATAGCTTTCAATCTTCTCTGGTGCCTCACTTTTCGTCTTCATAAAGTAACAGCTTCGGTAGTGTGTGAAATCATCCTTAAACATGAGCCAATACTTGGCTCCTCCCAACGATGGAATGTTCATCTCGCCGGTATCGACGTGTACGAGATCTAATGGCTGCTGGGTTGTCTTGGGGTTGATTGGGTGTGAGGATCGATGATGCTTGCCATATGAGCACCCCATGCATACATAATCATTCCAGTCATCAATGTATTTAATTCCTTTCCTTTTCAGTATGTCCCTCACATACTTCACATTTTGATGTGCGAGTCTCTCGTGCCAAACTTTGATCGACTGGGCCATCAAACTTGTCTCTTCTTCTCTCCTGAGCATCATTTTGTAGAGATTTCCTTTGCGCTTTGCCATTGCCACAATTTCCCTGCCATCTTGACTGTAGAATGTTGACTCGTTTCCGTTTGCATTCTGTACATGTCCCTTGTCTAGCATCTGACTTACTGAGAAAAGATTAAAGTTGAGATTTGGCACGTAAATGACATCCTCAAGTATCACTGGATACCACTTTTGACCATCAAACGCCTCCATCTCAATATTCCCGACTGAAACGCCATCTAGCCTTGTTGAGTCTCCAATCACAATTGGAATGGGTTCATCCAGCTCGACAAGCTGTACAAACCACTCTCGATGAGACGTCATGTGTTGGCTGGCTCCACAGTCTTGATACCATGAAGTTGCCCTGTCCTTCGAGATGTCGTTGTCCACCATTGAAAGTGCTGTGGTCAAAAATGCCTTCCTTTGTGTTTTTCCGTTTCCTGACTTATTTGCTTCTTCTCGGGATTCGCAATCCTTTGCGAAGTGTCCTTTCTTTTTGCAAATGTTACATGAATATTTCTTCTTGCAGTAGTCAATGTATTTCTGACACGCTTTTCCTCTGCACTCCTTGATCACGTGACCTTTCTTCCCACATTTGTAACATGCGAACGATAACTTGTCCTGCTTGCTGTTTGACGACTGTACCTGTTTCTCACGTTTTGCCATGAGAGCGTTGCTGGTGCTGTCCTCTGCATTTGTCGTCTTTTCCTTAACCTGCTCATCCTCAAGTCTCAAACGTTCGATGAGACTATGTTCTTTGTTGGTCCGGTCACGTTGTTCCAGGATGTTCTGAAATGTACGAGTCTTGGCGGTAGCACACTCAATATTCTCGTCATGACCCAACTTTCCTTCATTGGATCATTTTCAGTTGACACTTCTTCGGCAAGATCCAAAATCTCCATACAATTCTCTACTGCTGACTTGCTTTCATCATACTCAAAAGTAAAGAACTTAATTCGGGACGTTTCTAAAGTTACATCAGTCTTTGTGCCATATAAACTAACTAATTTATCAATCATGTCTTTGGCAGTTTTACAATTTGCAATTTTGTTTGCAATCTTACTGTTTACATTTAAACCTATCAACGTTTGAGCTTCGACATCTTTCTTTATCCAAGCTGAAACGTTTCCTTCTGACGCAGCACTTGCTGGTCTGGGCTTTACACCTGTTACAATGTCGTACAAGTCCTTATTCTTAAGTGCTAGGTTTAATTTAAATCGCCATGAAATAAAATTGACATTTCCCTGACTATCTTCATTCAACATTTCCAATTGAGATCTTACAGTGTCCATTTTGTTCAAAATTTCACAATTCGACTGACTTCTGACAATTTTTAAATTAAACAAAATGAATTTTCAATCTTTCGTGGCGATTTTCTGATTTAAAACTACTTGCGTGTACGTTGATCAATGTTGTCTTGCTGTGCGATGGCTGCTCCGATGTCACTGATTTGTAAGTTATTTCGGCCGTGCCGGTTCTGACGTTCTGGGCTGCTTTTCTCGACTTTCCGTCGCTTTCCCGTCCTGACTTTCAAAGAAACCCTTTCACAGCTGCCCTGGGCCCATAACCTGTTGTTAATTTGAGTGGGTTTTGGGTTCTTTGTTGAGAAAAGATGAAGTCCAGAGTTGATTAATGTTCAGTTTATTAACTTATAACTTGCACACAAAAAATACAGTGACAGAAGTATGACACATTTTAAAAATTAATTGAATACATAATAGCCAAACTTTTACTCTATATAAAACAAAGTGTGTAGTTAGGATAGGTCGGGTCAGCTGTCAATTGATCAATTCTCAACATATTCTTTTTCTGAAATCGCTCAAGAATGCCTATTTTCTCGAAGCAACTTCAGACCCCAAAGTACGATAATCTAGTATTTTTTCCTGGACCGAAAACGGTCCGGGAAAATTTTTGCCGACCTAGGTCGTCGAAATCGGTCCCCACCGGTTTTTTATATACATTTTAGACAGTAAATAAATACACGCAAACAACCAACTCACATTGAGAACATTCATTGAATATATTATTATTACACATATGGAACGTTGATTATAACTATTTTTGCATATTTATAGTCATGTTGCAGTTTGTACAATTATTAAACATAGGCTGAACTATACCTGAAAAGTCATTATCTTTGCCACTTCCCCCTCTAAATGTATCTGTTTTCAGCAACATTTACTAACTCTGGTAGTGTCCCGCACACCTGAACATCATCACTGTCCATGTTAAATATTTTTAAATATTTTTTAGCGATAGGTAGGTATTTAACCGAAATAAGTAGTGAATCTGTGATTTTTGCGCCAACAATAAGCGATTGTCAAGGAAACGATTTTATAGGCAATAAGATGGTAATCAAAACTTGTTATGCATTTATAAAAATTCGTTAATTTAGGATAATGTTGATTAAGATTTCAGAAAAAAAAGTATCTGTACCTCGTAGTAAAAGTACATTCCCAGACTTCAATGCTTGTCGTCCGGGAATGTATTGCTTTTACTACTAGATACACAATGTACTATTCTAAACATGTGCTAGTTATTTCATTCAGTCCCCAAAATAAACTTTCTAATTTGTGAATATGAAAAACTTCATTAATTAAAGATGAATCATCAACCTTCTTCGATATATGGCTTATTAAAAATTCACAAAGGCAAGACAAGTTTGTTCATATATCAATGCCCCTGTCAAAAATAGCTAGGAGATTAGTCAACACAATATCAAAATAAACAAACGTTGTCCTTTCATACAGTATGAAAAATTCATTTCAGTTATTATAAAAAATTAAGAATTTGAAACTAAAGACAAATACTAAACTTGTATCATTTGATATAATAAACCTCTTTATAAATATTCCCACATTGCTGACCATTAGTCTAAATGAATAACTTTCAATAACAATAGAACAGGAAATATTAAGTTTAATCTGTCTTCGCAAAGACCAAAATTACTTTACCGTTAACAATAGATATTACAAACAGCTCCGGGCCCCCCATGGGTTCGCTATTATCTCTTTTACCAGCAGAAATATTTACGAATTACTTGGAAAATCAAATACTTAATTCGAAATTTCAGCATATGTTTGTACGAGAATATTGGTATCTCTACGTTGACGACGTAATCGCTTGCTTTACAAGTATTAACCGGCATTTCTTTTGTTATATTAATAACCAAAGAAATATAGAATTCACCTTAGAGTTAAAAAACAACAACTCCTTAAACTTTTTAGATCTGACTATTTCACGTACCTACTTATAACATAGTATCTAAGGAATTACATCTTCGTTGTATATTGTTCAATGTTCAGACTGGTCAGTCTTACTGCGAGTTCTTTTCCGCTAGTTTAAAATATCGAAATAAATAGAGACATTATATTCTTAATGGATCTTTTTATATTTGAGTGATATATATGAGTGTATAAAGTAGACTTGATTTCCCCAAAGATTTCTTGTTTTTCAAATCTGATATTAATTGCATTCATTAATTTTAAGTATTACATATTTTTTGGACTCATATGATTGATGCAGGTATTTCATTACAGATCCCGATTTTAATACAATTTATTACGTTTTCCAGAACCCAACACACCAGGCAAGTTTATAGTATGGTTTAGAAATGAAACAACTCTATTAGTTCTCTGGCAACCCCCATATCCGCCTGCTATCTATACACATTACAAAGTTTCAATAGTGCCATCAGATGCGATAGAAAGTATTTTGTATGTAGAAAAGGAAGGTGAGCCTCCTGGTCCAGCACAAGCAGCTTTCAAAGGTCTGGTACCTGGCCGTGCATACAATATATCTGTACAAACGATGTCGGAAGATGAAATATCAGCCCCTACAACTGCACAATACAGAACAGTACCCCTCAGACCAGCCAAAGTAACATATGATAAAAGCTTAGTTACCCCTCATTCATTTGTGGTGCAATGGGAGAGTCCCAATGGGAAAAGGTAAGTCAATAATTCTTTTAATCAATAAATTCTTCGATATACAATTTTCCAATAGCATATTTCAATGGAATTTTGTCCATTATTTTTCTGAACAGTTCCTTTTGTTCCGAGGTTTGGAATAAACGGGAAAGATAATAAACATAACTACTGTTCAACTTTTGACTGAACTAATAATGATGTATGCGTCTTGTAATCCGGTTGATCCATAACAAAAATTTCACCTTCAATACGGTTGTAACAGTCCGCCGAGCGTATATTCTATAAATCTGAAATTACTCCAGATGTAATTTTGCCTGGCAAGCGAATATGATTGAAAGCCTATATCACCGCTGACCCTCTTACTTGAAACACTCGGCTGGGTATTATTTAAGGTAGCGTTAATACCTCATCGACGTGTTATATGAATTGAAAATTGTTTGTTGGAACCTGCTCGGGTATCAAAGATCTTAGTTGATCCGTGTACCCTTAAGGTTCTTTTGAGCTGCCACCACTAGGTGTATAATTCAGCCTACCTAGAAACTGTTTCTGACTTCGATGCCTTGATCCATTATCAGGGCCTCGACAATTACATCTTTATATCTATTCAAGCGTAAATTTTGAAGGTCGTATTCGCTGAGAGGTGATTAGGAATTACCACTTAAGCTCGCTAATCAAATTAAGTAATAAAAATATATTGGATGAAAGTTAACAAAATTTAGTACATCACAACACAACAAACGAATATAAAATTAGTTGAAAAATCTAGAAATGGGAATGATATGAATTTACAGACGTCTAATTCAGGTTCACCCCCAAGTGGGAACCTGGGAGACCGTTATCAATGTCGGTAGTTCTACCCCTTTCGCCAGCGAGCGAGTTCCTGCTCAGGTTCTCTTAAGAGAATTGGAATCAGTGAAAACTGATTAGCACAAAACTCCGAACAGTGATCGATTTCGCGCTCGACCACGCCGATGATTAATAGGTAATATTTAGTATTAAAGAAGGATTCCTCCCGTTTTGGTAAGCCTGATACTCTATCATATCCCATAAGTGATCTCCGATAAGCGGAATTACAATTAATCACTACTTAGTCTGAATGGCTGGAAAAAATATATATTATCAAAATAAACATTGGCGGGCGGAGCGTGATCTGAAGGTTAAATAACTACATTATATTATATCGCCGATTCAGAAGTTGAACGCAATATAACCGTTGTTCTTTGGGAATCAAAATGCACTTACCCTATAAGTCTGATATCACAATTTCCTCTCGAATCCCTTGTAGAAATAAGACACACAAAATGTATGCACTCGAGTTATACGTCGGATTAAAATATGGATGTTATGGAATTGTCACAAAATGATTTAAAGGGAACAAATACTTTCCGCGAAATGCGAAAGACACGCACAAATCCAGCACTGCCTTACCCTTAGGAAACAAAACCCTTGTTGCACAAGTACTACGTTTAAGTTTGCTTCACAATTGGGTTCTAACTATGAGTCAATTCAATGCTTCAAACTACCCCTATGCAAGCTACCCACAGCTACGGATTTTTTTCTTTTACAATACTACAAGCAAAATTGGTCAACGTAGGTTGACTTGAAATAATCTCTTTGTAGACTTATATAAACACAAATTGATACATTAACTTAATCTCTATAAATTTCTTGAAGTTAACTTGTTACAATCTTGACAAACAGGATATTAATTGATTTCGAAAGAATATAATCTTTGGAACACAAATTAATCTGGATTAAAATTCTACATGACTTGACTGGAAAATTACTTCATTACTCTATAGAGACATTATCTCAACAACAATAAAAAGAAATTAAAAATATTTATTATTTTGAGTGTGGAATCTAAGTAAAATTTATATGACTTGGATTAATGCAAACAATGGTTCATCCCTTCGGACATGAGGACTGGCTGGACTTACCGAACGAGTAGGTGGTGAAGAACTCTGCTTTTTTCTCAAAGTAATTAATTACGACAGAGTCGCTAGGTTTGTCTTACATATCGTATGTTCTATCAAAATATAATAATTCATAAAACTTCAATTCGAATAGAATTGAATTATTCAAAGGACCCAAAAGTAATAATCCGTCGGATTATTACACGGTATTTTTCTCAATTGGCGAAATACGTTTTGCTGCATTATGTTCGTAGACATACAATATTGTATGGGTGGTAACTGAGTAAATTAATAAATTTGTTACATACTGCATCGTAAACTGCACACACTCTGAACTGTTAACAAATGAATTTGGGTGTAGTAAAAATATATTATAAGCTTTTGTGAAATGTACGTTATAGTTGTTTCCATAACTCATCAGATTGAGGAATCTCAATTTTACCGATGGAACAGGATGCCCCGGATGTGATGTTGAAGTAACTGTAGATTCTAGTTCTGCTTTGGTCATATTGAACTTGAGATGGGACTCAAGATCATCTACAATGAAATAAAGAAACTTGGCTCATCTCTAAGGAGGCGGCGTTTACTCGATTCAAATCAATTTTACTTTTAATGCGTAGAATAACGGAATAAAGTACAAATTTAAATTTAGACGAATTGCAAAGTTTATAACTCACTTTGAAAATGTCATTGTGACAGAACAACTGTCGGCAAATAAACGTTCCAGTTCTTGCATTAGATGAATAACAAACACATTTTCGCGCTAGCAGCCATCTATCAAAACAAATAACAAATAATCAGTAGCTTGCGTCTTCTCCAGGAAGGCGGATCCCACAATCCCTAATATGATGATGTCAGGTACAACTATTCCTATGAAGTCTTCCATAATATAATGCTCGGGATCACCACCAACAGTACCCTGTCATGGAACGATCATATGGTTCATTGCGAAGACCGTTTCATAAAAACTATGTTTTCTATTCCGTACCAAGAGCTACTTTACATCCCAGCTGCTCCTCATAATCTACAAAACACAGATTTGATCTGTCATGGAGTACTGTTCACAAGTGTGAAGTTCGTCCCCCAAACATCACTGAAGCTCTTGGACCCTATCCAGAAGAGTGATATTTGTTTGATTGATGAAGTCAAACTTACGAGTTCATTGACCTCTCGCGAACATCGCAGGAAGGTGGGAGATCTCTCCCTTTTTTATAGATATTTCCGTGGTCAGAATTCATCAGAAATTTCGTCTGTTCTACCACAAGAGATTCTAGATAGGCGGACTAGACGAGCTCAAACTAGTCACCACTTCACTGTCAAGCTCGAGACCTGCCGAACTTTTCCTTACCAGACTTAATTTTTTATCGAACAGCGAAGTTGTGGAACTCTTTACCTAGTGAGGTCTTTTTCTATGCCTATAATCTCCAAACCCCCTCTCCCTACATTCACTACAGGCTCACACGATGTTCGTCAAACATTATACCTATATAGGTTTCCCTCTAGTGTAGTCAAAGTATAAAATAAAATCACCCGTATTCACTAAAAATACTGTTAAAGTACTGAGGACTATTCGGCTATAAATTGGCCATCATCATAGTTTATTTAGAGTCTTATAATGTTATAGTGTATCCAGAGTATGAACTCTTTTATAGTTTATGAGAAGGTAGATGTCCCACTGAAAAATCATTTACAATGCAATTCAAGTTCTCACGCGTTTCAAAGAAACAATACGGATTGTGTTAGAAAAACAGCCGCCAGGTGATGTGAGATCTTTGAATCAAAGCATTGCATTGTGATTGATCTACCTTCTGGTAGATGTCGTTTGAATCTCTTGGTGTTTTAGCGTTTTCATTTTGGGTTTTCTATAAATCTGGCAGAGATGGTAGAATAGTCACATCATCGTCGTTCTCATTCCACTGATGAGCGTTCGTAAAAAGCGAAACAGTAGTCTGTGACTGATGAATTCGTTGTCACTGTTCAACCTAGAGCAACCTTAACTCAGTCTATTTACAGTTCGTGTAAATTCAGATTTATTTCGTTTTCCTTCTATATATTTTCTAAAAATTTTACGGTGGATAAGGTACCAAAGCCACTTATGGCTACAGTTTTGCTTTCTTTATCCTAATAGTGCCGTGTTAAATATTTATTGTCATCTAGATAATTTAATTACAACTTCTAATGTACGAAGGTCAATCATATAACGGGGGTATTTTACTAATACCGCTCTTCAACTGAGGTCCGCAGCCTGTGACCATGCCACGTTATGGGGTGCAAAATACCAGCTGAAATTTTGAGACAATTAATATTACAGTTCGATGAAAATACGCTCTAAATTGCGTAAATCTATGAGTGAGCCAGAAGTCTTACTCAAGAAAGGATAGAAATTGGAAGTCAAAACGACTACCGCCAACCAGCATAAACGGAAATATTCTCTGTTTTTAGACGCCCGGAGGCATATCCGCTATTGTCAACATCTTGCCGAAGCTGTAATTGCATATTTGAGGAATACTTCACTGCATGCAACTCATACAACTCTTGTGAGACGGTCTACTTACTTTTACGAGCAGTATGCTGCCCATCCGCTGGGGAAAATATTCACATGAAAAATGAATCTTGCATTTCACCAATCGATGGTATATTGAAAAATGAGTCGACATGCATGTTTTATCCTCTTCAAAGTTCGGCGGGAAAGTTTTTTATCATATCTCTTACCGCTGCAGCGATTTCAACCAACTTTGATTCAAGTACTCCTAGAATAAGTACTTACTGTTAACTACACAGAAATATTCGTCAAAACTATCTAGTGATGTAGCTGCAGGCTGGTTCCCTTTACCCACCCTGGTAATTTTTGGAAAAAAATTTGATTAGAGCAGCCGTTTCATAGATAACTATGTTTTTATTTAAAGTCCCATAAACTTCACTAATAAAATTTGGTCAAAATCGCTGCTGGGCCGCATGTCCTTCAGGAAGCGTTTCTGAAAAATATAAAATTAAGCATGTCGACTTTTATGATTTTCTCAACACCCTGTATAAAATAATTAGGATTATTTATCAAATTTTATGAAAGCAGTTTTTAAATCTCACAATCCAAATTTTTCAGATATTTACTACATGTTTCGAGGTCTATTAATTACACCTCATTATCAAGTATTATAAGAAATGGATTCATATTATAAGGCAATTAATTCTTTAAAATACATATTTGTCTAATATTAAAATTGATTATTCTTCAAGTTTCAGTATATGTTTATTGTATGAGATTCAAGACAGTATTTAGCCTTTTTTTTCTATATTAAATTTTTTTCAAATTATTCTCTGTGCTGTTTAATACATCGCATACTTCCACGCCAATGATTGAAAAATATGAAATGAGGACCAAATCGATGAGAATTTAGTGTCTCTCTGTGTTATGCTTCTTTTCTGTAGTCATCTGTATATCAATTGGAAGTAAGATGTAATTTTTTTTAATCCTGTATATAATATTCCGAACTTTTCTTTTTTTTATTGATATTGAGTGTTACTATTCTGTTTAATATCTGATCTTGTTGGGGTACAGCTAGTGTTGGAAACACTAATATTTACTGAAACATCAAACGATTTTCAGAATGCAATTATACATCATTTGGAGAAGAGCATAACACTTTTTTAATATTATTCCCAAAAAAGCGTGAATCAATTAAATGTTGATAATCTATATTTTCGAGATATAGCCGGGTTTTTTCTTCATGAAGAAAATCTTTTCATTTATATTTTCTTTGCAAAATTTCTCATATTAAGTAAGGTTTTTTTTGGTGATATTACAAAATATGAAACTTTTTTCATAGATCCAAATTTCATCAACAATAAACATTCCAAAAATACTAGTAAAAACTTTCATAATTTTAGTAGGTACCTATCGCAGTTAAATTAGATTTTTATTGCGGACATCGTACCATGAAAGAATTGATTTATGCTTTGATCCGAAATTGAGATTCAATCCCTATAAATTATATATTTGATAAGGTCACTAATAGACCAAAACTAATATGTGTAGCATATTGCGACAGAGATGTTCCCATACTACCGATCCGAGATTACGGAGTTATAACGAAAATGGCAAATCAACTTGGATAGAAGATTCCTCAATTACTAATGCTCTTAAAAATAAATAAATATGGGATGAACACAATACAATATTGCACCTGTGATGCTAATCCATGGCTTGTAAAAGCATTATTAAAATATGTAAAACCATGATAGAATTTTAGAAAATTCATTTCATACGAATAGTATTTTTCAAAGATGATAATGAATATTATCTCAGCTATATTGAGTCAGAATATCGCACTATGTTCAGAATACCCAGATTAGTGATTGTTGTGATTATTCATATTTTTTTATAATTTCAGTGAATTTGACCGTTACCAAATATCATTGGGGACAGTGAGAAAACTACCTGCAGTAACAAGATTGAAAAACGAATCAACGATATTGGAATTTAAAGATAACTTGGAACCTGGAAAGACTTATTCCGTTATAGTGAAAACAGTTTCTGGCAAAGTCACGTCTTGGCCAACATCTGCCGAAGTTACACTTAGTAAGTAGGATTTATTATGATATAAATCATTCCCATAGTGCTCAATAATCCAAAACAATTCAAATTATATGGTTGTGAATGTCGTGAACAATTTCATTGTTCCTTGAGGGCAATAATGTTCCAACATGTGTATAACTCTCTTGAAACAGAGTTTCAGTAAGTAAATTTGAGCCGTTGAGAACTTTGAAATACATCTAAAATTTGGCCGATTCATCTAATCTAAAAAAAAGGACAAGAATCAAAGCCCTGTATTTCGCGTAGCAGTATTTCAGATTCGTCATCCCGTCGAGGAAGGAATGGGAAAATGACGGCACACAAAAGCACCCCACAATTTAATATATGGATGGGTCTAGAACAACGCAAGAGTCGGAGGAAGTTTTTGCGGTCCTAGATATATTGATGAGTAATCCGTGCGAATGGGGGATCTCAACGCAGTCTTCCAAGTCGAGATGCTCGCCATCTACAGATGTGCGGAGAAGCTACTCGGCCTTGGTAAGATAAATGAGGGCATCTGGATGTGTTCGCACGGTCAAGCAGCACTCAAAGCACTGAAAAGTCAGACTGTGTCCTCGGGGTTTATCAGGAATACCAAGGAGATCCTCAACAGGCTAAACGTTGGAAACAGACTCAACCTGACCTGGGTTCCGGGTCACTCAGGTTGGGAAAGAAATGAGAGAGCCGACAGACTGGCCAGAACGGAGGCCAGTTTAGATGGTTCTCAAGACCCTCTTGCTGGTATCCCCTACAACGGCGATATACAGATCTTCTTGCGGGACCGTCTGAGAGATCAACATGCCTCAGCATGGAGAAGCAATGACGGCTGCCGAACTGCCAAAGCGTTGCTTGCAAATTAGGTAGGTCTGGGGACAAGCGAGATACTCTTGTTGAGTAGGCAAAGCATCAGGATAATCTCCGAGATCTTCACATGTCACGGAAATCTGATGAAATGTAAACATACAGTGTGGAGAAGCGACACTCCCTTATGTATGAGATGCGAGGGAAACAAACTGGAGTCGTCAACCCACTTTCTTTTTGAATGTCCTGCACTCATTCGAGTCAGGCTTACCTGGCTAGGCCCGGGGATCATCACGTCCGATGACATAACGAATCTAAGCGTAAAACAGATCTTAGGATTCTGTCGAGCAGTGGGGTATTCAAATACCCCATGAAAAACTTAGCAGGGGATAGTGTACAAGGGTCTTTGGCTAAGTGCACTGAACTTAATATTAAGCATGCTACCATCTCAACCAATACCAATAACAACGCAGTAAGGTTACGGAGACTTCGGTCATCTCAATAGGCACAATACAAAAGTTATAATCAATTTTTTCATATACTTATTTGATATTTCTTTTCAGATCCGCTACCGGTATTAGATGATGTACAAGCTCAAACAGATGACAAGAATGGAATAGTCAATATTTCATGGTCGCCAAATCCGAATAGTTTCCAAGAAAGCTATTTGATTTCTTATCATGAAGTAGAGAGCTCTACAGGAGATAGTAATACAATAACAATAAAAAACAAAACTACAATTGCCCTCGATACTCTTCTGCCAGGTCGAAATTATGCTTTAACGATTCAGGCGGTATCAAAAGACGCACTCTCGACAGAAACCAATCTGAATGTTGTAACAAGGCCCAGCGCTCCAATTATTGAAGATCTTCGACCTTTGGTAGATGGATTGAACATCAGCTGGAAGTCGGATGTTAATTCAAAGCAAGATAAATATGAAGTACAATGCGTTAGAAATGATACTTTAGATAAAACTGTAAGAACTACTTATGAGTCCAGAATTTTGTTAAATAATTTGTATCCGGGTGCTGGCTATCTGGTAAAAGTATTTGCAATATCACATGGATTGAAAAGTGAACCACACGAGTATTTTCAACCAGTATGTAAGTATCTAATAGTGGTAAGGCTACTCTAGATCAGTCACGACACAATCCAACAGTTCTGGACAGCTCTTCCGCCGTCTCACGGCTCATCAACAGAACAAGCAGGTTCATAACCGATAATTGTGCACATTGATTGAAAATCAACAACCAAATATTTAAAATTATCGTTAGATGAAACTAGTTGGCCGGCCAAGTTTTCCTAATAGTTTGGGTTGAGCTTTGTTCTAAAACTAGTTGAACAATTCCTAATTCAGGTTCAAACCATTCATCGCAAAGCCAATGTTCGATGCTACCTCCAATACAACCAGAGGAAATAATCTAAAAGTTACCTCTAGGATTAAAATCATATTCAAAGTATACCATTCTGGATGATAATGTACCTTCTTGTCTCGTATGTTCTGATCGTGACATGAAGTACCATTGTGGTTAAAAACATACACCTCCGTGTACGAATAGTTGGGATGGAAAGCTCTAACATTTAAACTACATTGTTGCTGACTGGAGCTTTGAACTCTCATAGGTATACTAATTTATACAGGTTTTTCATCGGTTAGCTGTTGTATTCTTTGGGTTTGGCCAGTTTTTGTCGCATAATTTGGAGTAAAGTTCTCCAATGTACAGCCCAGTTTCTGCAGATGTTCTCTTATTGGGATGTGGCCAACGATGAGACCTATCATTGTCCGCACCTGGTAATCTGGTTCCTATTCAAGTTGAGTAGTTCTTCAGTTCTGTTCTTCGACGATTCATAAATAAATGAGAATCCTTTACTTCCGGATGGATTCCGCGTCACAGTAGCACGACTTGATGCCGACGTTTCGCCAACCAAATAAATGTTTTCCCGTGGTATATGCGAGGAGCTTTGGGCTCTCTTTGTTGTTATACCAGTGAATTCTATGGTTTCACCCTTCACTAGAGATGAAAAATTCATACATATTGTGAAGTGCATTGAAATCACTTTTATTTGTAACTCGAGCTTTAGCATATTACTCCTTCTTTAGATGGTAGTCATAACGTTGATATCACTTTTATTTGTAACTTCCGATACTCGAGTTTCATTGCATTACGTATCAGTTGGAAACTCGAGTATCAGAACTAACAAATAAAAGTGGTATCAGCATAGTTGTTTATAATCTTACAATAAGAGCTAGTAGATTACTTGGTATGTTTCAACAAAATTTAAAGTACGTAGCCTGTGCTTTAATTTAAAGATGGAAATATATTGTAGTAAGTTGTAAAATTTCATTTCCAAAATGACGAGGTAATTTGTGATTTACAGTTCCGAGACCACCTCATAACATGACCATAGAGAAGACAACAACTAATTCTGTGATAGTTCGATGGAAAGCTCCTTCTGAATCTTTGATATCTGAATATGCAATACGCTACCGAACGGATTCAGATAGAACGTGGGTTAGATTACCACCTGTTCAAAATACGGAGGCTGAAGTAGCAGACATGACACCTGGAGAACGATATACAATACAAGTAAATACTGTCAGCTATGGATTGGAGAGTAATGAACCTCAACAAATGAATCATACCATACGTAAGTTTCAACATTATTATGAAAATTGTAAAATATATTGAAAGCCTCTAATATATGAATACTTCACCTCACTGGGCACATTTGATAAACCACATTCAGAACAAAAAACTGTTTATTGAATAAAAGTATGAACAAAGTATTATTTTTATGTAAATGCTTGGTTTCAAATATTTTTGTGTCAGTTTTCAATAATCGATATTTGATACTGCTTCATCTCAATTTCTCAAGACCGATAGATACTAATTGCGAAATCTAACGCCAAGGTGAACTGCTTGCGAGTATTCACTCGAGGTATCTTAAATGCGCAAACAAGGGTATATATTAGGACGGGATTGCTGATATATAGCATTGGCTCAGATTACTTCTGAAACTTTACCAAAATTCACAGTGGTTATTAATAGAGAATGTGTTCTCAATGAGACATCTGCCAGGTTCACCAAACATTTTCTAGAGTGGTAGTTATACCTCTACCGGAGCTGGTTGATGAGTGACTTCATAGTCTGGCTCATTCCCCCTGATGATCGAAACAGCTATCTGGAATTAATGGCCATGTTGTCAATATCTGGATAACCAAAACTTTGTTTCGACACAGCATAGTCTATTATGTCATCGAAGCGTTGTTTGCGCCCAATATCGTGAAGGTGCGGAAGGGGAAGAGTGGGGTGTGGAAATTGCCTCCAGTGTTAACCAGATGTACATTCATTATCTTCGCTTCGAATGGGACATATCACGACTCATAATTTAATGTAAACGCCTGTGTTCATTTTAGTTTATTGTCAATGGCTACATCTTACCTTTCATTCATGAGTTCACAAATGTATATTTATTTTTGCTCAATATTATGCATTATAAAACGGAAGCAACTGTTACACATCTATGTATCATTTCTGGTATCTTCAAGGTTGCTGCTGTACTTCTTCCGATCTCTCTTTATTCAATGGTCGTGACACGCAGTAATTCTGTCCCTAACGGCATCGATAGGAAGATGTTCCTCCAGTTTGACGTCCTTCAAAGTAATTTCATGTTGAGAATACCATTTTCGCAGTGTACACAGCAAACGACGTTGATGTAGGTAGGATTGCTGACCCGAGAAGTTTAATAGGGTATTTGACTGCGGTAAAAAAAAAATGTGCAATAACTTTTAATTATTGATAAACGTTCCAAGAATACTGAAAATTATTATTTTTTTGTAAAATAATTGCGAAAATCATAGTAATTTTAAAAAAGAAATTTGCCAAATTTAAACATTTGGTCATGTGATCACGAACGGTTGGCACACCAATCAGGTGCGAGTGACGTAAGATTATAGTAAACGCCAAGGACTTAACGCCATTAGTCAATTAACCATTTATTATCTTGTTTGTAGTGCTTTTCTTTCGACCGTTGTTTAGCTACTTTATCAATATTCTCAGATTTTGTTCTATTTTTAATTCGTTTAGTTTTTCTTTTGTGTGTTTTTACAATGGAAGCTGGATTTTCGAAAGCAGATAGTTCCAATTTGCCAATGGTAAATTGTGTTATGGTGGGAGCCTTCTTTGCAACCAGCAGTGATTTCTGTTCCTCGGAATTTAGAAATGTTAAAACTTCCATGTAAGTATTGACGAGATATAGATTTAAATAAATAAATATATTTACAATAGTTACACATTAATTTTTTCTACAATTTAGATTTAGAGGTTAGGGTTAAATATTGATACTTACCTAGGCATTATTTTCTTTTTGTTTAATAAATTGGTGTATCATTTTGCTACTTGCATTAAATTAAATAGATACTATTAATTTTATAACTTTCCTTCAAAAACAATCAAAGAATTCTCTAAAAAGGTCCCTAATGTATTTTCTAATTCATTTCTAAACGCAAAAAGATTTTCAATTTTACTTTCAATTTTTATATTGTCTTCCTAGTGGACAATAATGGGACAGGTCATTTTGTGCAAAATTTCAAGCTTGCAATAGTTGGGAACAAAATAGTGAATTTTTTTGTATTTTTCTATATAAATTCATTCAAAACCTCCTCCAGCAGAAATTGTCTAAATCAGCTGTT
Source organism: Endomychus coccineus (assembly GCA_958510875.1). Taxonomy (NCBI): domain Eukaryota; kingdom Metazoa; phylum Arthropoda; class Insecta; order Coleoptera; family Endomychidae; genus Endomychus; species Endomychus coccineus. The sequence goes on along the minus strand of OY294068.1, from coordinate 130,470,253 downwards.
TGAAAATGATGAATAATTGTTAACTACATACTCTTTATAACAAATGTTGCATTCATTTTGAATTGTCATTATTTAATTTAATTTGTGCCATATATTTGAGGTGTGTAAATAGTTATATATATCTTTTTATTTATAGGTCCTCAAGACAATCATACGGTGACGAGGCCATAGGATATGTACAGCTAAAACGTGAAAAAAATATATGTACAGTCAAATGTAAGATTTGCCCTGAACATAAAGTTCATGCTAAATTATATTCAGTGACCATGCTTATTGATGAAGAAGACTGCAATATAATAAGTGTACAATGTCACGATTGTGCTGCATCGCAAGGTGGTTGCAAGCATGCAGTTGCATTTCTCATGTGGGTGCACCGTAGAAGCGAAGAACTTTCATGTACATCTAAAGAATGCTACTGGAAGAAATCTCAATTGGCCAAGGTTGGTACTTCACTAAAATATATAACCACCATGGAGCTGTCCAAAGGAAGACCTAGAACATCCACATCATCTGACTCTGGAGTTCTTATCAAATTTCTTGAAGAGGGAAGTAAACGGAAGCTGAAAACTTGCCAGTTGATGAAGTATCAAAGAAATGTAGAGATGCTTTCATTACATCAACTATCATTTAAATATAATGAAAAATGTCCTGAAGTATTCTTACAGAAGATTGCACATACTTTATCAGGAAGCATTTTGAAAAAAATTGAAAAAGAGACCAGAAACCAGTCTGAAAACAATCTGTGGTATGAGTTGAGGTATGGCAGGATCACAGCATCTAAAGCTTATGAGGTGAGCAGATGTAAAACAGTAGATGGAATTCTATCTGCAATGATTATGGGTGGAAAAATACCTGATACGCCTGCTATGAAACGTGGAAGAATAATGGAAGATGCTGTACGAAAAAGTTTGAGAGATAAATTGGGAAAAAGAATCACAAAATGTGGCCTAATTATTTCTAAGCAACATCCCATGATTGCAGGTTCACCTGATGGTATTTGTGAAGAATCAGTAGTGGAAATCAAGTGTCCTATAAGCATGAAAAGTTATTCCAACTATCTAAAAGATGGAAAAATTGGAAAAAAATGTTATGCTCAAATACAAATGCAAATGTATTTAGCAGATATGAAGACAGGTTTTTTTTGTGTAGCTGATCCTGATTTCACGAATAATAATAAAGTGGAGATAATTAATGTTAATTTCGATAAGGAGTATATAGACAACCTCTTAGATATTTTAGTGTGTTTTTGGAAGGATAATATATATCCCCTCATATATACAAGTAATTTGTGAATAAATTTTTGATATTATTTATTTTTTGTGTTATTAAATAAAATCAGATATAAAGGTATATTTCAATAAATTATTAAAAAAGAATAACCTATGCATTATTTGCTTTTCGATTTTGGGTATTAGAAGCAGGGTTCTGCCATTTGAAAAAAATCAATTAACAGTTTCAACTTTTAAATTACCTGAGCAGGAATATAAAATTTATAGAAGTTTTACAGAAATGTTTAAAATAAATTTCACCAGAAATTTGGCTATTTATTATTCGAATCTTCTAGTCCAAGCTTCATTTATTTGGAAATATTTTGGGATTTTTGAAAATTTTGGAATTTTCAATAATTGAAATATGAATATCACTAGTGCCTTTATTTCTAGAATTCACGAGTGTGAATAAATTTCCGGATAATAATTTAAGCATGTGTGGGTTTTTGAAAATATAGTATTTGATGAGAAAATTTTATACCAAAATTTCAAAACTTGCATATCATAAGTAACTGTTATGAAAATAAAACACTTAACATATTGTATGTAGCTTTCTTTATTTAATAATAGAATCCTGTAAATTAATTAAAGCACAAACTATGATTATAACGTCATCAGTAACCCGAATTAAATTAGTATTGATGCATGCATGTGGTTTCAATAGAGAAAACTCCCTTACACGTCTTATCACCCTCTCAATATGTATTCGTAAACTAGCTATCTGCTTTGTCTGTCGTGCTTCTTTTTTTGTCAGCTTTGAACCAGCGTCTACACTTGGAGGCCTTATTAACTGACATCCTGCCTTAAGTAATAGCTGATGAACATGTTTAAATCCTCTATCTGCTAGTACACAACTGCCACTTTCTAGGGAATCTAAAAAATTGCAGTTTTCAACAAGGCAAGCATCACTTATTCTTCCACCATATCCTGGCGAAATATAATTAACTAAACCATCTGGTGTACTTGATATAAGGTACTTTATTGTATTAGCCTTCTTATAATCTGACCATGTCAAAGCTTGGTTTACAGCTTTGGAAGGCTTTTGGATTTCAATTTCCAGGCAATCAATGATGCAACTAACATTGTGAAATTTGTGTCTAAAAGCCACAGGTAAATTTCTTTTTGTTATTTTTTTATCCAATTTCACTATGAATTGGCGCAAAGCATCAGCAATAATAGGCACATTTTTCAAAAATATTTTACTTGCATAGGATAAAGATATTCCAAAATCATCTGCCAGTTCAGAAAATTTTGTATCCAGTCTGATTTTCTTTAAACATAATAATATATGCTCTTGGGAAATATTGGTATGTTCATTTAGAATTTTGATTAAAAAATAGCAATTTTTTGGAATGCCAATGTAGAATCGTGGACTTTTTTTAATTTTGTAAATGGTACTTTGAAGTAGCAGTCGAGAATATGTCTCATATATCATTTCTTGCTCAGTTAAGCTGCTACTTTCAGAAGAAACTTTGCCTTGAAGATACAGTGAAGATAAGTCAGATGAAGTGTATGATGAAATTTCACTGTCGGATTTTTCTTCATTTACAACAAAATTGCTAGTGCCCCTATTTAATCTTGATGTTTTGGCTATATAGGGTTCACATTTGAATGGGGATGTAGATATGGATGTGGTTGATATTTTAATAGGCGATGAAGACTTGTCCTGTGATTGAACACTAGTTTGTGTAGCTTTGCTTCTGAATGTAGGTCTTATAAACACTTGTATGGATTTATCAAATGCAACAGGCTCCTTTTGTATTTCTTCAACTTGATGTAAGCCTGAAAATAGTAACAATTTTTATAAATAATCAAGTCCCTCTTAGTACTTCTTTCTTAAATGAAATGTTTTAAATGAATTTGGATTTTTCAGCTCTGACAGTGGTTTAGTTGTTCGATCCTATCCTTCTAAGAGGTAGTTATTGGAAGAGATGACAAAATGTAGAAAATCAACCAGTACAGCTATTAGAGTAGAGCTTGGATGATGTATATAGATTTATATTGAATATATTTAACAGTTTATAACCTCTTTGTTTAGAGCATTAAAATAATTGATAAACATATTAATAATATTTTACATAACAAATTGAATACATACTTATTGTGCTTGGAGGTTCATCAACTGGTGTAATTATTTTTGCTTTCTGCTTAGCAATAGCTTCACAGTTTTCCAGCTCTCTTTCACTATCCTTAATAAGTGCCATTTTTTGTCTTTTAATAACAAGAGGTCTAGTTGTGCTGGTGGCGGTACGCTTTCTTCTATCTGTTTGGCATTCAAATTTTGTAGGCAAAACTCCTGGTTTCATTCTTATCTTGCCTACTGAACCCATTATATGGTACTCCATATAGTTTTCCATATCATTTGGCAACTGTAAAAAAATAAATAGTATGTATTGCATAGAAAACACTACAAAGAAGTACTGGATATAAAGTATATAGCTAATGTATTTATTTATTTTCTAAGCATAACCTCAAAACACCACATCTATTTATTTTTACAAATTACACAAAATATTACTTAAATATGACAGAAAAATAATTATAAACAATTTATACTCACATCAAAGTGATCTTCACACATATAAATTGCAGTTGTGGTGGATAAAACTCCTGGATCTCTACGAGCGAGCTGTAACCACTTTTTTCGTTCCTTTATTGATGTAGGCACGTGAATAAATAATTTATCAGGTGTTTTCAAACAAGTATTGGTACACTGAGGCACTGCACACCACTTATAAGTTTTAAAAGACATTTTTTCCACAGCAAATATAGGATAAATGAACCAGGTAACAAAATAAATATTCAACACAAACTGTTTAGGTTTGTGGCATGGCAAGCGGCAAGCGTTTACTATAGTGTGACGTCATAGCCGGGTCAAATTAGTATCGAGTGTTTTAGCGGGAAATTTAAGGCAAAAATTAAAAAACGTGATTTTAAATGTATTAACGATAAAAAAACTTAATATACTAATTTTGCTTATTTAATTAGGAGTATATGTACAATTTAAAACACTTTTGCAAAATTTGTCAAATACCCTATTCTGCTAAAACTTAGATTGACAACGAATATATGAACTGTCAATTGTCATTTGATGAAATCGAATGATTTATCCAGCAACTATGGAGAGTGTTGGCCTAACTATGAAGAAGTATTGTGATGGTAGCGGGCCTAATTAAAAAAGATCAGCGCACATAGCCAACGAACCTTGTACACTATGCCCTGCTACGTTTTTCAGGGAGTATCTGGATACCCCATACTTGACAGAATCCTAAGATCTGCTTTACACGTAGATGCCATTTTCCCATTCCTCTCTCGACGGAAAGACGACCCTGAAATTCTGCTCCTCAAACCACAAGACTTTGTTTTTGTCCAACGGTTCTACTCACAGTCACGTAAAAAGATGGGATTGATTTGCACTTCGTCTCTATAGGGAGCCATTACAACTAAAGATGTACAACATCATTGCGAGATTCCTCATCGTCAGTGATAGGGGTGGCACGCCCAGCAAGACCCTCAATGCTGCCTGTCAGTGTACTGCCTCTGAGGAAGAGCCCTTTGGAAAGCGTTGCCAACTGTTAAAATGAAATATTGCTGGTTTAACCAAGATATCGCATCACTTATTTAGGGAATGGTTCCACTAATTTAATATGGCGCCATTTCTTTCTTATCGTCAACAGGATGTATCTTTCCATCTCAGATCCCAAGAGATGTTAGATATATCTCTACTTCGTCGTCGATTAGATCACAGAGAACATTTCAGTATAGATACGCCGCAATTCATTATCCAGTCGTGTGAAGTATGAGATTTTTTGGTCCTGCAGCTACATTTACGGTTCCAGATACATGAAAAAAATAGTTTTGAGAAATAAATTCTTGTTTGTCTGTGTGAGTATGTAATGCTCAAAAAAATGTAGAAAAGAGTTCATATCCGGAACTAACATTCACAAATACATATAAAGTATGTGAACGAAATGGGTGGGGTGGGAGTTTTGTGGGTTCAAAATATAAAAAAAACTCTTCATACTTACATTACGGAAAGTGAAACTATGAAATTTAAACATAAATGTATTACTATTTGAGATGCCAAAGGGTGTCACTGGTGAAAATTGATCTGAATTTCTCAAGCTTTATTTCTCAAAAATATAAAATAAAATATTCCTTTTCGCCGGGAACACTGTCCATTGTTCAAGCAATCATAGCTAACGAAGCTCCACATTTACAAACTCACAAAATAAGACTTTTTATTTTTCTTTTTCATTGAAGAAGACAAACATAACCTTTCTTTAGACATAAATATATTTACCTATTTGTTGTGGTATCGTTTACAGACAACTTATTGAATTTTTCCTCATATAAAGATTGATCAATTATACAATTATATAAAGAATGGAGAAAATTTAAATGAAAACAATAAAATAAATCTTATGTTCTTTCAGGTCCGAATCCAGTATCCAACATTGCCCCATTAGTGGACTCGAATAATATTACTTTGGAATGGCCTCGACCCGAAGGTCGTGTGGATATCTACGTTGTGAATTGGTGGGAATCCGGACAATCTTCCAAACCAAGTAGACAGAATGTCAGTCAGCATCAAAATAGTTCAAATCCAGTGAGACTTTTAGTCAATGATCTTACTCCAGGAGTAGAGTATGTCTTCAATATACAAGCTTTCTCTAACGACTTGGACAGTGACATTACAGTTCTGAAAACAAGGACAAGTAAGTATTCCACTTCATAAGTATTGTTTCAAATGCAGTGTTAATAAACAATTTTCAGAAATCCTGCTGTAACTGTTTCCAATTTCATCTCAGCTTGTATTTCGAGAGTGAACTTATTAAGTTTCGAAATTGCAATCAAATTTCATTAAATAAATTTACATTAGGAAATTTAACTTTATATGATAATCTTAACAATTTATATTAATTGAGCGAAATGCTAATGTATATCGAAATACCGTCTTTTTTCAGTGCCACTCATACAATCAGAAGTTGTTGTTGTCAACGACCATCAATCTACAGATTCGATCAGCTTGAGATACACGCCAACTCCACAAAGTTCATCAAAGTTCGATTTATACAGATTTTCCTTATCTGAAAATGACATCCCTGTTAAAGAAAAGGCAGCAAATGATTCAGAAAGGCGAGTGAACTTCACTGGTTTAGTTCCCGGTCGTCTGTACAATATTACAGTATGGACTGTGTCCAATACTGTAGCTAGTCAACCTCTACAGAGGCAGGATCGTTTATGTAAGTGCATCATTTTATTAATAGAGGTGTGCCAAAAATGAAGCAACAATTGAATTTATTCTCTTGCATGCTTCAACTTATTTTTTACTCTCAAATCAAGTACCTACATTCATTTGTTTTCTCATGTGTATCTCGGTGTATAATTTGATAGTTTTGTCAAATTAAAATTTCTGCCCCAAAAGAATGGTTACAAATATTTAAGAACTTCCAATGCGTAGGTACTATTCAAGAATGTGATGAGATAGGTTTACTCCATTATTTTTCAAAAATTGAAATCAAATATAAATTATAAAGTAAAACTTATCAATATCTATGTCAAAATAAGAAAAACTGATTCACCTCTTAAGATTACAGTAATGAAAGTTCTTAAATAAATATCTGCTTAAAGTTTACGTACAGATTAATATAAGGTACCTATAGTTTACAGTATTATATTATGAACATTATCTACAAAGAAATAAAGGACAATTTCATAAACTTTCGAATTTAAATCTACGAGGAAGGTGAAGTTGTGATGTCACACTATCAGGGTCAATTGGAAAGTAACAACAAATCTTATACAAATGGTAACGTTTTATTACCCTTTCAAAATCATATCTTTGAAACGATCCTGATATTAGTCACCAAAAGAATATTGAATTGCCTTATTGAATAAGATTGTGATTTCATTTACACAACATTACTCTTAGTACCTACTTATGAATAATATATAGTAAATAGATAAATAATTGTAAAACTGAAAACATTTCTGTTTAACAATTCATTGAAATCTTTTATCGATACTACAATACCATACATTTATAAAAATACATACATGCACATATTGAATAATGAGATAAGAATAATCTTATTCTCCTATTGATATACAAAAAAAACATACATTAGTGAAATATAATAAACATAATGTTGATAATATTTTTGTAGTAACATTCACAGAAGCACAACCAAAATCGAAAGAATATTTATTTATTTATTTATTTTAACTTTTAGTCTCAAAGAAACCATTTGTGGATCTCTACTTTTGAGTTACATATCCAAAATTTACATTTCTTTTTGTACTGTTGAATACTGCCATGAAATATTTTTAATTCGATAGGTAATAAATTATAGATTTCACTGAAATAGTGTAAATAAAATTTTTGGCTAATCAACTTTCTGCTTCTTACTAGTATGCACTGTGAATTTGAGATTGATCTGGTTTCATAATAATCATCAAATAATGAGACTGCAATTTTTTTCTTGAAATGTTGTTTCAGGATTTCCATAATATACAATTCTCTCACTGTTAAAACCTTAAAATCAATAAAAATGTTTGTTGAGGGGTATGTCGTGAATTTACCAAGTATATTTTCTATTATTATTTTCTGACATACAAATAGTTTTGAAATGATGGTGTTATAAGTACCTCCCCATGCTATGATTCCATATACAATTACAGGTTGTACTTTAGTGCACAGCATGCATTTTTAAATAGTTGTTTAGTCAATATACATTTTAATGATTTTAACATATACATAATCTTCCTCAATTAATTAGATTTACATGTTAAGGTATAATGTTCAGGTATTTTTGAACTTGTTTCTATTAATAGATCTTATATGCATAGAAACCACCATGTAATGTTGCAGTGAATGATTTTTTTTAGTCATAATATTTGCAGTATCAGTTCTCCCATTAGGTTCATATTTTAATCTAGCTACAACTCTTATTGTTCTCCTTGAGCAAAAGAGATCTCTATATGTAACTAATGACCTCATGTAAAAATAATGTACCTAATAATAACTTCATGTTGGTTAGATTAGAAGCTGAAAAGCATAAGAATTGTTCAGCTGTATTTACAAATTTATCCAATATAATTGTTTATGTTATCTAAATGACAATCTTAATAACCTCCTGAAAACTTAACATGAACGAGATTTCTAATTTAAGTGACATAAACATCTAGACGAAATCTGGTCTGAATTATTATGCAGTGAACCATTCGACAAATCAGTCTCGCCAGATTATGGATCATATTAATTAAAAAGAATAAATCCTATACAATTGACTCTAGGAGACAGTTTTGACAAACCTCCATACATCGTTGTGCATCTAGTAAGAAAATATTTCAGTATTTCAGAGAATACCTCCATGGCGGCCCGTTACGTGTACTGTGTGGTGGTTTGTCACTTTTTTGTTACATAGTCACTACGGAGTGAACTTTCATTTCTCGGGCGCCAAATTTTTGATAAGGTTTACTCCTCATCGATGACTTCTGCTAGGGTTCTCATCACAAAGAGTATCACAATGCCATCTATGGATAGCCTTGTCCCTAGGGTAGCTACAGTGAAATATAACCCGATCGGGCAGAATGACTTGTATTAGATTTGCAGGCTTTAATTGCATAAAAAATACTTTGTTACTTCTCGGCTAATTAAATGATGTCACAGAAATTGCTGATAAATATGGAATTTCCAATAATAAATTTATTTCTCATAATTGTACAATAAGAATAATTATTGAATGAAATTAACAATGACAAGGAACACACGACCCGGAAGAATGCAAGGAAGCTCGATCAAAAGGAAAAGAGAAAAGAGAAACGGTCCAAGCAACCAAACTTTTCACCGAATATATATTTAAGAGCGGGCAATCATGCGGTAGCAAACAATCTACAGCCTATATGCAAGTATGGCAAGTGAACAGTGTATTAAAACGGTTTCTAATCCACTCTGGGTATCTAAAACCAACCCCGCGGCACACCAGAAATCAACTCACAAACTACTGTATTATATTGATTACTCTTGATTTCGATTTGTCCCACTCTGTCTTAAGTTAGTACGCGGTCTCATTGAGCATGATAATTGTAAACTGATGTCAGTCCACACTACATACAGGCACTTTGATACGTCGGTCAGAAACAGTTTCTACTTCCGGGGAACTACACAGTGTGGACAAACTGTGAATAGCTGATCATAAATACTTCCACCTAATTCCGGGGAACTAATGAAAGTATTTTGCTCCCTTTCACACTTCCACTTCTAGTGTCTACTTCCGGGTAACTACACAGTGTGTAGACACTATCAGTAAGTTTATCTAAATTTTCTCTATATAAACGATAACAATTGTAATTTTAATATTCTTATGAGAGATATAAATGTAAACATATTAAAATCAGATGATGTCTCTAATTCATATATAAATGGTTATATATTTTTTATTAATCGTAGTACATGAGTAACACAGGTCAGTAAGAGTTATTGTTATGCATTTATAAAAAAACATTACTGCTCAAAATCCTGTAATATAATACCCTATTATTTAGTGTTACTGGAACATGGTATGATGTATATATTGCAAACGATACCAATATTGCATATGAATTATTCTAAACCAAACTATGTTATCAAATAAAACAATGTACATAATACAAAAATTTTAAAATTGATTATAAACTGAAACCATGGATTACAAATGGCGCAATTAAATCTATCAAAACAAGAGATAATTTAAAAAGAATATCAGTGTATCAATATATCAGAAGTAACGAACAACTATGGAATGAATACTAAGGCTACCGAAACTATCTTACAAAATTTATTTAAAAAATCAAAACAAATGTATTATGGTAATAAATTCGCTAAGAATAGTTTGAAAGAAGTATGGAATATAATAAACATGAAAGAGAACAATAAATCGAAATAAATACATTTATATGATGAACAAAAAAATATAAAAACTGATTCAAAAAATGTTGCAAACATATTCAATAAACACTTCTCTACTATTGAATGAAACATGACAAATTCTATAATAAACAATCCATATTCTCTGATATTTCTAATATATCGAAACCAAATATTAACATACAGAAATCAATGTTCCTAAAACCAATGAGTAAATATGAAATAATACATATTATAAATTCACTAAAGAACAAATCATCCTGTGGATCTGATAAAATAGGTGCAAAAACAATAAAAAACTCATAAAGGAAAACAGGGGAAGTTTGACTTCATATTATTAACTTATCGTTTCAAAAAGGGCAGGTTCATTTTACAAGCAAAATTCATAAATATCTCCAATATCAAAACAAAAATCATTGCCATATTTTTAGATTTATCGAAGGCTTTTAATAGCATATCACACCCACTACTCGTGAAAATGAAATCGTATGGCATAAGTGGCATTGTATTAGAACTTTTCAAAGATTATCTTCCCGCTCGTGAATCATGTGTCAAAATCCAAAATACTCTGAGCTCGATAAGCAAAATTAAAATTGGTGTCCCACAAGGAACAGTATTAGATCCGAAATTAGTCCTTATATACATCAATGATATGCTGAAATTCCATTCTCTGGTGACATGACATTCTATACCGATGACACTGTCCTATTGTTTTGAAGTAACACCTGGAACCAAGCTAAAAATGAAAGCGAAACAGGCCTTTATACCATAAAATGTTGGCTGGATAGCAACTTACGAAGTCTAAATTTTAGCAAAACTAAAACACTTACAAAATATCATATTTCACTCGAAATGTGACTTAAATAATTGTACCTGTAGAAGGGTCATATTCAGAACTAAAAATATTAAGTATTTAGGATTAATTATAAATCACACACTAAACTGGGAGAATCACTCTGAGTATATTACCAACAGATTCAGAAAATTAGTTTACACGTTCTAAAAATTAAAACAAATTCTGTCCATAAAAATGTTGAAAATTGCTTATACATCGTTTGTAGAATCAGTTATTAGGGGAGTTATTAGTGTGGGGTGGTACCTATGAATGTCAAAGAAAAACGATAAAATTAACAAAAAAGTGGATATTAATAGTAATTATGTCAAAAAATCGCAGGACACCGACTGATCGAATATAAAGGAGAGAAGTGTTTTTAACTTGAAACAACTATACATCTTCAATGTTGCTAAGTTTTTTCATAAAACAATCAATTAACGACAATTATTAGCCATAAACTTAACATAAGACCAATATATATTTTAAACATACCAAAACCAACATCAAGACTTTTTGAAAATTTCGTAAGTGTAACGGAAACAAAAATATACAACATGTTGGCCCTGGACCTAAATCCATACAGTTTAGGCCTATTCTGTAAAAAAATAATAACTTTCATCTTTAGTAATACTTTACAAATATAACAATAATAGCAAATACCTACTATACTTTACTAATGTTAATAGTTAATATAACGCAAAACTGTTTTATATTAGATTTTAGCTGAGTTTATAAAAACACCCCTGATAATACATAGTTCAACATAACCTGGAATTATGAATACACAAATAGTAAATATTGTTAATTTGATTATTCACAACACGATTTCCTTTGGAAATCCGGTACGATACTGTACTCTATTGTACCTATATATATCGATATTTGTAACCACTTCTATTCTAAATGGTCAATAAACTTACTTTACTCTACTTCACTTTACTTACAATTACGAATATATGATTCTCAATAATTAAAATTCCTTGAACAAAATTTTAAAGCTGAGCTTTATATACAACAAGATTAAGGCAATTAAAGATTCATCCATATATTTACACATTGTTGTTCGTTTTAGATCCTGAACCCATAACTGGAATTAACGCTACCATCATCACAGATACCGACGTGACATTAGCATGGGCTTCTCCTCGTGGAGAATTCAATGCATTTGAAGTGCAATATTTAACTGCAGAAAATATTTTGATTCAGAATTTAACTCTTCACAATTATATCAACATAAATGAATTGAAACCTCATCGAAACTACACGTTCACTGTAATTGTCCGGAGTGGCACAGAATCAAGTATATTGAGACGTTCTCTGCCAGTATCTGGAATATTTACTACCAAAGAATCATTTCCTGGAAAAGTAGAGAGGTTCGAACCAGTGGATATTCAACCCAGTGATATAATGTTTGAGTGGTCTCTGCCTGCAAATGAGCAGAATGGTATTATAAGGAAATTCACCATAAGCTTTGTCTTGGAGGTATGTCTTGCGATCCTAATAGGTATTATGGAAAAATATAAATTCAATGCATAATAAAAAAAAGAAAGATCTCATTCCAATATTCCATGTTGAATCATTACTAATTACTTAAATTCATATTCATATATACGTATAGTAACGTTTTCATGAAAATTCTTGGCTAAAGGATGAATTCCGCAGCTCAATAGCACGACTTGATGTCGACGTTTCGCCAACCTTCCAGGTGGCATCTTCAGGACAAGTTGTTTTCATGTAATTGTTAAAAGTGGTATAAAAACAAAGTTATAATTGTTCTTTCATTTAATCATGATAATAACTTAGGCTGTCACCAGGGCTCAATCATCAAATCGTACAAAGACTTCAATCCCAACGAATTCAGAGGCGTTCTGAGAGGATTGAAGCCTGGACAAACTTATATCTTCAATATAAGAGCTGAAACTAAAGTTGGCTTTGGACCTGAAACTGTCTGGAAACAAATTATGCCAATTTTGCCTCCGCCAACGCCCGGTATGCAAGTTGTACCTACTGAAGTTTGCAAAAGTTCTACTACCATTCAGATAAGATTCAGGAAAAACTATTTCAGCGAATCTAACGGTCCAGTAAGTATTCTTTATTTTACATCAAAATTTAATATTTACGTTGTCAATTCAAAATACATTTTATTTAATATAGTAATGAAAAATTCTTTGAAATAAAATAAACTAGTATTAATTATTGATTGATCTATTGTCATTCGGTAAAACATTTTTGGAAATAACCCACAAAGGTTGGACACAAAATTAAATTTTACAACATGATTCTAGTTCTACTCTATTCTAATTTTCGAATACAAATATCCCAATTCAATTGCCTATATTTTCATGTTTTATATATAAATTCTCAGGTAATAGGTCACACTAACACATATTTATTATTTTCTTCTTAACGCAAGTTTCGGTCTCATGACCATGATCAGACGACTTATGTCTAAAACGGGATTTCTTGAAACTACTAATTGTATTAGCACAAAGCGTCCTTATCGCACCAATTTTAAATAAAAATGCCCACGTCGCCGAAACGGAGAGAAATACGAATAATCGAAATTGTAACACAATATGTTTTTATGATATAATGTTTGTGAATGGATAATTCTGCTCCAATGATTTTTATGCTATATCTGCAGATATTCTAGAGAAACTACTGATCAATTATCATCTTTGTAATACTTGAAGCAACAATATTTCTCGAGTTCAACTAGGTTAATAGTTTAGTATTAGTGCTGTTTGGGTTAGTCAAGAAGAACGGAATATGGAATGCTCAACTCTACTCATAACAACCAGAGATTATAAATAACCCGAAATAACAAATAATTAGCCGCGATTCGGAATAAAAAAAGTAGATGTCACCAGCAACGGTATTACATTTGTAGCAAAATGATACACGCTGTCCCAATGGCAAATTTTCGCCCGCTATTTATCTGTACTCGCATCCATTTTTCTTCACAATGCTGTAATATTTTGAATAGATCTTCGTTCTTTTATTCAATCAATTTGCGACCTTCACATCAACATATTTCTGTTCATATTGTGATTATTAATTACATAAATAAAGTTTTAACATAAAATATGTATTTTAGATAGTATTCCTTATGACAAACGTATATTTGAATGTATTTCAGGTTGTTTTATATTCAATTGTGGTAGCTGAAGACGATACGAAGAATGCCTCCGGTTTGGAAATGCCAAGCTGGAGAGATGTGCAGGCATATTCCACTTGGCCACCTTATCAAGTGATGGAACCTTATTATCCTTTTCAAAATAAATCGGTGGAAGATTTCACTATTGGGAGTGAATCCTGTGACATCAGACAAAATGGGTATTGTAATGGTCCTCTTAAATCGGGAACAACATATCAAGTAAAAATCAGGGCATTTACAGCATCTGATAAATTTACGGATACAAATTACAGTTTTCCAATTTCTACAGGTGAGTTTTTTGTGTAAAATTTATATACCTAATGTCAAAATAAAATGTTGTTGAATAAGTGATGATACGTATATTTCATCTTTGGTTATGGGAGGAAAGAGGAAATGAACTGGAAGTGAAATTTCTACGAATTGCTTTGGCGAAAGTCCAAACCGAACGGTAGCTATTTGAGCATTAGAAAAACTATGACGTGCCCTTGTCGCTTTCGGTGAATTGCTTACTGCGGTAAGCTTCGAATCCTCGGGCGCCAGATTTTTCTAAAGGTTTACTCCTTTTAGAGGACTTCTGCTAGGGTCCTCTCCACAAGGCTTGTCACTATGCTATCTATAGATAGCCTTGTCCCTAGGGTAGCTACAGTGAAGTTTAACCAGAGTCCATTGGGCAGAAAACAGTACCAAAATTGTAGGCTTTAATTACTATTGATACCTGGTTAAAACTTAGCTCGTTTGAAGATGGAGCAGAAATAATTTAATAAAACGGGGAATTCCAAATGTTAAAATATATAATAAATATAACAAGTACACTTTCAGAATAATCAATATAAATGCAATTGAACGGTATTATTTCACAAAATTTCACCCAGACGGAAAATGTAAGGAAGCTCAAACGGTATATGAAAACTGTTACAACATATCTATTTTACGTGTTCGGCATTGAAATTCAATTCAACGGTACGGAATCGGTTGATAAATGATTTAAATTTATCATTTGCGGAAAATACAAATCAAACAGTTCCTAGAGTAATAAGCGGTGTTCGGTAATCATTCGGATAGCATTGTCACTTGAAATGTTGTTAAAACGCACTACGATATATCAAACGGTTAACATTCGGTCGGTTCGGAAAATATATCATAATGCCAGAAAATTAACTATTAAGTCATTTACCTTTTGTAAAATTCACTAATACGGAAAACTATTGTTAATTCGGAGTTCACGCATATCTATTGAAATAATGAACTGTTCAAACTGAGATTACATGTAATATCCGTATTTACTGCCTGATCCAAAATTAAATGATCTTTCAAAATTTAAGCTTCGTTACAAAGCTTTGATCTTGTTTTTGCACTATATGCGTCTTATTGTTTCATTAGACATATCTGGCTTCAACATATTCTGTTCTGGTCTCCAGAGGACGGTATGCTGTTCGTTTTGAAGCGACGGCCCTAGAATAGATTTTATTGGACCATCTTTCTCCAGTTGAAGGTGGTTTGTTGGTATGGGGTATGTAAGTTTCAAAAAATCGATGGTGGAAGCCGTTACTTTATGGTAATTTATCATTTTGATCATATGAAATAATAACTACTTTGTTTTTATACCACTTTTATTAATAATAACGTGAAAAAGTAACTATAGTTTCAACACCGAAGTGCCATTATCAAACATTAGAAAATTATGAAGAAATCAATGAAACAGGTCAAGTATAAATAGAGTAGAGTAAAGTAGGGTTGAGATAAAGGGGGGGTCAACGGAAATTTCAAAAACAGGTAGATCCTAGGAAAGTACAGTATTATATCGTAAACATAGCAGCAATTTGCGAATTAGTGTGATTATAATTTAATATTCTAAGAATTATTTAAAGAGCGGTTTGAAAGACTACAGTATTACATAGTAAACAAGGTAACAATTTGTGAATTAGTGTGATTATAATTTAATATTCTAAGAATTATTTTAGGATCACCTTGATATAGGTCTAACTGATCATTGAGGATATTTTTATTAGAGTTTTTGACACCTTTATAAATCTCTATTGATTCTAATGTATACAATTTAAAACCTCTGGTTTGGTTATGTAAAAAGCTTAGGCTATCTAAATTAGGGAAATTATGACCAGTTTGTAAAAAATGATTAGCAAAGGTTGAGTCAGTTTTGTTGAGTCTAAACGAGCGAAAATGTTCTTCGTAGCTTAATTTGAAATTCCGACAAGTTCTACCTATATAAAAGTCATCACAGTCTGGGCAAATCATCTTATAAACTCCAGGTTTTCTATATTTATTGGTTTTGTCTTTGGCGTTGTATACAAGATGGCAAAGTTTATTTTGAGGTTTGAAACTGATTTTAAAATTATGGCGTGATAAAATGTTAGCGATATGTTCGCTTACTGTACCAAAATATGTCAAAGAGATGAATTTAGTGGTTACATCTATGTGTTTTATACGCAAATAAATTTTATAGAAAGTTAATTGTTGTTGTTTGCGATTTACTAGTTTAATTATTTGATCTACCGGAAAACCATTATTGATGACTATTCGTTTGATCGTGTTCAACTCAATAGTGAGGTGTTCTATTGACAATGGTATCGAAAATGCTCTATGGATCATTGAGTGATATGCTGCTAATTTATGGCTACGGGGGCAAACGATTATTTCGGAATAGTGATGTCTGTACAAGTGGGTTTCCTGTAGATATTGAAGTTTATTTTATCATGGTCACGTATTAGTGTTGAATCCAAAAAGTTTATTGTTCTATCTTTTTCTGTTTCTAACGTGAATTCAATTTTTGGGTGAAGTTGGTTAATAAATGAAAGAAAGGAATTTAATTGTCTGGATGTGCCTTTGAAGAAGGCAAGTACATCATCTACATATGTATACCAAAATTGAATATGTTTTTTTGCTAATGTGCAGTTCATAATTTTGTCCTCCAGATCAGACATAAAAATGTCTGCTAATAGTGGACTCAATGGGTTACCCATAGGGAGACCTGAATTCTGTACATGAAATTTATTATTAAATTGACAATAGTGTTGACTCAAGCATAGGTCAAACGCGAGTTCTATTTCATTTTGAATTAAAGGGTTAATATGTGATCTATCTAAAATGCTTCTGATTAGAGACTTACATTCTGAAGTTGGAATATTTGAAAACATGTTTGAAACATCAAAGGAAACTAAAAAACCATTGGTTGGTATATGGTGTGTTTTGACTAATTCCGGCAATTCGAGAGAGTTTTTAACAGTGAATTTAGGTTTAAAATTAGTGAATTTCTTGAATTTCTGATTTAATTTGATTGCAAGCTCCCTTGTTGAACTATTGATATAAGACACTACAGGTCGTATGGGGGCATTTTCTTTATGATTTTTAATAAGTCCGTATAGTTTAGGAGAGCAATTTAAAAAAAAATTTATTCGCGTATAAAACACATAGATGTAACCACTAAATTCATCTCTTTGGCATATTTTGGTACAGTAAGCGAACATATTGTGCTAACATTTTATCACGCCATAATTTTAAAATCAGTTTCAAACCTCAAAATAAACTTTGCCATCTTATATACAACGCCAAAGACAAAACCAATAAATATAGAAAACCTGGAGTTTATAAGATGATTTGCCCAGACTGTGATGATTTTTATATAGGTAGAACTTGTCGTAATTTCAAATTAAGATACGAAGAACATTTTCGCTCGTTTAGAATCAGCAAAACTGACTCAACCTTTGCTAATCATTTTTTACAAACTGGTCATAATTTTCCTAATTTAGATAGCCTAAGCATTTTGAATAACCAAACCAGAGGTTTTAAATTGAATACATTAGAATCAATAGCGATTTATAAAGGTGTCAACAACTCTAATAAAAATATCCTCAATGATCAGTTAGACCTATATCAAGGTGATCCTAAAATAATTCTTAGAATATTAAATTATAATCACACTAATTCACAAATTGTTACCTTGTTTACTATGTAATACTGTAGTCTTTCAAACCGCTCTTTAAATAATTCTTAGAATATTAAATTATAATCACACTAATTCGCAAATTGCTGCTATGTTTACGATATAATACTGTACTTTCCTAGGATCTACCTGTTTTTGAAATTTCCGTTGACCCCCCCTTTATCTCAACCCTACTTTACTCTACTCTATTTATACTTGACCTGTTTCATTGATTTCTTCATAATTTTCTAATGTTTGATAATGGCACTTCGGTGTTGAAACTATAGTTACTTTTTCACGTTATTATTAATAAAAGTGGTATAAAAACAAAGTAGTTATTATTTCATATGATCAAAATGATAAATTACCATAAAGTAACGGCTTCCACCATCGATTTTTTGAAACTTACATACCCCATACCAACAAACCACCTTCAACTGGAGAAAGATGGTCCAATAAAATCTATTCTAGGGCCGTCGCTTCAAAACGAACAGCATACCGTCCTCTGGAGACCAGAACAGAATATGTTGAAGCCAGATATGTCTAATGAAACAATAAGACGCATATAGTGCAAAAACAAGATCAAAGCTTTGTAACGAAGCTTAAATTTTGAAAGATCATTTAATTTTGGATCAGGCAGTAAATACGGATATTACATGTAATCTCAGTTTGAACAGTTCATTATTTCAATAGATATGCGTGAACTCCGAATTAACAATAGTTTTCCGTATTAGTGAATTTTACAAAAGGTAAATGACTTAATAGTTAATTTTCTGGCATTATGATATATTTTCCGAACCGACCGAATGTTAACCGTTTGATATATCGTAGTGCGTTTTAACAACATTTCAAGTGACAATGCTATCCGAATGATTACCGAACACCGCTTATTACTCTAGGAACTGTTTGATTTGTATTTTCCGCAAATGATAAATTTAAATCATTTATCAACCGATTCCGTACCGTTGAATTGAATTTCAATGCCGAACACGTAAAATAGATATGTTGTAACAGTTTTCATATACCGTTTGAGCTTCCTTACATTTTCCGTCTGGGTGAAATTTTGTGAAATAATACCGTTCAATTGCATTTATATTGATTATTCTGAAAGTGTACTTGTTATATTTATTATATATTTTAACATTTGGAATTCCCCGTTTTATTAAATTATTTCTGCTCCATCTTCAAACGAGCTAAGTTTTAACCAGGTATCAATAGTAATTAAAGCCTACAATTTTGGTACTGTTTTCTGCCCAATGGACTCTGGTTAAACTTCACTGTAGCTACCCTAGGGACAAGGCTATCTATAGATAGCATAGTGACAAGCCTTGTGGAGAGGACCCTAGCAGAAGTCCTCTAAAAGGAGTAAACCTTTAGAAAAATCTGGCGCCCGAGGATTCGAAGCTCTAATAAAAATATCCTCAATGATCAGTTAGACCTATATCAAAGTGATCTTTTCATATGTCTTTCAAACCGTTCTTAAAATAATTCTTAGAATATTAAATTATAATCACACTAATTGACAAATTGTTACCTTGTTTACTATGTAATACTGTACTGTCTTTCAAACCGCTCTTTAAATAATTCTTAGAATATTAAATTATAATCACACTAATTCACAAATTGCTGCTATGTTTACAATATAATACTGTACTTTCCTAGGATCTACCTGTTTTTGGAATTTCCGTTGATCCCTTAATCTCAACCCTACTTTACTTTACTCTATTTATACTTGACCTGTTTCATTGATTTCTTCATCAATCTAACGGTTGCCGTATTCGATGTCGACATGCCAATATAGTTTTCTTCGTATACCTACGCTTCCTAAGGGACATATGACCCTTCGAAGTTCGTATAAATCGTTCACCGCTTGAGCGATTTTGACCAAATTTATTGCAAATATTCCTGAAATAGATACCAATAGACCATCATGTCATTTATCTGAGTAAAAAGATTAAACAACTAATACATAAATTTTACTTATTGAGGGAAATACTACAAAATGATCTACTTGTAACAGTTTACAAATCTTTGGTGGAGTCATTAATTCGTTATGGTATAATCGCATGGGGCGGTTGTATAAATAATTCATTAGACAATTCTAAATATTAGCCAAAACTACATTTTAAAAGTTATTAAACATAAATCAAAATTATTTCTCACGAAACATTTATACTCGGAAGAAATTTTAAATGTGAGAAACTTGTACACTCATACTGTATGCAAGTTTTTCCACCAAGGAGAGAATTATAAAAGTCACACTTATCATACACATTTAACTAGGAACACTACAAATGAACAAATCAGCATCCCTATATGCACCAAATCTAAAACACAAAGAACATTCCTATATCTTGCGGTAAAATGCTATAACTTGCTTCCTATTGATATTAAAACAATTTCTAATATGAAACACTTTTCTAAAATTTCTAAACGATTCATTTTTCAAAACCAAAAGAAATTCTCCTCATTTTTTACTGACTGAAGGTAGGATGAAAGAATGAAGAGAAAAACTGTTTTGTTAATCATTATAATTTAATTTGATTTCAAATGTATTATGGATATATCACTATTAGAAACTTAATACAAATGTAATTTTAATTTTATTTTTAATTTATTTTCAATAACAATATTTGTTCATTTACTTACACATACAAAAGTTACTTTATTGTAACATATAGGTGTAACTCATTATTCACATGAGACATTATTACTTCTTGAGTTTGAAATGTATACAAATACTGTTGTATATATAAAATGAAGTGAAATATGTTTATCTATGAAATAAATGAAATGAAAATTACTTGTCACTAGAAACATTCGGCAAAATTGTCCAATGACAACTATAGGAGGTTCAATGTTTCACACCAGTACATTTTTTCCAAATAATTAGTTTAATTTAGAAGAAGAAGTTATCGTTGCAAATTTTGAATGAAGCAGCCGTTTTTGGAATAAATGGAGCTGAAAATTCAGAGAAAATCTAAAATAGCAACCTACAAAAGTGAACTGGCTACTATTTGGAACAGATGTGACAATTTTAGATTTCTATATTTGATTGTATGTTCTGTAGAAACTTGTTCTGATAAAAGTTCACAATTATAGTGTGTATCATGTTTATTTGTCAATTTGAAAGGATAAAACCCTCCTCCGCAAGTGCAAAGATATTCCTGGTCTGGATATTTGATATTCGAGTTTTTAGCACATTAAAATGCAGAATTCTTTTAACCGGTGCCTCTATTAAAATGTTGGAAGAATAGCTTCTTTTCTAATTTGAATGAGGAATCAATTTTTGGTAAATATGAAGTGGTGTAGAAAATAAGAGTGAAAAGGACGTTACCCACAGTAGATACATCACTGGGCAATTATGTCAAATGTTTCTCGTGACAAATAATTGGTACCTATTTCAGGAGTAAATTTGGTCAAAATACCTGCAGCGGTGAGAGAGTTGCGATAAGGAAACGATTATTTAAAGCGAACTTTGAAGGGCTGTTTCTGATAAAAATCGAACCACATGTCAATGAGTGCATAAAATTACAAAAAATCACCAGATTTCGACTAATTCCTGAAAATAATCACGTCACCCAGATCTTTCAAAAATCACCAGATCTGGTGATAAATCACCAACATTGGCAGCGCAGCGCTTGCACGTTCACGACTAAAATACTCATACTATCACGAGTTTCCTGCGCTATCGGTCTCTAATTTAACAATATATTGTGTGTATTCTTTGCTCTTCGCCACAAGGTTCTCCTATCTTTTCCAGTGACAAATAACAACGGTGAGTCTTTTTCAGTGCATTATTTTTCGTTAAATATTATTTTGTGGACCAAATCCATTTGCCTTCTCAACAACTGTATCGAATTGCAAACACACAGATGTACTTTTTCAACCTACCACCTAGACATGTCTCCAGACTTCGAAGAAATACCGTTTTGTATTTTTAGTAAAATGTTGTTTTTTTTAATGACCTACACACCGGTTATCTCAGGAGTTGATATCAACTTTGTGTGAGTGACTTTGATGATACAACCCTAACATGATTCTCAACTATTTTTGAGTTATCACCATTTGAAAATATATGTATAATAATTTTTAAATGGTAATGAAGGAATAATCAAATATTTTGCTATTTCACCGGATGAAATTAGTCGGATACCTGGCAGATATTGTTCATCAGATAAAAACAAAATTATTTTTCTATATGACTGAATTGAATAATAATAAATTTTTCACTCAAACGATTTAGGTTTTTAGAAGAAGCTATCATATATCTTGCTGTCTCGAGATTTAGATAGGAGAGCTAGTCACAAGATGGAATAAATAGCATATTTATTTCTAATCTCACTATAAATTAATATTATAATAAAACTCAAGTAATCAGTATTTGAAAGCAGTATTATATTATCAATATTCTTATTCAAATGCTAGTGTAAAACATGAAACTACTAACACTATAATTTATTAAACAATCACCCTTCTCAACTGATAATACTGTTAAGGTACTGATTACCTTTCAGCTACCAAGCAGCCATCATCAGAGTAAACTAAATTAGGAAATTAAATGTGGTTTTATAAAGACTAGTTGCAATTAATTTAGTACATAATGGATTACCCTCAGCTGGAGATAAAACAATTTTTCAAATTGGTATCTTGCTTATACATTTCCATCCTTTCTAAATTACCTAGATAGGTCATTAATGAGTTTTAAGAGTCATAAACTTTCTTGAGAAATGTTGTGGTTACATTGATGTGTAAAATGTATGAAGTATTAGAAAATCACTACAAAGTGATGTTTCTATAGCTGGAAGCATCATTACTCGAGAAAGAAACAAAGAAATCAGATATCCTTTAGCGTCAAGTAGGTACGATGTTAAACAGACGTGTTTGTGATTTTTATGACTGCCATAACGAAGGTCATAACTATACCGAAATTCCTGATTCATTCGATCGGTTTTCTAACTAAACACAATTTTAAACATTATATATAAATACGTAGAAATTTGCAATTATTTAAAAATTTGTATAAATTCGACTCTATGATAGATCTTTTATAATAATTGCTTCCTTTATCTAAATTATTAACATTTTTATAATCGAACTGATGGTTATAATCAAATCAATGTTTAGCAAGGGTGGTGAAATTTTCTAAGTTATCTCCATTTAATAGTCTTGGTCATAAATTATTAAACGTCCGTTTGAGGGAGCAAATTTAATTTCAGAAAATAGCATTGAACGATGGTTATAACAAATCTTTGATCAATAATGATAATAATTTAATAACGGAACAAGGTATTAGTGCATAGTTTTTGGTACCTATTTGTTCTCTTTAAATGTTTGTTCGGTTGCGTAATGCTTTTAATAAAATGTTTATAATATAATGATACTGAATGAAAGCTCTATTTACGGATATCAATCGCTGGCGGTGAAAATGGCGACGTGTCTTCAACTCATCGTAAACAAACAAATTGATTAATTGATGAGAGCTTGTCATCACTACCAAATGAAAATAATTTATTGGAACAACGTTCACATCTCATGGTTCACTAAACGATTGATGAGTAAATTCGAAATATGGAGTATACTTGAAAATTTCAAAATGAATACAGTGTCATAACGATAATGTTAAAGATCAAAGATTCAAGGATGTATAGGTTGAAATTATCATCTACTATAATAATTGATTCCGAAAATGAATGGAATAGTTATAATTGATGTATCACATTACGAAATGAAACCATCTTATCAGATTTTATAAATGAACATGTGCAAAAGCCTAATCTTTCATTAGTCGAGTCAATTTAGCAAAAAAGCACGGAATTTTTTCCAAACAGACCAACCAACTTAATTTTTTTTGCAAATCGTTCCTGGACGGATACTGAACGATATTGAACTTTAAAATCTAGTCGCTCGACCATTTTTCACCTGTTAAACAGGAAATTGGTCAATTTTCATGGTAAAATTTATTGTAAAATTTGTGAAATTGGTAAGTATTGCCAAAATTGGCTGGAAATCTCCACTCGGGGGTTTTCGGGGTCGCTGATCACGATTCCGAAGTTAGATTTACCATTTTCGACTGCAGTATCTAGAAATTGTTCAATCATATGTCCCAAAAATGGTCAAATTTAATAATTTCGCAGTTTTTGTTGAAATTGACTAAAACATTTCACTCTGGGGGTTTTCGAGGCCGCTGATCACGATTCCGAAGTTTGATTTACCATTTTCTACCGCGGTAGCTAGAAATTGGCCAATTTTATGTCAGAAAAATGGATAAATTAGATAATTTCGTAATTTTTGTTGAAAATGGCTAGAAAATTTCACTCGGAAGTCATTTGATATTGGATATGAAACAAATGATTTACAGTCACTGATAAATTCCCTTTGATAGCAGTGCCAATTTCAACAAAAATTACGAAATTATCTAATTTATCCATTTTTCTGACATAAAATTGGCCAATTTCTAGCTACCGCGGTAGAAAATGGTAAATCTAACTTCGGAATCGTGATCAGCGACCCCGAAAACCCCCGAGTGGAGTTTTCCAGCCAATTTTGGCAATACTTACCAATTTTACAAAGTTTACAATAAATTTTCCCATGAAAATTGGCCAATTTCCGGTTTAACAGGTGAAAAACGGTCGAGCGCCTAGATCTTAATGTTCAATATCGTTCAGTATCCGTCCAGGAACGATTTGCAAAAAAATTAAGTTGATTGGTATGTTTGGAAAAAATTCCGAGCTTTCACATTTTTAACGTCTAATTTAATCCGACTACATATTTATAATGTTTTGTATTATGATATTTACTTATTACATATGCAGTGCTTTATCAGTTAGAATTAATCAATAAATATATTTGTATAGTTATATCTAAGAAACGGAAATAAATTTTTGAAAGCTTCGTTGGAATCTTTTGTGAAGATGATAAAGAAAGTATTCCAGTGCAATAAATGTGGTCGATTCATTTCATAGTTCCACACAGACTAAACATTTTTAATATAAAAATCTACAGTATCTCTGAAGATGCCTTCTAGTATATAATTATTCATCTTACTTTACAACATATTGGCAATTGTTCCCAGCGTTGTTCAGAGCAGAACTCGAATTTGTAGAGATTCAACTGGGGTATAGTGGTTAATAAAGCATGTGTGAATCACCAGATAATCTCTCTGCCTCTCTCTTTCCCTTCCTCTCACATAAACACAGCGTTATACAGATTCACTTTCCAAATATATTTGCCTGCTTTAAGCCATGACATGTTGTGAAAATGTTTATTGTTGCATGTG
Source organism: Endomychus coccineus (assembly GCA_958510875.1). Taxonomy (NCBI): domain Eukaryota; kingdom Metazoa; phylum Arthropoda; class Insecta; order Coleoptera; family Endomychidae; genus Endomychus; species Endomychus coccineus. The sequence goes on along the minus strand of OY294068.1, from coordinate 130,444,866 downwards.
AGTGAGGAAATCATGAGCAACGCGATGATCAAATTTCACTAAAATTCGCTTAGTCATTCGGAGATTCATGATCTAAAACGAACTGTTTGTATATTAATACAGATCAATCGATTACGGAATCTGATTCAATGCAACTTATTCGTAAAGAGACTATTACTTTGAGAAGTTTCCCATCTTGGATGAGTTGAATTTTTTCTTTCATCAGCAATATTATAATGTGTAACAATTATGATTTTCCTATGTTGGAGGTCATTGCAAAATAACTGCGATTAATGTTCCATAATCTTCTGAAATGGAATATATGTTTGCAAAGTTATGAAGTTTAAAATGTGTTCTTACTTTCCTCACTATATGTGATCGGCCCGGAGAAAATTTTCGATCTAGCCTATTTTTGACAAGAAATCTGTGTGTGTGCATGCGTATGTGTGTGAATAATCCACTGTGGAGACGATTGCGCCATTCCTATTGGTCATATGGATTTGAAATTTTGAAAACTGCTTTAGAGTGGGAAAAATAGGAACTGTTTTGTTTTTGGGAACGGTATCCCCTTTTCGATTATTTTTGTTAACATCCATCTTCAGAATTCATAATAGCACGACTTGACGCTGATTTTTCGCCAATCACTACAGATGGCGTCTTCAGGGCAGGTTTGATGCTTGAAGTGAAACTGTCTGCTCTGAAGATGCCGCCTGTAATGGTTGACGAAATGCTGGCATCAAGTCGTGCTATTGTGACGTGGAATTCATCCGGAAGTGAAGAATTTCCAACAGAAGCTATACGCGGAAATCTACTATTCAAAATATCCATCTTGAGTTTTTCAAATAGAATTATAATAGTTTATATAATCATAAAGACACCTGTATTTTTCTGATTTTAAATATGTATCACACGTATAAATTTAACCTGCGCAATTCTCCGAAATTCTTTTCTTAAGATTTAAGTGATTGACAGTCTATTTCATGCGTTTACTCTGTGGCAAATTTCGGTAGTTCATGTGACAACCCCGGTGTTTGAAACCTGACAGCAGGTGTCAGTATAAAACTTACAGTTGTGAAATACGTTATGCAGACCATTTGAATAAAATTTCAATGTAAAATAGAATATAATAAACGTCCTCCATTAGCGGTTTCTAAATCATTTCCAATATATTTTCTGTTCCTAAAATCATTTACATTTGAACCGCAGAAGTGTCAGAAAGCTATTTTGCTAACAAAAGTGAGGGAAGTCTCGTGATCAATTGATCATAGTTTATTTATTTTCATTTGTTTCCATGGAATGTCGCTTGGATGCTAGTAGCTCCTCCCTGGCACTGCGATCTAGTCTTTTATTTTGTACCTGGGTCTTACTGTAGATTTATTCGAGTCTCGAATTTTCATGAAGCTCGGAACTATTGGAGGTTTGCATCTTCCACGGCATTTTATAGAGATAGTATCTCAGAGGGCAGTGACAATACGCTGGTCACTCCTGCATTTCCCCCTTTTTATCAGATGAGGGGGCCTTCATCGGACGAAGGTCACATGGGCGCCTTATTTTATGTTATTCAAGCATCTTTTTTGATTCAGTCTTTTAAGGTCATTAATGACTACGATTTCTAGGCCACCTTGTGATCCTCCAAAGATTCTGAGATTGCGATTATGTACTTTTGACTTGAAATTTGAAGTTCTTTGAAGCCTCATTCAGTTACTTCAATAGTAGATGTAGATCAAATAACCAGAATTGCTACAAAACTTGCAAATTGAACTTCGGTTTACGACAGGTTGAATTGAAATTTTGCTTGAAACTTAAGAATAAAATGTAACAAGACCACTAATTTCATTTGAAGTTAGTAAGCTTAAACTTACAGTTCCCACAACAACCCCTGGAATCGAATCTAATTCACAAACTTACAATAGAAAATACTTTAGTCTTTTTTTATAAATAAATTTCGTAATTATTTTGGTTCTGGCCTCTCGAAATATTATCTGTAATTATTGATTTGAGTATATGTGAAGTCTTCCTTGTATACATTATTCCTTACAATTTTTGGTTTTATTTAGAAATAACGTATATTTGTCCGTTTGAAGAAACATGCTGAGCGTAGATAGCACATTTGGTGAATTTGTATCATAGAGATCATGAACAGAGTACTTGAATAATCGATTTCGTGACTAGCTCTAAGAACTACGCTGTTTCTATCTCTTTCTAATTTGTCCGAAGAGAGAACATAATGAAAATGAGTCATATTAACTCAAAAATGTGAAGAAAACTGAAATTAATTGGCTGTCGGACCGCTAAACTCATAACAACAAAATTTTTCAGTTTTTCATGTTATAGACGCCACTAATTGTCATTAGCGGTACTTTGACGTTTAACATAATTTTTGATGTGACGTCAGTTCAAATCAAAGTTTGGAATACAAACAGACAAGATGAGTGTAAGTTAACGAATTTGTTATCTAATGGTAGTTAGGCGAAAACCCGTTGTGTGTCTCAAATACAGAAAACGCATCAGCAGCCTTTAGCTATTAGCTAATGCTAATAGCAGAGGGATACTAACACTTATTTTCCGCCCTTGTGATGACATATACTACAGAACGCTGCTGGAATTCAGGATTTTTAATCAATTTCACGACACTTGAATATACAAGGTGGGTACAGAATTTAGTTTTCAAATTTCAATTAGCATTCGCGTCAACCAAATTACTTCCTTTGTTCTTTCACTAGCTCCAACAAATTCTGCTTTAGTTGTAGATAAAGCAACCGATTTTTGTTTTCTACTCATCCGAGAAACAGCTCTTTTTGATCTTGATATCATCCCTAAAGTTCATACTGCCTCCCGGTAAGAAACAGAAGGTGTTTCTTTATCGATACCACTTCTCTACCTTCAGGTACCACGATGTTTTCATCCATATTCCTCTTCAAAATAGCTTAGGTGTAATTTCTCTGGTACTCATTTTCCGAGATTCAATCTGTATACCCAGAAAACTGCCATATAGGGTGATCTTGACTTCATTTGCAAGTTCATGTAAAAAATGTTCAATTTGGTCTTGACTGATTCCTGCAAGCAATCAATGGTTAACGTAAATTGTTACCAAAAATTTGCATACATACTTTTCTTGTATAAATAAACATGAATCTGCAAAAGAACTTTTCAATCCAAATTTCTTTAAGAAGCCAATAAATCGTGTATTCCAACATCGTGGTGCCTATTTCAATCTGTAGAGACTTTCCTCAAACCAACCAATTCGATCTTTGAAGCCCTCTGGTTGTTCTATTGAAGAGTCGCTAAGGAATCTAATATAATTCAAAGAGAATATTTCGAATGAAATAATTGAAAAGTATTATTTGCAATTTTCAACATTCACGAGTTGTACAACAATGGAGAATGAAAAAATATTTATAGTGCTGGATTAATGAATAATTCAAAACTTCCTTCCAGATCAAAATAATTCATCGTTGATACTTGGATCAATCATTCCAATTACCATATTGATAATACTCTTCGTGGCAGTAATTATATACAAGAAGAGAAGAGCTGCAGGGAGAAAAGCTGCTGAGTCGAGGACGAATGATAACATGTCTCTCCCTGATTCAGTTATTGATACAAGTCGACCAGTTAGAATTGAAAACTTCTCAAATCATTATAGAATTATGTCTGCTGATTCAGATTTTAGGTAAGTTGTGATTGTAATGATATCTATTCTAGTTGAACGCAGAAAAGAGTTATAATGGGACCATGATTTTTTCCGATTATGTTACTGACGTTGATAAAGATAAAAGACATATTTCGCTACACCTTCCCATATCCATGCTCGGGATCACCAACAGCGCCCTCTCATGAGATGATGTGAGGTTCATTGCGAAAACCGCTTCACAAGAAACTTTGTTTTCTATTCCGTGCCAAGAGCTACTTTACATCACAGCTGCTTTTCATAATCAACAAAGCACAGATTCGACCTGTCCTAGAGTACTGTTCACATGTTTGGAGTTCGGCTCCCAAACGTACACTGAAACTTTTGGATTCTATCCAGAAGAGACATATTTCTCTGATTGAAGGTATCACACTTACGAATTCATTGACCTCTCTAGAACCTCGTGGAAAGGTGCGCGATCTCCCTTCCCTATAGATATGTCCTCGGTCGTTCATCAGAATTCTCGTCTGTTGTTCCACCGCGAGAGATTCCAGATAGGCGGACTAGACAAGCTCATGCTAATCACCTCTTCCTCCATTGTCAAGCTTGAGACTTGCCGAACTTCTTCCTACCAGACTTCATTTTTCTATCTAACAGCGAAGTTGTGGAACTCTTTGCCTAGTGAGGTATTTCCCTATGCCTATAACCTCCAAACTTTCAAGAAAAATTCGAATGCCTCCATGCATTCCACCGCTGGGCCACATGATGTTCTTCGAACATTATTGGTTTTCCTCTCGTGTAGTCAAAATATAGAACAAAAAAACCTGAACGCTTTACATACATACTAAAAAAATCACCTGAACGCCAGTACCACTTCAAAATAGTATCAAATCGTTGTTATATTATTTTTTACTGCATTAAATTTCTACTGGTTTAAGGAGTTGCTTTCAACTATACTTAAGAACGATAAATGTTAGCAAAAATAAAATGCCTGGAATAGAAACTTCCTATGTTCCTAAAAGTTATTATTACAACAGTATTTCAGCTGGTGGCTGGTGATGCAACATTTGTAACTTTTATTATTTATTGAATTCAAACGGGTTCTAGTACCTGAACCTATTTTTTTCTACAGGTTTTGACAGGATTGTTTTACTCAACGTCATTTTTTATCCTAGATGATTTTTCCTCTGATGCGATTTACAACTACGTACGTACGTGATTTCGTTAACTGGCTATAAAATTTCGATTTTTTAAATTCAAAATTGAACTAATCAAATCATTCTGTCTAGTTTTTGATGTGCTAAAGAGAATTGGTATCAGTATCTTTCACTGTAATGTTTCATAAACTCGCTATAATTTCCCGATTTTCCCGAAGTTTACCTAACGACAACTTACAATTTGAAGTGATTTGATTCTTGCTCCTGTTATGTTTCTCTAAAAAACGACATACTTTTTTCATATTTGAAAATTCCGTTTCATGTAGTTTCATTACCTTTCGAAAAAAGAATACAAGACCCACAAAATAATTTTTCTATTAACTCACTTGCCGCGAACCAATCATATTTTTATTACCTCGAATTATTGAATTGCCTCTCAACAGAACAAAAGACAAGTGTTATCCCAATTTTAACTGGTTTTCCCAATTGATGCCATATGTCTGAGTCAATGTATATTATATCGTATCGTAGTCACAATGACATGTATATATTACTAAAATGAATTAGTTTGGAACAAGTACTATTGGTCGCTGGATTCAGGGCTGAGGCGTATACTCGATCTGCCTAAAGTGAACTATCAAGCTGGATTTCATGAATTTGGCTACTTGGTTGCTGAGAATCCGCGCCGCTGTATTGCAAACACTCAAAGATGGAACTAAAACTTTCCTTGATTACGTAATTTAAATAACGAATTTCCGACATTGATAGTACTAAATATGGAATCGAGCATAAGTTCTGGGAAGGCATTTTGTGATACGTATATGATTACATTTTCAAAAAAACTATGAAATCTATGCTCGACCAATATATTTCTATGTGATCTGATTTGCTTTTCCAGATTTAGTGAAGAGTTTGAAGAATTGAAACATGTTGGAAGAGATCAACCCTGTACATTTGCAGATTTGCCATGTAATCGACCTAAGAATAGATTCACAAACATTCTGCCTTATGACCATTCTAGATTTAAATTGCAGCCTGTGGATGATGAGGAAGGCTCGGATTATATAAATGCTAATTACGTACCAGTAAGTATTTTGAGTAATTGGTAGGGCGATTTATTGTTGTAAATCAATGTTAACAGTACTGATAATTCATACGCTGTTAACATAATGTTAATATTTACTATAAAGTATTTGAAGAAACGCTGTTTATTTCTCTAATTCATTTTAATTTTAAACATTCAGCTGCAAATTTCGGCAGTCTTCTGATAACGAAATGAAAAATGCCGACAAGGCGTTCAAAAACGTTGTACTCCACGGAACGACACCTGCCAATCCCCGGCATAGCGATTTTTTTGCAACTCTTATTCCGGACATACTTCCGTCGCGTGATAAAAATGCAATGGAAAGGGCACAATTTTCTCTTTGCGAATATTCACATATGCCGCGGTGTATAAACTTAATTGGTAACCTTAGAGAAAATGTAAAAGTAATAAATTGTAATGCTACAGAGCAAATAATGTTGAAAAATCATACCATACTAATTTTATTTTTCATGTTTACAACTTCAGCTGCATCTTAAATTTGTTATTTCACTTTTTTTATAGTGAGTTATATGAAGGGGTCAGTGGCAAAGTTCCTTAGATAGACGGGGTTAAATTTGACTGATGATTAATGAAAAAATGGGGGTAACTGCAACAGAATTACTGCATGAATAAATTTTAATGGATGTACATTATAACATTTTTCAGCGTATATTTCTTTGCAAATAAAACAAATTAAAAACTCGTTCACAGTAAACTTTACAGTAAAATAAAACAAAACAATTATTGTTGCATGGGCAATTATGGTTAGACAAAACCAGATATTTTAACAATTTAATTTTTAATAAAATAGTTTTATTTTGAGCAAAAGTAAATTCAGAGCAAAATATAGTTTGTGAAGAATAATACGTGGAACATTCAATCCGAAGATTCTTCTCCCATGCCTTGATTAGGATTTTTTAACAGATCAACAGTCTCAGGATGCCCTCTTAGGCTGTTATAAAAATTCTGGTGAATTGGCGGAATCCATCAGATGTCGAACTTTTTCTTCAGTTAATTCCTTCGCATTTGGATATACAACTCAAAATTTCTAAGTTGATATGAGCGTCGGCCTTTTTTTTTCGTTCATAGGTCGAGTACATACAAATCAGTACCATAATAATTGAATTTCATGTTTAACATTAAAGCTTTATATTTCTCTATCCGAATCCATGCTGTTTTTACCCACTGAACTTTTGTCCCGTCAATATATTATCCTCTATTTGTTATGCTTCGTTCCAAGCTTTTACTGTTAAAGAAATCTTCTTTTTCTATTCTAATTGGACAGCTCCTTGTAGGTTCATTGTGGCAGGTGCTGAGACAGGTCTTGCGATGTGAGGACTTGCAATATCTTGCATAATAATGAAGGAATCCCCTATAAATGATCCAGTGGACATAAAATGGTCTTGATTGATGTTTCCCGTATATATTCATGCATTCATAGAGCATGACCGAATTATATGCGTGCGTTAAATGAAATTCTTACTTGTAACATTCTTAGGATCCACCACCAAATGGTTCCCTTGGAATATAATGCAATCAAAAAACCTTTCTCCTGGTCTCATCCAGTCATTGAAAATCCACTGTGTTTGGTCTTTGGTTTACCTTTATCTACGTGATCTATGAACTGCTGTAAACAATGGTAAATTAGCAGGCCTCCCATTTGCCAATTCTTCTTTTAGTGTTCTTCTGACAGTTAAAGCAGAAATTCTAATATTTCTGACATTTTCAAGTTGATACTTAGCTCTTTACTTTCCTAATATATGTTTTCGGGCCAAGCCCTCATCTTCATTTGTAGCCCTTTTTCTCACCTGGCCACGTTGTCTGAGGTGTGTAATTGTTCAATGATTAACATTTTACAAATTCCCCACATTATTCTAGCCTCTTCTAGCAAGGTTAAAGCTCTTACACATTCGTCATTGCTGAAATGACTTGCGAGATTTTTGTTCTATTAGCTGAGTAGTTAAATATGAACCTTACAAACTAATCACTTTGTTATAATGTGAATAAAGTAACGAACGCTTAACAGAAACTAGCAAGAATACACTCACCAAATCTGAAATGTCGTGAACAAATAATGTTTTTTCTGCCAGCCAAATAATGATAATATATGTAAACAGTAAAAATTTAAAAAGAACACATACTTGACATGAGTCATCTATGACTTCTTATAGTAAACGTCAATATTATCTTAAATAAACAAAATAAATTGGAAAATGTGAGTGGCGCAGTAATTTCGGAATGTTATACTATATTTTAAGTAACACAGAAAGAAAAATTGAGAAACTACTACTGTTGTCAATGAAGAAAAAAGTCAACGTAACTAAATAGGAAATTACCACTGCGTTACATCGGCTCTTCAACTTTCCGCTCCAATGTTTTTCAGAAAAGTAAATTTACAAATTGCTGAAAAACCTAAGAAAACCTACATCTCAATTTGATTACTCGATTAACGGAAGTCATAAATTAAAGTGATATCAACATACTAGTGTTAAATTTCACAATATGGATATTTCTAACAAGAACCCTATGAATAAAACAATGTAAAGATAATACATTTTGTAATGACGCTACAACTTGAAAACAGATGAAAATCGGATAATATTTGAGTTTTTTCAATTTATTTCTAAATGCAATACAAAGAATTGTCGATTTTAGAAAAATTCCGGTGAACTGCAATAGGCCGACATTTGCTCCTCCCACTTAATTAGATTGTGAAAAAACTAGAAATGGTTGAAGATATTCACCGAGGAAGACCATCGGTTTATCAATATGTATTCTAGTTATTATATAGAGGAATGTTTTTTTTAGACAGATTATTTATAATTTCTCAATTTCCAGGGACACAATTCTCCAAGAGAATTTATAGTTACCCAAGGACCTCTCCATTCAACGCGAGATGATTTTTGGAGAATGGTATGGGAATCTAATTCAAGAGCGATAATAATGTTGACTAGATGTGTCGAAAAAGGTCGAGAGAAGTGTGACCATTACTGGCCTTATGACACGTTACCTGCCTACTATGGGGATATTTCGGTTCAAATACTTAATGAAACTAGGTATGCAGATTGGAATGTGTCTGAGTTCATGGTCTGTAGGGTAAGTTTAAATTTAAGATTTTAATATTATTCCTCAACTTACTTCCAAAATTATTCATAATGCGTCGTATGACAATTCTTGATGAGTAGGTGATGTAAAACTAATTGATTTTTACCTAGAAACTGATCTGAGTAGTGATAGCTATTACCCTTTTAACCCCCTTGAACCAGTGATGGTTGCGCTAGGTAGTTTGTGCACCCAGCCCATGGATAAGAAGCGCGCAAAAATAGTCCAAGCAATAGACAGAAGTGCGTGCAGAAATTGATACCTGGAAAAAAATATGAGTGTATAGGAAAATAAATTTAGAGGTGAGTTTCTGTTTTATGCAACTCGATCCGCAATGGCGAACATAACCTAAAAGTTGCCAAAGTTGCAAAAAGCGGTTTTTCTTAAATAAGTAGGAAACTATAGCTCGGATTGAAAAAAGTATCGATTTGCTTTCATAATAATTATCGATATCTTTCATACTTTTCGAGTTATATTGAAAAAACCGTTAAAAATCGGGGTATCGAGAAGTCGTCAACTATTACGTTTCCATACTTGTTATTTCCTGTACGTATAGCCCATGGCAAGCTCAAAGAGTGATTTTTTTAAATCCAATCTATTGATAATTTTTCAAAAAAACGTGCTCTCATAAATTGGCTAGATCTTATCAGCGGATGGTCCTAGAGTAACGATTTTGGGCTTATTTCATTCTTGAAGAGTTGTGCTATAATGTTATCAGAAAAATATAGCAATTTTATGAATTTTAAGGATAAAAAAATTACTTTGAAAAAATTGCATCTTTTTTGAATATGTTTCTTACAGATGAGTCTTACAATTTTTATTTTAAGGAAATGTCTTTAACGGAAATCGATTCATGACATTTTTTTACTAATTACCAAAAAAAATTTCTCATCTCATCTCTAAGCGAAAAATTTGAGGTATTACAAAGAAAATACTGTTTTGATGATAAATAATAATTTAAATGACGTTAAAGTAAAACATTAGAAATGTAAAAAAAATATTTCCGAGTCTATTTTGCTTCTAAGGCGAAAATATATACGATATTCGTGTTCATCCCGAGTTTTGTAAGTGATCCAAAAGCCGAGATATTGAAGATTTTGCAAGCACAAGCCATTTTGAACGCACGAAATAACAAAATTATCTCTGATCCAGAAGGTCGTAGATGAGACATTTTTTTTGGTAATTCGTAAAAAAAGTCATGAATCGATTTCCGTTAAAGACATTTCCTTAAAATAAAAATTGTAAGACTTATCTGAAAGAAACATGTTCAAAAAAGATGCAATTTTTTCAAAGTCAGTTTTTTAATGTAAAATGATTATTGCGTCTTATAGATTTTTTAAATAAAAAAAATTATCTCTGGTCCAGAAGGCCGTAGATGAAAAATGTGTTTGGTAATTCGTGAAAAAATGTCAGGAATCGATTTCCGTCAAAGACATTTCCCTAAAATAGAAATTGTAGAACTTATCTGAAAAAAACGTGTGCAGTTGTTCAGTCATTTTTTCACCCTCAAAATTCGAAAAATTGCTATATTTCTTCGATAACATTATAGTACAACTCTTCAAGAAGAAAATAAGCCCGGAATCGTTACTCTAGGACCATCCGCTGAGAAGATCTAGCCAATTCATTAGAGCCCTTTTTTTTCGAAAAATCGAAATATCTCAAAAAATTATCAATATTTTGAATTAAAAAAAATGTCTTTTTAAAGTTGCCATGGACTATACGTACAGCAAATAACAAGTATGGAAACGTAATAGTTAACGATTTTTCGATACCTCGATTTTTAACGATTTTTTCAATATAACTTGAAAAGTATGAAAGATATTGATAATTATCATGGAAACAAATCGATAGGTCCATTTCTCCTCCAACTTTTTGATCCGAGCTATAGTTTTCTACTTATTTAAGAAAAACATTTTTTTACAACTTTGCCAATTTTTTAGGTTATGTTCGCCATTTCGGATCGAGTTGCATGATACAGTAACTCACCTTCAAATTTAATTTCCTATACGCTCATATTTTTTTTCCAGGTATTAATTTCTGCAAATTTTACATTAGGCCGTCATCTATTGCTTGGACTAAAATGTGGCTTATCATCTGCTGCTTGTCAAAAATATCTATACATGTTATTGAAATTATATTGGATGCAACTGTAAAATAATCTGTAAACATTTTTACGTCATTTTTTAGTTCATATTGTAGCAAAAAATGATCTTCATGCATGAAAACCATTATGCTGAAAATACACGTTGACTAAAAAAATATGAACATTATTAGCAAGCAAGTACATGCATGTAAAAATGAAGGAATAAAATACTTGATTTTTTCCGGGACTATATCCAATAGTTTAGTACTGCTACAGTATATCCATACAAGCTAGAAGCAAAATGATACAGACAGTGGATATTAAGTGTAACCTAGAATTTTCAAATATGATACAAGTGATGCATCACCGAGTTCAAGGGTTACCCAATTTGGAACACAAAAACCAAATGAATAAATGTGTGAGTTTAATTAGTCACCTCTCCATTACTATTGAAGCAAAGTATTATCATTGTCAATGAATGTTAATTGAGACTCAAATTGTAAAAGTGGAGCGTAAAAAGCTAATGTTGTGTATGAACCTATAATACATTTATCTATAAATTTTGCTGTGTGGTCTGAAACGACTTGAAATCTGCAATTCAAACAATCTGCAATACAAAAAATATGATATAAAACTGAATATATTGTTGTTTATAATAAAACCTGAATTGAATAATATCCCTCTCTGTTTACGTAGCATCAGAGGCATTTACTCGGTTCATCTATGTTAATAAGTCATTCATCAATTGTTCTGATTACTGATGGGAGACCGTTTCATTGGAATTTTTGGTTCATATCCGTTTTTCGTTCACGTTGAACTATTTTATTATTCTAGGTAACAATCTACTTAGAAATGTTTCAAGTCGAATAAGAATATATTGGAATTTAGAGTAAGATTGGTTATTGTAAACTTTTCCCTAGAATAAAAAAACAAAGTAACAAGGTCCAAAACGAATTTAGAAGGCTATACAAACAACTGGCAATAATTTATAATGAAGTTGGAAGGATATGAAGAACTAAATCCAAAGAAATACGGTACACTCTTTGATAATCAAACAACAAAGAAGTTGAAAAGCTAGTTGTTTTGACCCACTAATTCTACTTGAGATGTTCAAAAACTCCTCGTTCCTCAAGATATTTGTTGTTTCGTTCCAGGAGTTTGATAGTTGAATAGCTTAAATATAAACTTCAGGGTGCCCAAAAGATCGAAATAAGTGTTGATAAAAAATAGGATCTCCTCCAAGTTTAGTTCTTCATTTGTTCGTATAGCCTACTAAGTTAATTTCGAGTAATTGTAGTTCTTTGAAACTCCATTATAATGTGTGCCATTGGTTGGCATAGCCTACTAAGTTAGTTTCGAATGAGTGTAGAACTTTAATGTAACCCCGTTATTTTTCATTCTAGCGAAAATTTTATAATAGCCAATCTTATTCTCAATTCCAATGACTCATGAAAATAAAATATACAGGTTGTTCCATTTGAAAAAAGTGTTATGTCGAAGTTAGCAATGGTGCCCACGCAATCTGAATCACCTGTATACAAGTTCATACTTTAATCCAATGATTTCAATCAGCAACTTCTATTATTAGTGTTCGTATCTTATAATTTCAGGGCGACCAGCAGCGTGTGGTGAGACATTTCCATTTCTCAACTTGGCCAGATTTTGGTGTACCAAATCCTCCACATACATTAGTCAGATTTGTGAGGGCCTTCAGAGAAAGAGTGGGATCTGATCAAAGACCTATGGTTGTACATTGCAGGTGAGATTCAATATATAGCATATTCATCTTTTGCACCTTCAGACTAATCAAAATTTTAGTTCAAATCGGGAATTTCGATAATTGTAAAAGTTGATTTCTCAACATTTAATTTATTCGGAGCATCTATTTGTTTCATGAATACTGAATATTGACATATGAAGGAGTGGCCAAAATTATAGTATATTAGTAAACTCATTTATTAAAAAGCGTCGTTGTACGGGACTCAACTACTAGGCGGAGTTAACCAGACTTGCCTTGCTTGTTCACTGAGTGGTTAATCTATATATTTCATGGAATGTCGGGTGTATTCGAAAATATCAACGTTATAAATCTTATAAACTGTATCGATATTAATCGAACAGTTTTCATGTCTCCCCCGTTCGAAAAAAAAATCTTGATTTCTTCCGCATATAGAGAAGTTCAGGTGCAAATAGTCAGGTATTATGGTATTTGTTATAAAAAATAGTTCTTGTTTCGCACATGACAGGTGTAGGTTCAGCACATAGCCTTCTAGAGGTAGAGTAGGTTATGGTTCTGCAATCGGCTTATTTTCGAGTTTATTTTTTGGTTTGTCCTATTTAACTTTAAATATTTATTTTGCCTTAACCGTGTTATATAAATACAGTACTTTCTGATTAACCTGTCGGTCGATAATACGACTACTACGGTAACCCACCGTTTCAGAAGATCAAACTGCTCTTTAATACATCGCCCCTAGATTTCTACTTACATTGACTATACTGCGACGAGCTAATCAGTACTCCCTCCCTATATAACGGTGCTTGTTTTGGTCTGTGGCTACGCAAAATGACGTATTCTCCGGAACGTAAACCTAAACATTATCTCCCGAAAATTGAGATTTTGCGAAAGAAATTGATAGTGGAGTTTCTTTTACTTACATCGATAAAATAATTGGCGCGGGCCGCTCTATTATTAAAAAAAATAGTAACAATATTGAACACTTAATTATACGTACTGAGTCAGACCTAGAACTTAGTCTAAAATGAAAACTGGTCATATATACTATTTTAGAAGAGGCACGTTCGTTATAAATTTTATTAAGAAACTTGCTCCAGCTTAGTTTCCAAAGAAAAAATAAAAACCAAACCAAAGCATAGCTCTGAACCCGTTGAGAGAACTGTGATGATGGGTAAGAGGTCCAAAAATATGCCACAACGGTTAAGAAAATTGCAATATTTTTTTCTTAAATCTATGTTTAACGATTTACAGGATGGCATCAAAGTAAATACGGTTGACAACTAAAATACGTTTATTAGCTTACGAAATAAGTTGTTGAAAATGACCCCTCTAACTTCAATACATGCATCAATTCTGCGACGCATTGATTGGGGAACACGTTCAAAAATACCTGGAGTGTTTTGAAACAGAATTTAGGTCGGATTGGCGGAGGCTAGGGTTTTTCACTTCGTTTTAAATAATCGTCTGGTAAAAATGCTTGTACTCACTGAATGTGATTCACCGTATGTAATTTTTTTGACTAAATTGACCTATTCTCCATTCAATTTTATATACAAAAGGTATTCTTGAAAAAAAAAGGGCTCAAAGTTAAGCCTGCGTTGGAATTTTGTAAGTTGAATCATTAAGTTTTTGAAAAATAAGCGAAAAAACATACTTATTTAGCGTCACGTGCTATGTTACACACTACTATCACCAAATTAAGGGTGGTGCATATTTTTTCTGCAGTGGCAGAACAAGAATACAGTATGTACATGCATAGCAAACCTTGGGAAACAATTCAGAGGTTTCCATGGCAGCAAAATCAGTCATGACAGTTGATTTAAAAATCAGACACTTGCGGCTAAACTGTTCCGTATCTTCAGCTGAATTTTGGACAGCAATTGCTGCACAATAAGAGCTACTTTCACTGAAATTTCATCCAATTCGGCTGAGATATATTGCTGGAGGGGGATAAACATAACCTCACAAAAATTTAACTTTAGACATTGAGAATGAAATGGGTACATTTCTGTATCTTGGCCTGTCTAAATGGTGGAAAAATTAAAACTCAAAAAAAACTTTCTCGCGAATAAAAGGGAGTTATACCAGTTTTCAGAAGGAGAAAACTGAGGTTTTCTTATTCGCATCATTGCAAACATTTTCCGTCAGGCCGCTTAGTCACCTTGGAAAATTTCCCAACCATTCCGTAGAGATTGACTCCATAGTAACCAAGTTGACATCATCAACTATTACAGATCGCAAATGGCAACCTCATTCTGAATATGAACGAGGTGTTTGAGTCTTTCTTTGGTGCTGCAATCTCGGATACAATACTTTCAACTTCATGAGGAATACATAGATGGATTTCTCATCAATCTAACCGAAACCGCAGGTCAGTTCAGGCATCAAGTTAGCGATCATTCAGCAATAACTAATTCAAATTAGTATATCTTCAATGTGAGAAGACTCAACCATGCGTATAAGATGCTGCTTAATATGAGCTGATGCAACAGTAAGTTCAAGGCTAGATTTGGTATATGTATCCCAACTATATATGGCGAAAAGCTTTGTTTAATAATTCAGCCGTTTCATCCTTCGTGGAATCATTTAAATTCAAGATTGCAGAACTGGTATCAACTTCTGAGCTAGTCTACAATGCTGAGGAAAATGGTACGGTTTGGAAACCTCTGCCATGTAAAACTTACGCAGTGATTCAGCTTTATGTCATAATGCCAATGCCGCGGGTACTCATAAGCGTCAGCTGTTGTTGGGGAATACCAATTTCCAATTGTTTACAGAAACCAAAAAAAGAAAGCTCTGCAAAATATATTTCCTGTGTTTGCTTGATCATCATTTTTTTTCCCGAAGCTGTGAGTTATTTTTTTAAGTAGACATCTTGCTCAAAAACCTTTTCTTGTACTGGACAATGCTCTGGATTCTGACCTAAACTATGTGTTGTAATCAGAAGATGGTTCCATTCAAACAATTTATGTGTCTACCAATCATAGCAGGCGAACTTAATCCAGACTATGAGGACTAACTACTACGTACTTCACGTGATGGGAGGAGACATTATACAAGCAATGAAGAAAATAAACTCATAATATTCTGGAAAAATCTTGTCTTCCGGATGGATTCCGCGTCACAATAGCTCGACTTGATGCCGACGTTTCGCCAACCATTACAGGTGGCATCTTCAGGGCAGGCTTGAGGCTTGAACTGAAACATAATATTCTGTGTATCAGAGTAGATCGTAGAATCATCTTGGAACAAACTATGGCCTATTATCAAGCAGAATGATTTTAACTGGGGATCAGAAGACCTATTACATTTAGATATGTTGAATAAGATGGCGGCGAATAAAAATTCATACAAAAAGCAATTGAAGAGCGGTTTGCAGAAGATCTTGAAATATATCAACCTCAATTAGCTGATGAAGAATAAATAGAAGTCAACACTACTGGAGGAAATTTATCGGATGAATGTGCCCCACAATACGGGACCAGTACTATCGTCAGAGGATGCACCGGAGGGAATCGACATCAGCATGAAATTGGCAGAAGAAAATGTCCAATCTAGTAATACAATAACCAAGTTGAGGAAACTCACAGAATACATTATGTGCAACATTTTTAATGGAAAAAACAAACATTAGTGGAAAAGTTATTAAAAAAATTAAATACAAAAGTTATAATCTTATGTTTGTATATCTATTTTTGTAGTTATTTAAATTGCTTTAATTTTAGGTATAATGTATCTACGTAATTAATAGGTTCATAGGTATATAAATTATGATTATTTGACTAGTTCACGAAGGTAGATAACATGTTATGTCTAACATCTTAACCTGTTAAGAACTACAGTAATCCACCATTTTCAGTAGTTCTACATGTCTACAGATTCAGTAGTGGCTGATTAGCGAGTGAGTGGCAAGTAGTCTGTTGTTGTGGTTTCTCCAATGTAGATCTAGTATTGAGCAAACCTAACGTGTTGTAAAGGATAGATAGGATAGGTATCACTAAAAAGCTGGTAATAGTCACATTGCATGTGATGATTCGAACAAATCTCATATTTTCAATATTACCTCAATTTTTTTGCATAGTTTGACACGGACTATCAATCTTAAGGTTCTGTCTTTGAAACTTGGAAGTTGGAATATTTCACTTCTGCTTTTCAAGCTTCCGCGTTGCTGAACTGGTGCAGCTCTGCGCCATTGGCTTTGTTTAAGGCCTTTGTGTGCAATTGAAATTTCTTTCATATATTTTGACTACACGACAGACAAAGACAAGTTCGAGTAACTGAGAGTTACCAACATGTCTAGTGCAGCTTTCGTGGCCAAGAACGCCTCGTCTATCAACCGACAATTTCTCCAGACCTTGAATGGCATCAAAAGCAGTCTGTGCATGTGCAGCTTGAGGAATGAAGCTTCTGTATACATTTAACATCCCCAAGTGAGTGTCATAGTTGTGATACATTTGTGGATTTTGGGGACGAAGTTGTTTGGCAATGGGGTGAGGTGAGGTTGAGCCAGTAGGCACTTGCAAGTATCAAGTACATACTGTTCCGTAGTCCCGAACTTTAGAGAACACGACATCCCATATGCGTCAGAAGTTTCTAAGGGCGAACGGCATAAACGGAAGGGCGTGGTGACCGCTGTCAGTCTATGTGTTTCGGGTCGACAAATATCTGGTTATAGCCCCTTACAAAATCTAGGACTTAGCAAATATAGTGCTATGTAGAGCAGCGGACCAGTCCTGCACGTTCGATAACGGGCTTCGAGAATCGTTCGAGTGTTCACTTGAAGATAATCACCTCGGCGGCGCCGTTTTCCTGATCTGACATGAAATCCGAAGGTGAATGGCATTCAATAGACTGTGCCTAAACCAGCATGATGACCAAGTAGGTTCGTTGAAGTTTGGTGTGTTTGGCTTGGTGGTTGCGTGGTGGCGACCGATGACTTTATCAGCCAATTCAGCCTGACTTTCTAACTTGCTGATTTCTGCTGCCTTTAGCCTGAGTACACCAAAAAACGTTGTATCAACAGTTGTCTCAAAATGTCGAGGTTGTCGTACTTGGCAAAGCCAGTATTTCACGAAACGTTAAAATCCGAGATGTATTTCATCGAAAGCAAACATCGTCCCAACGCGACGAGTTGTAAAAGAGCAAGGAAAATTAATTAATAACAAGAACAAACTTCCAAATAACCCTCAAACCTAGTATTCCCAAAAATATATATAAATCTAAAAAACACAAATGCGAAAAGTTTTACAAACTAACTTGGGATAACATTGTCGCTTGTAGTTTCGAACCTACGCTATTGGAAGCAAAAATATGAGGCCGGAGTCTTACCGGTAGGCAGGGCCGGATTTAGAGGTCTGGAGGCCTCGGGGTAACAAAGAAGTGGAGGCTCCCTGGTCCTAAATTATTGCCAGATTGGAGTGAACAAATATAGATCAATGATTTCTGTTAATATTTAAGAACAATATAATCATGTTTGTACAAAGGTAGTAAAAGAGCGAAAAAAAATATCAAAGGAAAAGTTGCTTCCTAATGTTTACTAGGCGAAACTTAAAAGATTTTTTTTCCGAAGTCTATTGTGGGGGCCCCTCTTTTGTGGAGGCCCCGGGGTTGCCGGTAGGACTGACATTGCCGATGCAGGCTCATCATTAATTTCGGTATATCAAAAGTTCATTCGCTCGGGTGAAGACCACGTTCCCACATCCGTTCTAGATGGAATACATGTCGGATATTAATATCTCAGAGTTCTAAACCTAACAACAATTTACGTAATCTCTAATCATTATACTGGCGGCCATTTCGCAAAAGAACCTAAGTGTGCGGGTTCTTTCAAACGTATCAGGTCAGCGAGCATTTCCTTTGTGTGTTTAGCTATTATAGCCAATCTGAGATGGTGAAATTTCGTTCCTTCTGTCAATGCGAACTGTATCTCTAGTTGACCTAGCCATATGTCAATCTCCTTCCCAGCAAGCTGCTGGGTACTTTACAGCTACGTGTCTCACCTCTGGTGTAGGTGGTGTTTCTCGATTTTGCATAACTGTGAGTTGCTATTGCAGAAAAGTAATTTAGTTTTATAGCTCTTCCATGTTGCATCAGATCAGAAGGTTGCATGTAAAAATCACATCAGGGTACCAATGTAGTAGCTTCATCTTTATAGACATTCTATAAAATGCAATATAGCACTAACCTGTTTAATAAAGGAAACCTTTCAGGATTCTCGATTGAGTTGGGAGGGTGACCTATTGGTCAGAGTCCTCATTAGGAACATTGTACCCCCTCCATAGTTGACACTTCTCCGGCATGTTTCTAGCACATGTGATGCACTTCCTAATGTCGGGCGAGAGCTGGACAGGTGCTCAGCATGCGCTCTACCGTCTAGTAATTTTTTTCGTATGCTCTACACACTGGGTTATTCACTAGACCCATATTGTGTTTTCTTATGCATATCCTTTCTTAGTTGGCAGTGTCCTATAGTGATTCTTGTGCGTAGACGCATGTTCTTCCGAAACGGTCTCAAGTAATATTGAGCTGTTTTTTGGCAAGGTGCGTTTATCGATTCCTTGGCCTGCTTACATCATGGACTTTCATCCAATCGTTGCGTGAGCGCTTTGAGGGTGTTGTCTTTAAGGATGGAATTAAGGATTTTACGTGATGATGCAATTGTTGTTCCTACCTCTAGATGTTCCTTGGTGGAGCTCTCGCGAACCAGCTTGTCAGTCTTATGATTGTCTTCTCTTGTGTCATGTCCCTTTAGCCAACGCATTTTGATGTTAGCATTTCCTACTTATGACTCGGAAACCGTCATTTGAAACTAGCTCTCAGCAAATTTTCAACTGTCTCTTACCATTTCTTCATGACTAACTTTTCTGTTTTTCTTAACAAACATGTCCTCATCTCTATCTTCTTGTTTCCACCGTACATTTGACCTTCTCGTTACTCTGCTGTGTACCGCGTTCCTACACTTCCATTTTTACAAGCAATACAGTGAATTAGAATGCTTATTTTTCATGCATTATTTTCGCCCTCTATATTATCACATTTTCATAAAGTTCTCTAGGACCACTAAATTCATGAAATGTGCGTTAATGAGTTATAAAGTTATTTAAATTTTTAGATAAAACTAGCTAAACATGAACGAACATAATGACAAATATCATTAGCAGTGTTATCAAGTTATGATCGATTTCTCAAGAATTTAGAAATAATATTTTTACTTCTGTAATTCTTAAAACTGATACCTATTTTGTAATTAATTCTAATGTATC
Organism: Endomychus coccineus; assembly: GCA_958510875.1. Taxonomy (NCBI): domain Eukaryota; kingdom Metazoa; phylum Arthropoda; class Insecta; order Coleoptera; family Endomychidae; genus Endomychus; species Endomychus coccineus. The sequence goes on along the minus strand of OY294068.1, from coordinate 130,424,830 downwards.
ACCATTTCAGTGCTGGAGTTGGCAGATCAGGAACGTTTATCTGTTTGGACAGAATATTACAACAAATTCTTGTCGCCGATTATGTGGACATATTTGGCATAGTGTATACAATGAGAAAAGAAAGAGTATGGATGGTCCAGACCGAGCAACAATACATTTGTATTCATCAATGCCTTCTAGCTGTGCTAGAAGGAAAAGACATGAATGTATCTACCAGAGAGATTCATGACAATCAGGGATTTGAAGGTAAGGAATAAGAGTGAGCTCTTTAATGCAACATTTATTCATCAAGGTGAAAGGTGCTTCTTAAGCTGATAACATTCTTGTAAACAGAAAAACTATCAACTCAATACTGGATTTGCGCATCAACATAGGGGCGCTTCCCGCCTATCTGACAAACAATGGGCTAATATGTATTTAGCCTAAAGTATCTGCATCACACTTGTGGAAACACTGATCTTTGTGAATGGGTGAAGATTTGATAAAACTATAAATTTATATTATTTTCATTTGAAAGAGTCAGCACGTGTCCACTTGAATTGCTGGATTGTTCGACATTGCTTAGTTAACGTATCTGCTAAATACATGAGAAGCGATCATTGAATAGTACAAATGTCCACTGGGCTGGAAATAATTGAGTTGAATGAATGCGTAATTGTGTCGAACACACGCCGAAACGCCTCTTCTCTTCTTCTCTCACTTTGAATATATCTTTGAAGCTTCCAGATTGGGGTTCTATTTTATTCATTCCCATAAAGACTATTCTACATTCTTTTATATGTAAATTCTCCGAATATAGGTCACAATAACACATATGCTTCCTGTTTTCGTTTTTACGTACATTTCGATCTCACAACCATCATCAGAAGACGTTTGGAAACTAATTCACGCCATTAAAGCGAGGGATTCCTCAAACTGATTGCACTGAGCGTCTTTATCGCATTAATTGCAATATAAAATATAACGTCCCAACAACGAACGAAACACGAATAATTGAAAATGTAACACACTAAAGTCTAAAATATATGAATATGTATAAGAAAACCACTACAAAGCAATGTTTCTATAGTTGAGCACGTCATATCTCAATGCGAGGTAAAGATAGTCTGGCATGAAATAAATTACGTTGCGCTGAGGTACTCACAATTTAAAAACCGATTAGTTTAATGCACCTTGCAATATAAACATTACTGGTTCATATCAACTTTTCACATAAATACAATTATAAATATTACCAAGGAATACGTAGAAATTTGCAAGTGCTCAATTTATCAAATTTGTATAAATTTGACTTATGATTGTTCTATGATATACAGAATTAGCGTCACATCTCATGTGGATCATCTCCAAAATAGATCTTTCATAATAATTTTAAAAACATAGTAACATGTTTATAATCGAACTGCTGGTTTTGGCTGGTTTTAGTCAAAACCATGTTTAGCAAGGGCGGTGAAATTTTTAAATCTTTGTTTTCAGTACTGTACTTGTGGTCATACATTATTTTTTGTAGATATTTTTTAGAGATTCCTTCATAAGTTCCATCGCAATCTAAACAATTTAATTTATATACCGTGAGGGTTTGTAAATCGTTAATTAAAGGTTTTAGATTTCAAAAACCAACACAGTTAGTAATGCGCAACATTTATGTAATACTTTCTTCAACATTTCTTGTTATAATATTATCTTTATTACTATTTATATCGTTTATATATGATGTACTATTATAAATTTTGTATATTCTTTCTTTAATGATGGGTTTAAAACATATTTTTGTGTAGCCATTGATTTCCAGTGTATTACGAATATTTTTCAAATTTTTGGGAAGGTTTTCTGGGTATGACAATTTTACAGCGTGATCTGTAAGTCTGTTCATAACACTTTTTTCATAACTTCTTGATTCAACTCAATTCTAGTGTAGATATTATTGATACCAAACTTCTTTTGTAAGCCATGATGTTTTCATTTTTCGTGTTTTTGCTCGCTTCATTTTGGCAAGAAAATTGAAATTTACAGTGAAAATTGTTTCCATTTATTTATCAGATACTGAATTTTATCCTTGGTCAATCTTCTACATATTGTTTGAAGAATACCGGTTGAAAATCTAGTGAATTTATTACAGGCATTCCTTACATTTCCTAGATATGAACAGTAGACATAATTCAGATGGAAAAATAAAAACGTTGTGGTTTACAAAAGAAGTTTGGTCCCAACGAAATCTTCACTATAATACAGTTGCACCAACAAGTTATAAAAAAGTGTAATAAATAGCCTTACAGATCACGTAAAATTTTCATACCCAGGAAATCGTCACAAAATTTGAAAAGGTTTGTAATGAATACCCAAAATCATTTTCTAAGCCCATCATTGAAGAAAGAATAAACAAAATCTATAAAACTACATCATATATAAACGATATAAACAGTAATAAAAATAATTTTATAACATCACCTTACATTCCGGAGACTTCAGAGAAGATTAAGAAATGACATCAATGTTGCGCATAAACATACTACTCTGTGGTAAATATTTTTCTAGAGATAAACAAACCAATGTATAAATTAAATTGCTTACTTTGCGATGGGACTTATATAGGAATCTCTGAACAATATTTTAAAACAACTTGTGTGGCCACAAGTACAGATCTAAAAACAAAAACATGAAAAATTCCACCACCCTTGCTAAACATTCTTTTGATTATAACCATCAGCTCGATTATAAAAGTGTTAACATTTTAGCTAAAGAAACCAATAATTTTTATTTAAAAAGATCTATCGTGGAGATGATTCACATTAAAAGTGACTCTAATTCTGTAAATCATAGAATTAATGTACAATCATTAGGTCAAATTTATAGAAATTCATTTAATTGAGCACTCGCCAATTTCTACGTATTTCTCAGTAGGTAATATTTATAATTGTGTTCATGTAGAAAGTTGATACAATACAATATACAATTGAACATCTGTTTTGAAATTCTGGAATCTTCAGCGAAGTATTTCCGGCCAGACTCTCGTTGAGATATGACGTCCTCAACCACAGAAACATTGATTTGTAGCTGTTTCTTAATACATATTCATATATTTTACACTTTAAGGTATTACATTTTCAATTATTCGTGTTTCGTTTGTTCTTAAATTGTTGGCTAAAATTAATGCGATAACATGTTTAGTGTTTAGTGCAATAAGTTTAAGGAATCCCGCGCTGTAGTGACGTGGATTAGTTTTCAAACGTCTTCTGAAGATTGTCGTGAGACCGAAACGTACGTAAAGATGAAAATAGTGAACATATGTATGTGACCTATTTCTCGAGAATTTTCATACGAAAAATTCGTAATTTTTTAAGTATCACTAAATAGTAATGCTTGACAATTGACAGTTGACATGCTATTATATCTGATCATTGGTTCAATTGAGAAACGTAATGTTCTTCCATTCTATATCATGGAATTATATTTGTTCTTAACACTTGTGACTTTTTGTTGCTCTTCGCTCATAAGCTTTGACAGGGAATGGAAACAAATTTAATGAAAGAAACTGAGGATTATTGATTGAATTTTTTATGTGCATATCCAATTCCTTACCAGCAAGAGAGTTTCATGAGAATTATATTTGTAGGAGGTGAATTCAAACAGTTCAAACCTTGCTATTGTTTGAGGTTATTTGTGATTGTATTATCATTTGTCTTTATCATGTAATTACAAAAGTCCACACTGTATTAGATAAATCCTCATTAAAATATTTTTGCCTTTGTGGTTTGTCAAAAACAAGAATATGTGTGGATGAAATAAGGTTCTAGCTTCCGCATTTATATCCGGAAAATGATAATGCTTTTGGATGTAGTTTTTATTTCATAGGATATCATTAATCAGTTGTCATCTACACGTAATGACGAATATTTTAAAGACAAAAGAATTATATTCGAAACCAATAGAAGCTGGCATATTATATCAAGATTCTGGAAATAAATATTATTTTAAAATGACGTTTAACATTATTCAGAAATGGTAGAACAGTTGCTTAATCGATGTAAAAGACTGCTAGTTTGTGATTCAGGGATTGGTGCTGAAAAAGGTGCTGTTGAACCTTCTGTAGGGGCAAAAGAAAAACCAAGGTAGTAACAATGATTATTAATGGCCTTGAAAGCTTGATTTGGGAAAAAAATTTCCGTTCAGCATGTTTGATGATGTGTAGGCCGAAATAGCTTTTATTTAGATATTGGCCAAGACCCTAGGGTGAAACATCGCATGCGATGTTTTTTTCTTCATTAATCTCTACAGCTATTATTCCTGAATACAAATATGTAAAACTCCTTAACCCAGCTCATTTGCAACATTATTTATTTTTTATTGATTAATTTTGATCCAGAATCATAACAGAACGTGACGACTTAATTCAAATCTCATCAACACCCATCGTTTGGAACCTATTGCGACACAATATAATGTCAACACCTTTTCAGAAGGGCTCCGAACCGTCTGAAAAGTTTTCTGGAGATTTATAAAATGGGTCTTAGTAAGTCTAAAGTCGAGGTATGATGTATTCGTTATGCTGGCCAAATCGTGGCTTAAATTGAAGAAGATATGTAAATTCTCAGATGATTAAAATACATTCATCTCAATGGATGCGGCGTTTGCTTTATGAAAATTCCTATTAAAAAATATGTCGTATACAGAAATTCATCAAATTTGAATCTACACTAACTGTGTAACTGTGTGAACCATCAAACTTTCCACAGTTCTTATAAATTAAATTTTTTGTTTTGTTTAACTGTTCCTACATATTTCAAACAGCACATTCAGCTTACATAATAACAGAGTAAAAATTGTAATATTTGACCCTTATATTGCCTATAATAAATTGTTGAAAAACCTTTGATGGTCGGGATATGTTCTAAAGACGGGTAGTGATAAGACATTTTCATTTGGTTTGTCGAACCAAATTCGCAATAAATAATGAAAAATAGCAATGTTTCCAATGAGTTGGGTTAAGGTAATTTACATAATATATGTGTTCAGGAAGCCTAACTCTAGAGATTTGAACGAAACATGTTTGTTGAAAATCGCTATATTATCACGCCTAGGATCTTTGCCTAATGCTGTAGTGTTGGGAGGAATGTAACAATTAGGCAATAAATAACATTTGTTATTGATAACGCTTATATATCTCATATTTCGTTGAATACTTTAAAAGCATGCTATAGAAAATGTTTTAATTTTTAAGCAAAATTGATATTTTATGTGAAGGTTGTCTTGGCGTTATTATTATTTATCATTCATTATATTGAGAACACTCTGTTACATGAGTACAACTCTAAAAGGTACCGCCATCTTTACTCCAATTCACTTAGCTTTAAATACGTCAAATCAGCTACTCGGACAGATTCGTTCTCTTTTCAATAGAATTGATTGTTGATGTTTTCATACAGTAATATTCAATTAGAAAAGTGAGGCTTGTATATCCATTCATTATAACCAACATAATTTTACAAACCGTTTCTAGGGTAGTTTCGTGAAAAAAGTTTTGAAATGCTCAACAATTCGTTGCTTTTCTTATTTCTCTAGCGACTGGAGTAAAGTTGTCGACCAAGTATACTGCCTTTTCTAGTATCTTGAGATGAGAAACGATTTTAGGATGCATATAGTCAGTTCAAATATTTTCTGGCACTCACTCAGTATGCATTATAATGAACCTTGTCGTTGAAATTCCCCGTATTCTGAAAGCTTCTCGTAGTGAGAACCAAATGTTTGAAAATCAATAGACATATTTCATATATTGGTGCTGATGGGATGTTACACTAATATTTCACTTCAACTACCCAAGTCAGATATAATGATATTCATCAGTTCACAAGAATATTTTTATTCCAACCTTTGAACCAAATAAGATGAAATATGTTTGTGGAAATATTGATATAGTTTCTATATATTCTATAAATAAATGCACACAGCATCGCCTATCATGTGGACAAAGCAAAGTTGCGACCAACTTCGGAAGGGTGAGTCGGGGACAGTATTTGCCACCAGTTTTAACCAGATGTGTAATATCATCCACTTAGAATGTGCCTAGTTGACGATTCGCAATTCCATGTAAACAACTGTGTCTATTTTAATTTAAAGTCAATAGTTAATTCACATAACTGTATGACAAACTGTAACAATATTCTTGTTATCTCCTCAAATCATATCGGAAATCCCTTGGTTATCATAAAAGTAATTTGCATGTAATGTTCATACAGTAGTTCGAGACAATAACATTAATTGTAGTTATATGTTAATAATGTTGTTCACCCCTAAGTCACAGAAGCGTCCTCAGATTGAATTACCAACTAGATAAAGTGAGACTTAATTAATCCATTAAATAATATGATATGTGTATGTAACGCAAGAGTGGAATGGGAATGGTTAACCCTGTGATTGAAATTACTTTTCATTATACAATCATTAATATATTTTTATTGATGTGCATGTTGGTCCTCTGTGAATATTTTGTTATTCAATTTGAATGAATTTAATAGTAGTAAACGCCGAAACTGTGAAATTGGTAATTAATATTTTTCACATGAGATCCGCAGATTTGAAATTTTTGATTTTGATATCCACAATTATTTAATTATATCATCGTTGTGAAAATGTAATCAATTTGGCCTGAATTTTTTCCTGAAAAATCTTTCCACAGTAAATTCAAGTTATATACTTTTTGAGAATTAAGGGAATTGGGAATTGTAATTTTTGAATATTGAATGGTTTCTCATTAAGAATGGTAGACCTTTGATCAACGCTTGAATTGTTATGTCAAAAGATGTTGCTGTCAATTTTTGTACTTGGTGAACCTTGACACTATCATAACGGAGAGATGCACAAGCGTTGAGAGAATCCAACTAGTTGAAATGTATGTCAGGGATGATAGTTCCGTGTGTTACGTGAATCTTATGATGATATTCTCCCAACATCCAACAGAAACCGCAATTCGACAATTTGAGAAATTTTAAACCATGGGCTCTGATGTGAATCACCCCTGCGCCATCATAACGCACATCAGATAAGAGTTTCGACACTATGGGGGTTCCAATAATATAGTAATGATTCTTGACCATGTATCTGTAAATTCTTTGGGACATAGGTCACAATAACACATTAATGTGTTGCAATTTCAATTTTTCATATTTTGTTCTTTGTTGCAACGTATAGTCCAGTCAATAAGGTGGAGAAATAGGCCGTGTAACTAACTAAGTCTGGCCATAGATTGAATTTTAAAATTCGAGCTTCGTCACGACCTGTATTAAGTCGAGTTCTAATCATGTACAACATTTCAACATGATCAATTGGAAGACGAACAAGAGAAGCCGGATGCACAGTCCCATTTGAGTAAATGTCAAACCGCTTCAACCCCGCGCGCTTCAATAAAACAAAGTAGTTGTCTTTTATACAACGTATTTCATCCCAATTCAAAGACCTATCACTCTTAATGAAAATATTTTTTTCCATTGATTTCGCACATTAAAAGTCGGGTAAGTAATAGTAACAGTAATTGATAATATTTGGCAACTGAATAATTTTGAGCAATTCCCGAATTAATTGACAGTATGTGAAAATAAATTAGTTTATACCAATGAATCGTGTTTCTTATAGATAATAATTGATTTACATAATTACTAGCTTCAACCAAATTCATCCTCCACTATTGGCAAAATCCCAACACTATGGCTGTTTTGAATTGGGAATTAGCAACTTATTGATGAAGAAGATATTTCGGGATAGCTTTGAAAATTTCACAGACTTTTGGCATGTTAATTGATTGTAAAGGAAGTTTTCATTTTCCATTTATAATTTCTTCATGAACGTTTTGAATTATTCAACCCTGCCCATCATTTATATCAATTATCGTAATTTTATATTTTACGACAACCTTATCGCTTCAAAATAAGCTGCTATTGTTCGGAGATTTTATTCAAATGTTCTACATAATGTATTTCACAATAATTCTATGATTTATACTGACATTATGTCAGATTGACTTCGAAATTATTGACACTATAATATAACTGTTGGAGTATACGCTTTTATTTTTGTGGGTTTGTGTGTTAGTGTGTGCGTGTGTGCGTGTGTTTGTGTGTATGAGCGCGTGTGTGTGTGAGTGAGCGAGTGTAAGTGAGTGTGAGTGACTGTGAGTGAGTTTGAGTTAGTGTAAATAACAGTGAAAGTCAGCAGGTGTTCGTATGAAACAGAGTTGTGAAATACATTATGTATTTGGATAAAATTACAATGTATCATACACTATGATTTAACGTTTTTCATTAGCTGTTTCCAAATTATTTCTCATTTACATCTGATTCGCAGGAGTGTCTGAAAGCTATTTTACAAAAGTGAGGGAAATCACGTAATCAATTGATCACAGCTTTTTTATTTTTTTTGTACGTGTCTAGTAGAAGAATGTTTTTTGCTTTTTCAAACTATATGTTTACATTCACAGGTACATAGGTGAAGAGAATAGAGCTATGTTAAAAGAACCATATGGCATGAATGTGGAAGTATATGAGTCCACAAGTTTTTTAAATCAGTGATATAAAATTGAAATTAATGATTAATCAGTTTACCTGCAGGAGCATTTGTTTTTCGAGTGCATTCGAAATTTACAAATACGGAAAATGATGAGAAAATGTTCATATTTTATACTAACTGATGTTATAGAGTTATTTGTATTCCAAATTGTTGATTATAGGAGCAGTTATTAGTTTATAGTAATTTATCATATTCATAATGTAGATGAGCAAAAACATAAAAACAATGATCTGTTTTTTTTTGGAAATAATTCAATTGTTATTGTTAAGTTTCATAATATTTCTCTGCATTTATTTGTTTTTCCCACACTTTATTATAATCATCATAATTATATATCATATTGAGTCGTTAGCACGAATTTTACCTTGACGGAATTGTTTATCTTCTACTACTATAAATATATCTTATACAAAAGTTTTTAGTCATAATTTTTATTGCGATGAGATAATTAAATTAAAATAATTATAGGTGAATTGCTAAAACAAATGAGGGAGATCAAAAGAATTAGTACACCTCACCATTTGCTATTCAATAACCGATTCACGAGCTGTCCAGAAACTGTTACGTTTATTTGATTTGAAATATTGCAATATTTGCTTTATGCAATCGACTATGTATCGATCAGATTTTGCCCATAGTGGAAGTTCGAATTTCGTTACATGATCAAATTGTTTGTTCCTTATTACATATTATTACTTGAACTAATTTTTTGTTTTGCTTCAGATGATGAAGGTATTGCCGAATCAGGAATGTGATAGCTGGAGTAAATGCAATATGAGAGATTGAGACAATCTCGTATTTTAAACTGTATTATTTTTATTACAATTGACAAGAAATGTAAGGAATTTTACCATATATTAATTATTTTTATTCTCTTTTATACATATTGTGAGAATCTCATGTGGCTTATAAGAATGAGATGAATATTTGAAATATGTTTTTAGATTACTTATTATACTTAAGTATTGAGTTTTGGAAATATATATAAGTGGTAACAACCTGTGATGTACAATTTCTTCGAATATCATTTGCAAAATCAATGTATAAACTTTTATTGAATCACAAATATAGAATGACATGATTTATCAAAATATAAAATTATTTGTATTCCGGATCATAATATTACGGTCAAAATAAATTTCAACTTGTCCACATATATAGCATATATGTTAGACAGGAAAAAACTCAAAACAGAACTTCCATTGTTTATTGTTGCATTATCAACCATTATTTATTGTATTTATAATTTTATTTTGTGGATTCATAAATTTATATTTGACTTTAATAAAAAGATTAATTTATAAGGGCTATGAAAATACCACATTTTCAAAGATTCGTTACATCTGAGGAGGTAACATTTAAAAGCCGACTTGTTCAGTCTCAAATGAGTTAGGCATCAATCTTCATGAAAATACAACATGTTAAGGCCTGCAAGAGATATGTTCGTTCCAAACCCTACACGTCTAATTCAATTTCTGTGGCGGAATTCCACCAGAAACCGACATGTCCAATACTACTTGGATAGCCGTTTCGCGGAGTTCATCCAGAATACGACATGTCTGGTAGTTTCAGATATCTCCACACTAAACCAGCGCTGTCCACGTACTGTAGCTTTGTTTACACGAGCTGTATTGACATAATTAATTGTAATCATTACTGGTGTGCGATCAATTTGTTTTAAGGTGACTATTAAGATAGTAGGATATGCAGGCTTCAGCTTCAGTAATTGACACGGACAAAAACTTCTATACTAGTATTCTTTTTACTGTGTCAAATAGATTGTGGTCCAATATAAACTCAATATGTTACAAATCATATCCAAAAAAAAACCACATGTCAAATGTTTTGTTTCAAATGTTACCACATTAATCCTGTGCTCATAACCTAATATGCCACTTTCACAAAATTGAAATGTCTTACTTTTTGACATGTTCAATTTTTGTCAATTTGCCAGAATTATGAAGTTAGGATTTGTCAGCTTTTGAATGTAATCTCTTCATCTGTTATTAGTAAAATAGTATATTTTGGTATATTGAAAATGTTATCTTTGAAAGCAATAGGTTTTTGTCATTGAAATGTACAGGAATATACTCCAGGATCTTATCCTCGAATAATTTCGAGATAAAAGTTCGCATAAACAAGAATTGAAAAGTGCTTTCTAAGGGAGAGCTACATGATAGAGCTCTATATACCCAACCTTTTTTTACGTGATTCTTTCAATATTTTATGTAAAATTTTTTTAAATTTAGACTTTTTTCTTGTTTCGATTGTACTGTACGCACTATTTTCGAGTAAATTTGTTTATTTAAAATTATATGACTTTTGCATGGCGGCAAAATGTTAATTTCATCTTTTTTTCAGGAACTCAATGATTCTACGATATAATATTAGAGTACTGCCTGATATTGTGAAATCGTATTTTTGTGCATTATTGACCAATTTGAATTTTTATTATAGGTATGACCAACAGGGAGGAGGCATTTCTTTTTTCGTCATATCATCCAAATTTTTCAAAAATTTGATTCCGTAATATGACTCCTTGGCTAGACTTACATGAGAAAGGTAGTCCTTGTGATTTGCCGTAGAGCTCAACGTACATCGCTTAATAAGTAGAAGGAAGAAATTGGGCTTATATCTACGGTTTATGCGTTTACGCAGAGTGTAGAATCATTTTATCCTTCGGAAGTTGAAGATTTAAACTCAAATTTTTACACAAATCATTTAGTTTAGAAAATGATACTTTCAAATTTTTTCACCACACTGGCATTCTCAGAGCAAGGAGTTATCAGAAGCTGAATATAAAATTGTGTCCTTAAATATTAAATTGATCTGAATGTGATAGAAATTGAGGGATGGGAGTAGACAATGGGAGTTTATTTACAAAATTGTTGACAAGTAGTAAATTGTAGGTACCGATTTGGTCATTTAATATTATGTTACTATTGTTTTTTGAATGTTTTAAAGAATTAAAATTCCTACGAATTTTTTTAAATTTTTTTCATAATCACCACTTGTCAAAAATTTTATAAATAAATTCCCATCCAAACCATCGTCTACCCCATCCCTCAATTTGTACCATATTCAGATTAATTCCTAATATTTAAGGTACATAATTTCAGATTTAGCATAGTTGATATTTCCTAACTTTGAGAATGCCACAGTGAGGTGAAACTATTTGCAAGCATTATTTTCTAAATTAAGAGTTTTGTATAAAAATTTGTGATTAATTAATTCTTCAACTTCCAAAGGTTAAAGTAGGTTCATTTCGTTTAACTAAGTGATAAGTCATATTTGACATTCAGTTAGTATCTGGAAGTATCAGAAGTGCACTATATTTCAAATGTGACATGCCTTTCTATTACGGAAAGCTAATGACAATGCAGAATAAGGTCTCAAGAGAGCTTTCCATTTCGTCATATACCAGGAAAAAACCTCCACACGTTTGCATCAGATATTGAGTGGAACTGAATCTTTTTATGATCAGTGACTGTAGGACAAATTTTATAGCAAATCATTCAGACCTCTTTTTACCGCGTACGGTGAGCTCTACGACAAATCACAAGGAGTACCTTTCTTGTGTAAGTCTACTCAAGGAGTTGAATTATCGAAAAATCTAAATCATTGAAAGATAGGACGAAAAAAGCCCCATCTCGATTATACATGCCTATGATGAGAATTCAATTGGCTCAATACTCCAAAAAATAGCATTTAATAATATCATGCCGTTGCCTGAATTACATATCAAAAAACTATAGCGTTCCTGAAGAAATTAATGAAATCAATATTTTGCCGCCATCCTTAGTTTGAAGTCAGATAATTTTTAAATCGATATCACTCGATTGCGTCCAATCGAAACATGGCTACCTTTCTGTCAAGAAAAGCCCAAATTACAAAAAAATTTCTGCAAAATTATGAAAACATGATGTACGGTGGGGTATTTTTTAACCTACGCCCCCCAAGTTCTAAACGTTCCTGATGTATATAAATATTTTTGTTGCAGACATAGACGAGAAATCATATACTTATTCACTATTTTGAATTTCATATTTTATCTTAAACCATTTCGAATATATTTACAAAAATCGATCTTCAATGTTCACATTTTAGAGGCCTGTACCTCCCGTAGGAAGCATTTTTTGACCCTGGTTCATTTGCGTTTTTTTCTGAGGAAGTTCCTGGAGTATGTTAACGTTATTTCTGGATACCCTGTATGGCGATTAAGAAACAATTTCATGTTGCAACATTCTCCATTGGTCTAAACTGCAATACATAAGAAATCATATGAATGTACTATTTATTAATATTTTTATTTCTAAATAACAATGTGGTGTTTGGGTTTATTTCATGCTTTTGTGTCAGCAATTGTATTGAGTTGTACTAAAAATGAAAATGTTGCATTCTTATGAGGGTATTCAGACTACGAAACCGGAGGTCTATGAAATATCATATGTAAATAAATTTACAGTCATTATTATGATTCATAATATGGTAGTTATTTGACAAAGACTAATGAAATTCGGAATTCATTGGTAGTATAACACGATGAAACCAATAATAAACTAGTAACACTATTACCATAATTAGTTTAACTGAAAGATACTAAAGTTTTATTTTCGTTGTTGCGTAAGTTTCAAATTTATTTAGAACTAAAATTAGACAAAAATCACCAATACTAATTCAAATTATTGACAATTATATGAACATCACTTGTAAATAATCGAGTTACCTTAGGTGAACTTCAATGTTTCAAGTGACAATAAGAAATGTTCTATTTCTTGAGAACTGATGAACACAATTTTTTGGAAGACTAAATATACTTATAATTGACATTCAACTGCTAATGTAATTGCCAATTGCATTGAAACTAAATTATTTGGAACTTGAATGAAAAGAGCATTTTATTGTTTGTAGAATATCACTGTATCCAACATTAACTAATTACAATCTCATTCTTCAATATTTTAAAGTAATCAGAAACAATTCCATAGGTTTGCCTGCCAAGTATTCATAATGAGTTGAATACACGTTCATATTTTGGTTGGATGATCATTGCTATGAAAGCAGATAGTTCTATTATCAAGCGTACACTTTGACTCGTGTTTGATACTTACAGAACAAAAAAATTCAGGTTAAAATGTTAAAATTTAAATTGTCAATGAAAAATTATTTTCAAGCCTTATTAAAATGTATATTGTGTTACATAATTTTGTGAGAATATGTTTCTATAAAATCATTATATTACCAGATGTGGATATTTTTCATTCATTAACTTCTCAAAATTTTCATTGATGTGTTTTTCTGAAGACAGATATAACTTTGTTACCTTCATGATAAACTAGTATACTTCAGAAGAAATTATAAATTTTCTAAATTTCATAAAGGTCCCAATTCAACACTGAATGATTATTGCTTGGAGTGTTGAATATTTGAAAGGGAGTCAACTGGATTATGAGATTATAGGTCCTGTACAGATTAATAATTCATATAAGTAACGGAATATATTGAAGAGGAGCACTGTGGAAGAGTTCACACTTTGAATATGGGAGGGCATGTGTTCGATTCCTAGGTATGTCTGGCTTAAGTTGGTTTTCTTAGGTTAACATGAAATCACATTTCAAAATTTATCCTGTTGAGAAAAATCAAAAGGATAAACGTATTTTTTCTGGGTGGTTAACCAAACTCATGACTCAATCAACGAAATAAATATATAACGTAAATCTCTATGACAAATTTTTCCATTCTTACTCTGAATGAAACTTGAAACAAATGGAAGGACGGACATACAACTAACTCTATCTTGAGTAAGGTCAATGTACAACTATCTGAAGGAAAACGCCATTTTACAAGAGATGTTAACTAAGTTATTCCTGAATCATTTTGCAAAACTTTACACCCTTTAGCGCAGTGGTTCCCAAAAATATTATGCCTACGGACCGACCTGCTAAAACCTGACCATGAACCCGCAAGTGAAATAACGCTACAAAACTGCATAATAACAAAATTACAAATTAAATGGTGAAAATAAAATATAAATGAAAAACATTTTGATATAAAAGAGTATTCATTGAAATTATAACTTTTTTGTACACATTATTTTCCAATGAGATAGGTGAACCTGATAGGATATTTGAGATTTAACATATGTCCACGAGAACTAATTTTCAGTGTTTGTTTTTTGTAATGAAGCTCGTAACCACGCTAAATCCACGTTCTACTGAACAAGAAGACGGAAAAGCGATAAACAGCTTCTGTAGTTTGACCCATAACGCAGGTACAAAATTATTCATCTCGTTTTTGCAATTTTGGAAAACTTAAAAATTGGAAGCATTAAGTATTGTTTGCATAGAAAAAGCTTCATAATTTATTTATTTATATTTGGTTTTAACGTTCATAATAATAAAATGGGTCTCAATCATTTTATTGAGCAGTGGTTACTAGTTCTTGATTGGTGTCGGGTCGTGACTAATTTTAAACATCTTCTGTTTTAGGATTTTAATTAAGTTTTAATAGTTTTACCTAATTGTTGATAGAATCGCGAATAGACCATATATATAAGTAAGAAAAACATTACTCTGATTGTTTTTTTGTATTGATCGTACTTTCAAATAAAGACAATAAACATTATCTAACATAAGTGTTGATCTTGAATAATGGAACATTTAATTCATACCTCTGTATTAAGATTTTATTTATTTATAAGTTATATAGATAAGATTAATAAATTATTCTGTGATACTTGAATTTGGTTTCGATAATTAGATTTAAACTTTTATACAACTGAAAAGTTATATTTGAATGCCTTGTACTTAATTTTAAATACATGTATTTTATTGAATTATGTGTGTGATTTATTTAATAAACTTAAACTTCGTAGTTGCAGGTTGTATGTTCTTGAAACAATGGCGGGGTCTAAGCATTGATTTTTTGTTCAATTACTGAGCTTATAGATAAATTACCAACAAATTTGAGACATGAATGTTTTTACCTAAATTTGAATCTTCTTCTACGTCATACTCTTTGCCTTCGGAAGCCATTAAGTACATGTTGATTGGATTGGAAGATGGTGAACGAGGCAGACGTTGACGACAATGCTCTCTCTAAATCTCAAAGATATTATAGTAAATGTGGTTATTGCGATGCAAAAGCCAAAACTGGTGTCTCATGTACAAAGTGTAAACAAATGTTTCACAATAGTTGCTCAGATAGAGTGAAATTATGTTGTGAAACCCGATTGAAAACCTGTGAAAGTGAAAGTGCTGATCCTGAATCCGATTTTCAAATGGAAGCATTCCTTGCGATGAAAATGGTTATTTCTGAATTGAAGTTGTCAAATAATTTACTAATTACTAAGGTGAGTGATCTTGAAAATGTTATAATTGATCTACGCAAGGAAAATGCAAATTTGAAAGATCAGTTACTTCTAGACAAACAAATCCATGAATTCAATAAACCTGGAAAAATTAATGATAACGCGGGTAACACAAAAAACGTAAATACAGATGCTACTAATCTACATATAAAGGATTCCACACATGCTAATTCTTACGCGATGAAGCTGATTACCAACAAGCAGGTTACTGAAACATCAAACAAAACAGCCAATTATAAACTTCCAGCTAAAACTAATAACATTGATAATAATTTAGAAGGGACAACTCAAAGACATCCAAGGAAAAAATAAATAAAAATTGTAACAGGTAAATCAGCTAATAAACTGAACAACAAAATTATTGGTACCACGAGACGAAATTGGATATATGTGGGAAGGATCCAAGGGGATGACGTAACGGAAAATGATATCAAAGAGTATCTGAAAGATTTGCAAAATCACGAAGAAATCAATGTTAAAAAGCTTAACACTATCGGCAAAAACTCTGCTTTTAGTATTGGCTTACCTAGTGATGAGCTCCTTAAAATTGTATATAATTCTGACTTTTGGCCAGAAAATATAATACTGAGGGAATTCGAGATGCGAAATACTTTTTTAACCTCCCGACAGAAGAACACTATCAAGACCTAAAAGACTTATCTCCATGTTTTAGAATATGTAATGTTAACGTGAGAAGTTTGCGCAACAAAGTTAATGACCTTCTTGTGTTAGTTAAATCTCTAAATCACCCACAAGTTATTTGCCTCACTGAAATTTGGTGTAGCGAAGAAGAACTAGTTACTATTAATCTTAGTGGTTATCGTTTAGCAAATTTCTTTTGTAGAAAAGAATTGCGAGGTGGTGGTGTAGCTATATTTGTAGTCAATAATGTTAGCACCAGAAATTGCATAATTGCTGCAATATCACCTATGGAATATGCTTTTGAGTTAACATCTATAGACATTATTCTAGAAAACTATATTCCATTTAATATTACTTGTGTTTACCGCTCACCTAATGCTAACATTGGCGAGTTTTCTGATTTGTTAGATATACTTATTGAGCACCTAGATACTGCAAATAGGCCTTGTTTTTTAGTTGGTGACTTCAATGTGAATTTCGACTTAAACAATCAAAGCAATCTTGCCAGTAATATGGTCAAAATATGCTCAAATCATATGGCCTGTCTCAGTGTTTCTTTGAATTCTCAATGGTGCAAGGTATTTCTAAAACAATTATTGATAATGTATTTTCAAATATATATACTGAGGAATTGAAATGTGTAACCATACATGCAGATCTATCTGATCATTATTTACAGATGGTACACCTTCCAATACAGCCACCACTCAATAAAATAAAATACATAACAAGAAGAAATTTAACTGACCCTTTCAATATAAGCATGTTCCAATTTTTGATCAACAATGAGGATTGGGCAATGTTGTATTCTACTGAGAATGCAGATATAAAATTCCAAACGTTTCTGGAAAGATTTTGTCTCTTGTTTGATAAGGCATTCCCACTGCAGTTGGTTAAAGTTAAGCCTAATTCTGATAAACCCTGGTTAACCCCTCAAATAGTGGAGCGCGGTAACTTACTTAGATATATTTATAAGTTGTACAAAGACACAAATGACGAACTAGTATTAGATTTCTATAAGAGACTGAAACGACATCATTCCCAAGATATTATTTACAGCAAAAAATCCTATTTCGACAATAAATTAAATTCATCTCATAATAAATCAAAAACGGCCTGGAACATTATCAAGCAAGAAACAAATATACGATCTCAAAATAATTACCCCAAAGAATATATCGACATTAACGGCAAAAAAATTGATAATTATAACATTGCATCTAATTCTTTCAATAGTTATTTCGTAAACTCTGTAAACGAATTAACTAAAGACATGCAAATTGACTTACATTGTAATAACCCAAAGTGTAACACAAACTCAATCTTTGTTCATGAGACTGCTACAATTGTCCTATCAGTGGCAACTAAAAACTCTGCTGGTAATGATATGATACCTTGTTCTGTCCTAAAGTATGTGATTGATTTCATAAAACATCCGCTAAGTTTGTTAATAAACTTCTCCTTTGAAGAAGGAGAATTCCCGTCAGTTTTAAAAGTAACTAATGTTGTACCAGTGTTCAAAAAAGATAATCGTAACTTATTATGTAACTATAGGCCTATCTCCATCTTGTCTGTCTTCTCAAAGGTCTATGAGAAAGCCTTTTTGAATCGTTTAGTACCATTCTTTGATAAACACCATATTATAACTGAACATCAATATGGTTTTAGGAAAGACCGTTCGACACAACACGCTATTATAAATCTTGTTAATAAAGTGCTCAACGACTTAGATAAAAAAATGAAAGTTGCTGGAATATTTTTTGACCAGTCACGAGCATTCGATACTATAAACCACAAATTGCTACTTAGGATTTTAAATTTCAGTGGTATACGGGGAGTTGCTCTGAATTGGGTATCTTCTTGTCTACTAAACAGAAGCCAAAATGTAATCTTGAGAGCTGAGGGAGAAATCTATTCATCAGACTACTTAAAATTAGATACAGGAGTACCACAAGGTAGCACTCTTGGACCAATTCTATTCATTGTCTATATAAACCGCATCACTGAATTTTGAAAAACGCCAGCCTCACTCTTTTTGCGGACGATGCATCAGCAGTGAACTCGGAAAATGATATTGATAGTCTGTCCACAAGTGTGAATAATTGCATTAAAGATATGCAACAATTCTGCTGCAATCAAGGATTGGTACTGAACAGTTCAAAAACGGAACTAATTCTGTTCAAAACTGCCAAAATCGATTATAGTCTTCTTGCTAGAATTGATAAAAATAGTGATGTAGTAAAGTTTCTAGGGCTACACATTGACTCAAATTTGTTCTGGTATGCTCATGTTGATAAAGTTATCAGTAAACTGGCAACACACAGTTATGTGATTTGGCAGATGAGACAGTCTGTAAATCGGGAAAAACTCTTAAAATATTACTTTGCATAAAATATGTGAACTCTACATTGAGTTATGGTATCTTAGCATGGGGTAATTCAAATAGAATTTCTGATGTCTTAGTGTTTCAAAAAAGAATCATCCGGACAATAACTTTTAAAAGTAGATTTTTTTCTTGTGGAAATTTGTTCAAGCAACTTAAAGTTTTGACTGTGATATCCTTGTATATATTTAATTGTGTTCAATATGTTCGTAAAAGTAGAGCCATTTTCAGTTTGCGTGGAGAAGACAGCTCGCGTTACCCTTTAAGGAATCATGCCAACCTGTCACTCCCTACTCATAGACTAACACTGACATGACAGCAAAAGGACCTTACGTATTATGTGTAAAAATATATAATGATATCCCAGTTAATATTAGGTGTCTAGATGATAAACAATTTTTCAAGAAAACCAAATCCTTTTTATTACTGAATAGTTCTTATACTTTAGATGAATATTTTGAAACATCATTTTTATAATTTTTTTGTTTTGTATTTTCAATATCTGTAATTGTAATTTTATCCTTAAGTTTTATGACATTTTCAAATACATGTATTATCATGTCTTATTGAAATAATTTATTATTATTATTATTATTATATTTATCTCTTCTCATATTATCCCCGAAAAATAGTTGAAACTTGAAACAACAAATCTATTTGTAGTAAAATTACTATTATTATATTTCACGTTTTATAACCATTTTCATATGGGAATGTTTCAATACTTACACTAGTAAGCTAAATAACATGGCAAATCAGTCATTTTATCCCGTCTTAGCGTTTGGACGCCAGAGAATCAATTTCCAGCCAACAGTGGTTTGATGCACGTGTTCGGCCGGTTGTCATGGTACCAGCGCGTAAGCTTATACCATGATATACTCCCACAAAAGCTGCACTCATCGACGTGAACCAGCGGTAAGGAATGATTCAATGCTAGTGGGAGAGGAATGAGTGAGATAGACGATGATGGATGAGCCCGCGCATTGGGTATTTGGCTATTATTGTTTCACTCGGTGTCAGTGTATCTAGTAGATTGCTTCTAGTTTGTTTATTAGTACTCCTGACAAACTGTAGGTAGGAACCTATTATAACAATCAATATTGCTCTCATTGTCTGTCCATTTGTAGATGGAGGAGAATTAATTTTTATGCAGTTTTTCTTTTGTTTTATTTGCCACTAAAAATTATTCTATAAAGCTGATTTTTACAATAATTTTTACTGTCGAAAACCTCGCAAAAATACTTAAAATTAAATTAACTTTGGTTGAGATTGTTTCACCTGTTCTTCAAGCCATGAGCCACCACTGTCTTAACGTCTTTCAATTTTCCGATTCAATTGCACTTCTTGATATTGTCAGAATATATAGGATAATAATGATTGACCATAAACTTGGTTATATTCTTGACCGAGAAAAAATATTCTAATGACATTCAAAAACTTCTAAATTCACATATCTGTGATAGATAGATATAGATAGATTTTATTCATATTATATACATAATATGTTTACACTCGTCATCATAAAATAAAATATAAATAACATCACAATATTAAATTTAAAAACTTATTTTCAAAAAATCTTCTGTGGAATAAAATATATTATTTAAAAGAATATTTCTAACTGATTTCTTGAATCCTTTCAATGGTAATTCTCTAATGGGTTCGGGCAATTTATTAAAATATTGAAATGCTAAAAAATTTGAACCATTTTGAGAATTTTTAAGTCTCAGAAAATCTATACAGATATTTCTCTTATTACGAGTATTGTGATCATGAAAATCCTCACTCTATGAATACTTATCTCTATATGTATAGCACAAGAAACAAAAACCTAGAAAATTCCACCGCCCTTGCTAAACATTGCTTTGATTATAATCATCAATTCGATTACAAAAATGTTAATATTTTAACTAAGGAAACCAATTGTTATAAAAGATCTATTCTGGAGATGATTCACATAAAACGTAAAATCTGTAAATCATAGGAGTGACGTTCAGACTCGTAAGTCATATTTATACTAACTCAATTAACTAATATTTTTGCATATACTTGCTTCCTTATAATGTTAAAAGTATATTTTAGGTAGAATGGTCAAAAGTATATCTCAGAGGCCAGACCTTCTTTTATCACCTAATAAATCGTGACATCTGGTTCGAAAGTAAATACTTGAAATTGTCTCGTGTTAGTCGTTCATAGACTTTGATGAAATATGTTCGTATTTTTTGATATTTCTACTAAATAGTGGATTCTTGATATACCTACCATACTTATAACATCGTTGTGTTACAATTTCGATTTCGTGTTTCTGCTAGTTTCGGCGACGTTCGCATTTTGAACGAAATTGGTGCGATAAGGACGCTTTGTGTTGATGCAATTAGTTCTAAGTAATCAGGTTATCGAAATAATAAGTCTTCTGATGATGGTCGTAAGACCGAAACGTACTTAAAGACTAAAATATAAAACATAATGTGACCTATTTCCCGAGAATTTATATATAATAAGTACTTATCTCTGCAACTATGTGCATACTTAAGACATCCATATATATATACAGATTTGGGAATGTTGATATACCTAAACCTTTGAATGCCTTTCTACAACAGTCCCTATAACCAATACTCGCAACAATTCTTATCGCTCTCCTTTGTAATCTGAAAATCTCATTTTTTTTTAGAACAATTACCCCAAACTAAAATAGCGTAGCGTAACTAACTTTCAATCAAAGAAAAATACGCAATCTTTATAACACAAGGAGATAGCGACTGAGATAAGGTTCTCAAAACAAACATACCTCCACTCAATTTTGTCATAAGTTTATCTGCATGAACATTCCAAGTAAGTCTATCATCTATATGTACACCTAAAATTTTTGTATATTTATCAAAACTATTTGTTGCCCTTAGGGAAAAGAGTGTTTTTACAGTTTTGTTCTCATTCACACAAAGACCATTTCCCGAGAACCATTCCACGGCTTTATTCATAGGTACCTATTCTACTCTGTTCCTCCACATGATCTAAATCCTTTCCAGAATTTGACGCTGTCACATCTTCAGCAAATAGCATAGTGTGCACCAATGACAAGTATTCCGGCAAATCATTAACAAAATTAAAAATAATAAAGGTCCCAATATGGATCTTTGGGGTACACCAACCGTAAGTAATTTCTTTTCAGACCATCTGCCATCCATACATACAGCTTGATGGCGATCTGTTGAAAACGACTTGATAATATTGACGCTAACAATATTAAATTTATATTTCTCAAGTTTTCTGAAGAGTATATCATGGACAACACAGTCAAATGCCTTTGTCAGATCTAGAAATAGTGATAGCGAATGTAGACCTTGTTCAAAGCTATCAATAGTTTTATTAATGAATTCAGTAATTGCTCCTGTTGTATTACGTTCCTTTCTGTAACCAAATTGTTGTGTCGCAAATAAATTGTTACATTCGAAGTGATCAACAATTTGTATGTTTAATGTCTTTTCCAAAATTTTTGAGAATAACGGTACTAACGATATCGGTCTGTAGAGTATGTGTATGTAACCTAAACTAGGATTACAAACATTAAATATAGGTTATTAGTGGTTCACCAGTATTATTTCAACATTCTCCCTTGATCGCACAAATTGGTCAGTACAAAATATCAATAATAAATTCAAGAAAAAAACATCCATCAACTTGTAAAACCTATTTTTAAGTCAGCAGGTATAGTGAAAATGTCGGCAATCATATCATTAGCTGTCATTTAAGAAACATTGACAGTTCTATTTTCAATGTGTTCCCTAACAAAATCACGCGGTACTCATGTCTGGAGACCAAAACAAAATATGTCCGAGCCAGAAATATGTACAATGAAACAATAAACGCTTCGAAACAGGCATATAATGTCAAAATAAGATCAAAGTTTATCGATTGCCCGAATGGCATCGAAAGCCATTGATAAAAATTTCACTTCCAGTTCATTCCCTCCCCTAACCAAAGATGATGGCACACTGGGTAACACCACATTTTCTTGAAAAATCAAACCTTTTTGGTGGAATGTTTCCAGCAAATTCCACTTTGGATCCACAATAATATTGCTGCCTTGCGTCAGCGCATTCGCTTGATTCTCAATACCAAAAAGGCTATGGACCAGACGGAATTCCACCTGTCGTGGAGGAATGTGCGGCTGAATTAACACCAGTCTTCTGTAGGTTGTTTACCCTTTCATACTAGCTTGGTGTGTTTCCTTCCAGCTGGAAGACAGCTAGAGTCCAACTAATTTCAGAAAAAGGAAAAGACCCTTCCTACTAATTACAGCCCCTTTGTCCTCACTGTTATCTCTGATCTCTAAAGTGATGAAGAAAGCAATCGACATCGAGCCCAACCAATATCTAGAGAGGTACAAAATCGTTCTTGAATGACAAGCAATATAGCTTTCGTCAGCAGACATCAACTGTTGTAAGAAACGCCAAAAAAATCAAAAAAAGTTAACTACATTCAGCGGAAACTTCTTTCAGTTGGTTGTCTGAAAATCGATCCCTTCAAGTTACGAGATGTTGAACAGTTGTTGACGCTACAACTTGTTATATGCAACAACTGTTCAAGATCTCGTAACTTGAGTGGATCGATTTGTATACAACCAGCGGGCAGAAGTTTCGGCTGAATGTTATTAACTTTTTTTTAGCGTTTCTTACCACAGGCTTAGGTTGGTCATAATGAACTCAGTAATTGACTTTGTCCTTCATGAAAATATCATCAATGCAATTTTCCCTGGAGAAGGATTGAACTGAAAGTGCCAATTTCATCACTTCCCCAGACGAATGAATGATAGTGTTGAGAAAATATGAAACCATCAGGATTATCTAGAACTCCAAGTTTTTCAATATCGATGGTGGAAGCCGTTACTGTATGGTAATTTATCATTTTGATTATATGAAAGAAAAATTACTATGTTTTTATACCACTTTTATTAATAATAACGTGAAAACGTAACTATAGTTTCAACACCGAAGTGCCATTATCAAACAAATAGAAAATATTTTTTAATATCCTTTTCATTCTCTGTACGGTGGCAAAAAAGAATGTCCAACAATTTGCAACATGAGCTCTATTGTTTGAATATGAGCTAGCGCTTGCTCATCATATCAATCATATTGGTGTTTTTGTTCTATCCATCTGCCAGATGACGTCGAAATGTGGTTATTATTTGTGAAAGAGTTATCCAGCATAAACAGTTGTATAGGGCGGACGAAACTTGGTTAGATTCTTCGTTTTCCTCGCTCTTTTTCTAGTGGTGTATGAAGATATTCTCTTTGGTTTTTGAAGCCCTAGAATCTCCTACAACAATAATAAAACAATATTCATTTTTGAATGTTCCTAACCTTTTTTACAATATAACCACTAGTGGATAAACAAGCTAATACGACAACAAACTGACAGTAAATGAAATTTTCCTTTAAAACAAATGTGTGAACTTATGATACTGATGAAATTCTATATTAAAAGTCAAAGGGTACATCATTTAAATTAAGCTTATTTTTGCAATATTAACGGAAAATGAAAAAGGCGGCTTTGATGTTCCAAATCAAAAAATACCTTCCTCGCTCGTCATAACATGAAAGAGCAAAATGACTTTCTCCAATCCAGACAAGCATATTAAATGCTTCAGAGTTATTATGATGTTAATAGAAACTCGCAATTTTCATGTGAACGATATTTAAAACAATACCCCGAGCTCCTTCAACCCCATTATTCCTATTTTAATACTTTGAACAGACAGTTGCGTATTTTTGGTAGTTTTAGTAAACCACGAGTAGAAACTGAGGCTGAAGAAACTGTTATAAAGTTTCGTTTTAAAATAATAATATGCATTTTATCACATATGATATTCCACCGAAGTGTTTTGTTAAACGTTATGGAAAATTCTCCCTGTTCCACACGACAATTTGCTTTAGAATTAAATGTGCCTAGAACACGAGTTGAGAGGGTTCTCAAGAAGCTTGGGTATTATCCATAAGAACTACATGTGACCCAAGAATTAAAACTAGGCAACAATGGAAGAAGGCTTGAACTTTACCAGAGGCTTCATGGAAAATTGCAGCAAGATTAAAAATTATCAGGACTAACGATTGTAATTTTTCTATATGCTGCGTTTGTAACGAACAATGAGAATTATTATGCAGTAGAAAATCCGCATCAAAATAGGTAAGAACGAAGGCAGGGACGGTCATCATTCAATGTTTTGGTTCGACTGTATTGGAAGAGAATCTTGGACCCATTCATCTACGATGGAAACTCAACCTACTGAACGTTACCTTAATTTAGTTCAATATTATATATTAGATGGACTTGAACACGAGCAGTTGAATATGCTCTGACAACTCTGGTGGCATCTAGATAGTGCACCAACCCATAATGGAAGTCATTCAGTATCTTAATGAAACTTTTTTTGTCAGTGCATCGTTAACCAAGGCGTGATTCTCCCCTGCCAGAAGCTTCGATTTGTTCCCCGGAATATTTTCATGGTGATTTTAAAAAAAAGTTTGTTCCAAAATACTCACGTACGTGACATTTACGTCAAAATGTAATGTTCGAAATAAGGACTAAAATGCATAGATGTGCAATGGGTTATTCGAGCATTTGCTTGAAGTTTTACTTGGTTCCTTTAGTTGTTAATTAGTTGATTATACTTTCCTAATAATTTAGAAGGGGTCTTATTGAAATATTGCCAATAAGTGCTTTAGTTATAATTATTTTGTATTTGTTGTTAATATACTGTTATTATTTCATTTCCTAAACAACAAAAATTGAAAAAAATAGAACTTACCGAACATTAAAAATCAGAAAAGATTGATAAAAAGATATTATATGGAATTAAAAACAATATTAAAAGTTAGATAATAGTTAGTATAATATAATAAACAATGTAATATAATGAACAACAATGTAAATAGAATTAGAAGTGAAAAACAAGAACTTCAGTGAAAGTGAATAAACGGAAATCATAATAAAAATGATTACAAAACTATCATGAGATAGCACAAACTATTGAAAAATGTTATAGATATAAGTTAGGATTAGTAAATTTGAGTTATATAATGTTAAAGAAATGTTATTGATATATTATATTATGTTTTAGTTTTTAAGAATGACAACTGTCAAAATTACCATAAATATTGGAATAATCATATTAATAATAACCTAATCGTAGGTTATCTTATACCAAAATGTGTGGAAAAATGTAGGCAATATTAATTCAAAAAGAAGGAATCAGCATCAATTTAAACAAGTTGAAAATCTTAAATAATTCTAAATTTATATAATACTCTATTCTGATTGGTCGAGACGATTTCCAAACGTCAGGAAGTCAACAATGGGAAACTAACGTCAGTTAGCAACAATCATCAAAGCATTCTTGATAAGAAAAGTAAGCACCTGATAGGTTGTTTATTGGATAAACATCGGTGAACCCAAGTATTCCAGTAGCTTCGTAAAGTTAGAAGTAACCGAAGCAAATAAATTCTACAAGTCAAGTAGTGTTCCAAGTCTCCGAACAAAGTTAAAGGTTATAATAACCTACAATCCATAAGTAGCATCGAACGATAGCCAGCCTTCGATAAAGCTCCAATACATCATTGAAGAGTTTTATATCTTTAATAAAAAGAATAAAACTAAGTTAACAAGTTTCAACAGTTCCTGATTCCAAAAGAAGTAACCAAATAGTTTACCTGTGTTTATTGTGTATAGCAAAAAAATTGTGTACGGTTAAAGTGAATAAAAAAAACAGTGTGGCACTCGGGGACTGCCGCGGTGAAGCTATTGCATAGCATTTTTTCTCAACTTATGCAATTATAATTATTTATTTTTAATTTATGCAGTATTCTTTTTCCTTTGATATTAATTCAAGTTACACTTTTTGAGCGTGGTGACCGATAAGAAAACAAATTTTTTTCATTTATTGAATAAATGAGAAGTTAATATCGTTTGAAATATTTTAATTATCTTACAATACATGTAGGTTATTCAGGAATTTGTTATCATTGAAACTATAGGTTTATGGTAACTTAAATAAGAGACATAAGTTTGAGACTTGATATCCTCTAAATATCTGGAGAATACCGCGTCAATGGTGGCCCCATATTTTGTTGTGGATTCTTGTAGATCATTATTCATTTTCAAATTCAATTTTTCCGAAAGAAAAGTTGTCAACCGCTCTGATTTTTGATCAGCGAAGTTGATGTTGAAATCGCCAGCCAAAATAAATGGAAATTTATTACCATTTGTATCAAGTATTTTCGACCCTTCTTCAGTGTACTCCAGTAAAGTGCGATGAATATAATGCTCTACCTCGTCCAATTTTGGATTCAGAGAAATGTAAATTGCTACCATGACTATGTGTAGGCCATTTCTAAGTTTGCATAAGCACGCACAAATATCCCCAAAAAATGAGCGCCTAACATTAACATCGCTAACGTGTGCAATATTTATTTCAATATTCGGAGTCGTAATATTAGTTACATTGTTATTATTTTGGTAAATAGCTACCCCACCTTTTGGAACAGTATCTCGTTTGAATTGAACAATACAATTGAAATTAGGTGATTCAATCGGATTATCATGCGCCGTGCAAGATTCGGTAAGAAGTAACACATTTGTTTGTCTCGTAACTGAATCTTGTAAATCGTATTTGTGACTATTTAGACTTTGGCAATTGAAAGTCATTATTGATGTAGGAATGTATTCCTTGTTTGTTCTATTTTTTAATGAAACACTTTTCAATAAATACGATGTATTGACATACGTAAAAAACCTGGTGCTTATTAAATTAATTAAATTATTACTGTCAAACTCTCAAGGCTAACTATCAAAATATTAAAATATGATCATATATATCGGCCACCTTGAAAGAAACAGCTTTCAATTACAATACCTACGTGCTAAATACAAACAGCAAGCTATGTAATTTCGTTAGAGTAAAATAAAAATAATGTTCAAATAAATGTTCGTTATCATAATCAGTCATCGATGGGAAGAACACAAATTTGAGCAATCGCACGTTTGACGATGCCACTGCGCGTTTTCACTGATACTACGCGAACTTCTCCATCAACACCTGGGTGAACTGATGTTATGCGTCCCATCTGCCAATTGAGTGGAGCTGTGTTTTTGTCTTTGAGAACTACTATCTTTCCTGGGGTAATGATTTCTACGGAATGCTGCCTCCACTTGCTACGCTGTTGAAGCTGGTGCAAATATTCTGCGGACCATCTAGCCCAAAAATGTTGTACAATTTGCTGCAGTCGCTTGTATTGCGTTAGCCTATTTTCTGGTACATCTCTTACATCGGCCTGTGGTAAACTGGTTGAAGCGTCTCCAATGAGGAAATGGCCAGGAGTGAGTACTTGAAGGTCGTTTGGATCGGCCGTGAGGGGGGTTAAAGGACGGGAATTAATCACAGCTTCTACTTGCGTAATAACAGTATATAAGTTCTCAAATGTTAGATGCGCTTCACCTACAACTCGTGTTAGGTGATACTTTGCCGATTTGACGCAGGCCTCCCAAAGGCCGCCAAAATGAGCTGAACGCGCTGGTATAAAATGCCATTTTATTGAAACTTCCGTGAGAAAATGTACTACTGTGTTATCATTCATAATTCTGGCAATTATTTCGGAAATAGCCTTGGAGGCACCCACAAAATTTGTACCGTTATCACAATGCAAGTCCTTGCATAAACCTCGGCGAGAAATGAACCTCTTTAATGCGTTTAGAAAAGAATCACTTGTTAAATCCCTGACCAATTCCAAATGACAAGCTTTGGTGACAAAACAGACAAAGATACACAAGTAAGCCTTTGTCAATTTTCGGTTTCTTAATTTACTTTGTTTTAATAAAAACGGTCCGGCGAAATCTACTCCTGTCGTTAAAAAAGGTCGTGCCGGAAAATACGTGACTTGGGTAATTCGCCCATTAACGGCATGTTTTGTCGAGGTTTGCATCTGAAACAAGTAACACAGCGATGCAAAATCTCTCTAACCACCGTGCGACCACTGAGTATCCAGTAATTTTCTCTAATAGCCGCTAACGTGGCCTGAGCACCAGCATGCAGTAAACGCTTATGTTCGTAAAGGACTATTAGTTTGGTTAATGGATGATTTTTTGGAATTAACACCGGGTGTTTTTTTTTATAAGTTAATTGTGAATTTTGTAGTCGGCCGCCAACACGCAATAAACTGTTATCATCCAGAAACGGATTGAAAGGCAAAAGTCTGCTAGAATTTGATATGCATCTTGATCCCTTTAAACTTTCAATCTCCACTGGAAGTTTTCTGTCTGACAAATTTTCAGCAGCCGGACTAAAGCATTTTCTAATTCCGCCACGGAGAGATTTCCAACAGTCTTATTGTCATGTCCCTTACAGTTTCTAGCAAATCTTAAAATGTAGGCCAAAACTCGTTGAATATCGCTCGAAAATATAATTAATATTTGTTTTCACAGAAACTAAGCTTGTTACTGTTAACTTCCTTTCCGGTAAATCGACTAGATCTCGGACAACATATCGTTCTGGCCATTCTACTAATTCTCGCGTTAGGAAAGTAGGGCCTTGCCACCATAATGTTGACAATGCAAGTTGATTTGGCCGCATTCCCCTCGATATTATATCGGCCGGGTTTAATTCCGATCTTACGTGCCGCCATTGATTAGCGTTCGATAATTGTTGAATTTCCGAGACTCGATTCGCGACGAAGGTTTTCAGTTTATTTGGTTCGGAGTTTAGCCATGACAAAACTATTGTTGAATCGCTCCAATAATGAACCGAATTTATATTTATGTCTAGAGACGTGATAACCTTTTCAACCAATTTAGCCAAAAGTACCGCGCCGTATAATTTAAGACGTGGAAGTGATACACACTTTAAGGGCGCAACGCGGGACTTAGCACATAATAACCTCGAGACATGGTTTTGTGACGTATTAGTAGTTCTGACATATAAACATGCTCCGTATGCTGTCTCAGAGGCGTCACTGAAACCGTGCAATTGATTTTCTGAAAATGTTTTCAGCATTACTTGTCTTGGGATTACGATTTGGTTAACTATATCCAATTCTTTCCGAAAATCGTCCCAAGAAGTGAATATGTCGTCCCAGCCTAACTTTAATTGCCATAATCTTTGCATAATGGTTTTGGCGATGAGTGTCACAGGACCGATTAATCCTAGAGGATCGAAAATTTGAGCGGCCGAAGCTAAAATTATTCTTTTTGTAACGCGTTTATCACCATCTCTTATATTCACGTTATAATTCAGTGTATCTGAATTAGCACTCCATATCAGACCTAACGTTTTGTTTTTATCGTCGGCTATATAATATTGTGAAATTGACGTGTGATCTTCGGGGTCACCCAATATGTATTTATTATTAGACGCCCATTTGCGCAAAATAAACCCAGCACTGACTAGTACATCGCTTATTTCATGCTTAAGAGTTCGTGCATTTTCTACTGTATCGGACCCCGTAATAAGATCATCGATGTAAAAATCTTTTAAAATTACAACTGAAGCAGTTGGGTTAGATTCGCGATTCTCAATTGCTACTTGTTGAAGACACCTCGTAGCTAGAAATGAAGCACTTGCTGTAACGTACGTGATCGTGTTAAGTTGAAAATGTTGCAGCTCGCAATCTGGATTGAGTCGCCAAACTATACGCTGTAAATCACGTTGTTCTGTATTAATGTTAACTTGTCGATACATCTTCTCTACATCTGCAGTTATAACGTAATTGTGTTTTCTGAATCTGAGCAAAATCGAGATTAAATCATCTTGTAGTACTGGACCAACCAAAAGAACGTCATTTAGCGATAACGCAGTATCAGTTTTTACCGATGCATCGAACACGACGCGTAGCTTTGTAGTAAGACTACTCTCTTTGATGACGCCGTGATGAAGCAAGTAATATATTGTGTTGTCTTCGGCAGAATGGGGATCAATGTTTGTCATATGATTTAATGATTCGTTTCTTGCATGAAACTATCATATTGTTGTTTCATTTTTGGATTTTCATCAATTTTCGTTCTAGTGCGTAGAAGCGTTTAATTGCATTTTCTCTAGAATCACGTCCCAAATTTTTGTATTCGGGCTTTGTCGGCAAATTAACGGTGAACCTGCCAGCAGCATCCCGAGTTGTATTTTGAACGAAATGTTCCTCACATGTGCGTTCGCTACTAGAAAGAACTTTAGTAGCCGAAATCTCTTCCAATTTCCAAAATGCTTCGATTTGTTCACCTAAAATTTGATTCATTGATAAGTGGCATTTTGAACTATTTTTCCGGTTAGGTTCATAAACCTTCATGGGCCCACAAAGTAGCCATCCTAATTTAGATTTTTGCGCTATAGGTTGTCCCCTTCCTAATCTGATTTGACCAACGCACATGATATCAAAATATATTCCTGCGCCTATAAGCAAATCGATCTTGTCGGAAGTGTTTAGTAGCGGATCAGCGAGTTGTAAATTTTCTGGAATATTTAACTTGGACATGTCGAAAGACGATGCCGGAATGTTATCAGTTATTTTATCCAAAATTAAAAATGGAAGATCTGCACTAAAACCATTTTGGCATGATTTGATTTTGGTATGAGTCATTTTTGTGATGTTAGTTATGTTTTGATTGATCCCGGATACAGGTATGTTGGTATTGACAAAATTTAATTTGAGTTGACTGAAAATATCTTGCGTCATGAAGTTAGATTGACTTCCAGAGTCCAATAATGCTCAACATTTTTTGGCAGTACCCTGTATGTTGAAAACGAATACTTGAGCTGTGGATAATATTATATTTACATCATTTGACTGTTGTGGTATGCAGTGAGTGACAACAGATGAATTTTCATTTGATACACTTGTAGGCGATCCATTATTCGACGCGCTTTCATACGATTCAAAATGTAAAAGTGTATTATGTGATCTTTCGCACGTTCTGCAAGTGTGTGTTGACTTACAAGCACTTGCCTGATGGCTAGGCTTTAAGCAATTAGTGCAAAGATTGAGCTTTTTTGCTTCGTTGAATCTTGCTTGAGTAGAAAGTTTCAAAAAAGCCTGGCAGCCATAAATAAAATGTTTTTGTCCGCAGTATGCGCATGCGAATTTATTCGTAGAAACGTGTACAAATAGTTTCTCATCTGGACTTTTTTTTATTGATTTTATTGTGTTTTGTTTCCAAGGTGTCGAGTAACTGACATCTTGTAGTAAGGAACTTGATGAACATTTCCGTAGTGATATTGTTTTCATTTGTTTCTTCAGCAATGGAAGTTTCCCACTCCCGTTTAGTGGTAGCATCCAGCTTATTACATATTAAATATATAAGGAGTGTGCCCCAATGTTGTACAGGTAGCTTAAGAGCTTGTAAAGCTCGCGTATGCTTCAAGAAATCATCCAATAATTTTCTTAAAGAATAATTTGACTCGCGGGAAATAACGGGTATATCAAAAAGAGCCCTGACGTGTGTGTTTGTGATTATTCGACTATTGTCGAATCTTCGTTTCAATAAATCCCATGCAACCTCATAATTTGTATCCGAAACATCTAATGCACTGATTACCTGTGCAGCTTCGCCTTTTAAGCATGATTTCAAATAGTAAAATTTTTGAATTGGTGCGATTGATACATTATTATTGATCAGTGATTTAAAAGTGTCGTAAAACTCTAGCCAAGATTCGTACGCTCCATTAAACTCAGGTAGTTTAATTGTTTAATCCTGGAAAGCAGGAGCCTCTTCTTTTGCGCGGAGCCTGAAAACCGCAACCAGGTGAGTCCCCAGGTGGCGGATAGGGGAATGCTCATGGCCCTGTTGCCAGCAGGGTCAAGGGTAGGAGTAGACATGCTCCCGCGGACCAACAGGCACCCAGACACCGGATAGAATGTGGGACTCCCAGTCACATGTTCCTGACAAGAGGGTGACGGATAGATTGCGGCTGATACGGAGAACCATATGATCCGGGAGAGTAAGTTATCCCATCATAGATAACTTACTGAAACACACAGGAAAAATCGACAAACTGATTCAGTACTGAAACACAGGTACCTCAATATTGGGAAAAACAATATTTTGGTACAATACGAGACACCACAGGAAACATCCATAGCGTGATGGAGTACTGGAAACCCAGAAAACCAGAACAACATGGTTAAAACGAAACAGTCAGGAAATATCAACGAACCGATAGAGTACTGAGACTGAGGGTACCTTAATATTGCGGAAAAGCAATATTTCGGTACAGATACAAACAGGAAAGATCCATAACGTGTTCGAGTACTGGAACCCAGAAACCGTAACATCGGTGAAATACAAAACATATAGAAATTTATCCAAAGAGAATAAAACACTAAAACAAAATACCGTAAAATTGGGCATCAACCATATTACGGTATATACAAAACGTGAACATCTACGTAAACAACGAAGGTTGATATTTACGTTCAATCGACGTAAATATCACTAATAAACACCAAGAAAGAAACTCAGTTCGATATAAAATCGACATACTAAGAGAAAGACACAGTCCATATCCTGAAGTAATGTGATAAACGGTCCCGGGATATGGATGAAGATATGAGAGGTTTTAGCAGGTATGCTCTAACGAACTTGAGTGAGTCCTGCACTACCTGAAGTGATAGATAAAGCTGACGGTGTGCATCAAGCATTTCCTCTCAACAGAAAAAAAAAAAAGGTAGTTTAATTGTGGGTAGCTGCAAGACCGAAGAAGTTGTAGTGTTTTTATTATTAATAGCGTTGTTATTATCGCTAGGTGGTAATACAGGCAGCAACAATTGCTTTGCCAGTGTTATGATTTTAAAATATGAATCTTCAAATGCTTGTATCTCATCTTGTTGAGCTGCAGTGTTCTCTAACAATAAAATTTGATTTTTCACCTCGTAAAAGTCTTCTAAGAGAGGCTCAATTTTCTCCAATCTTATTGAAACTTCAAATGTTCTATCTGGAGTGATATTATTCAGAAACGTATTTAATCTTGTTGATTGACTTTTGAAAAATGCCCGTTTATGAATTAAATCTTTTAATTCCGCATCCATTTTATTATTATTGGAAGTTATTTATTTATGAAAATATAGATCTTAATGCTATGTTATGTATCGCAAAAGAAACTGTGCTTTTAAAGAAGGTGAATAAGGGTAGGATATCAAATTGGAAACTCACAATTTACAATTGGACGCTGAACGAATTCGTACCGTCTCGACTGCTGCGGCTGATGCTTCCCGCTTGTAAACGATGAAGTGCCGGATCTTGACGCGCTTTGCTCTCACTTTTTATTGTGAAATTATCCAATCCAGCTCGAAGGACCATGTAGGAATGTATTCCTTATTTGTTCTATTTTTTGATGAAACACTTTTCAATAAATACGATGTATTGACATACGTAAAAAACCTGGTGCTTATTAAATTAATTAAATTATTACTCTCAAACTCTCAAGGCTAACTATCAAAATATTAAAATATGATCATACAATTGAAATGCCATTTCTATTACTAAGGAAATCCAAGACACTTTGAGCTGTCGTCTGAACACTATTTAAAGGCAGTCTTTTGAATTCTTGCAACAAAGATGCAGCGATGCAGCTTGCCTTCGATCATTATAAAACTTGAATGTAGAATTATCGTTTTTTGTCGTGATATACAATTTTTCAATATTAGTTACCCGAGAGAGCGCAACATAAACCAGTTCCTGTTATTTTTCGTTACGGAATTTCTTGATTCCGTCGCCGAGCTCAAAGCCCGCGATAAAAGCTATATGCAATATATGCAATAGCTTAATAGAAACAGGTACTCTCAGGTCTCTGCTAGCGCGTCTAACGTATAAACTCTAACTGACGCGTAGCGAGCTCCTAGAGGCATATGTCAAAATGATTTCGTTCGTAGCTAATTACATAGGACGTCTGGAGCTTATGCAATTATGTTTTTAGATAATTCGAACCTTCTAATTTCGATAGGCCACGTGAAAATCCCGGAGTCTAAAGCGCTAGAGTGTTATAACATTCGTATAAAATAGCGAAATTTCTCACTTTTAGAAACTTCAAATTAATTAATTAATTTGACACATGTTAGGTATTTATTAACATTATTTTTCGTTACGGAATTTCTTGATTCGGGCGCCGCGCTCAAGGCCCGCGATAAAAGCTATATGCAATAGCTTAAAAATTAAACAGAAGATCAAGTCAATTGAACATTGCCCACATTTTAAAACATAATGTTGGATATAAACTAAACGTAAGTTTATTTATTATTTCTCCATTGTAATATTATTTGCAAATCTGAAAGAAAGATTATCGAGTATAACTTTGTAAACAAATATTAATAGTAAATAATTTTGAGGTTAGATCATAGATCTATTAGAACATAAAATTGTAAAAATTGATACCCGAGATAAAAATAGAGTCATAGAAATTTAACAATACATTGTCATCAGCAGTTTAGATTTAGTTATCTATTTTTAGGTGAATTAAATAAATCATAGTATTAAAAACAGTTGTATAATATTCCTAACAACTGCAGGAAATGTCAGCTTTTGACATCGCAGCGTTTGAAAATCAAAAGTTGTGATGAGCTTTCAGGGAGCTGAAAGTGACAAAAAAAAATAATAATCCAAGCTTATATTAAAAAATAAATAAATGATACATTGCACTAAAATAAATAATGTAATCATGTTATCTTATATCCTATTTATCTATTTAACAATAAGTGCTTCAGTTATAAATATTCTTTAACTTTTAATATAGAATTTCATCAGTACCTATCATAAATTTACACATTTGCTTTAAAGGAAAATTTCGTTTTTGACATCCAAGCTTAATAACGTCACTTTGTTTTGAAATATCTTCCCCAACATCGTCAGAAAAAATAAAGATTTCTTAAAATTTCGTTTTCTTTCGAATATATCTGAAAATATTTGACATTCTCCATACCCAAAACGGCATTTTGCTAAGGCTGAATCTCTTATCATCTCCGAGATCCTAATGATGAGGCTCGAATTCGAGCCACCTGTACATAATTAAATTATAAAATAAATTAGTTCATAGAAGTGTGTTGACTGATGAAACGAGTTTCTTATACTATTTTTCATATTTCGTGTTTTCATAATTAATTTGTAGTTAATTTAATGCTACTAGTTTTTGTTTCAATAACCAATAACCACTCTATTTTGAGATACATTAGATTATAAATGATGCCCTAGTGCTTAATGAACTTTCATTTTACACTAGTGCACCATAACAATAAATCAATTTCAACATGGAATGACAAGAAACTTTTCTCAAAATCTCGATATAAATTAAATTACTTACCTGCTATTCTGTGATGTGTTTGGTTTTATGACACACAATAGTCTCGGCCGCTTTGGCAGCCTACAAAATAGATAAGTAATCCACCGTTATTGATGATAACAAAACATTATGTTGCATGGTTATTGCCGTCATTATCATAGACTGTTCTCTTTGACATCAAATAATCTTCTGAACATTTATAGAATTCATAGATATTAAATTTGTCGAACTCACTTTTAAGTTTTGTTAAACTTTATTAATTAACTACAGTTATATTAGTGTGACAACACAAGGTTAAGTTGAAAACAAGAATGTTTTTATATTGAAGTTGGACATATTTATATAGTTTTATATAAGCAGCATTATAGGGTGTTTTACGTTGCACAGGAACGTAACTCCCTGCTTAAAAATGAAACATCAGGGAAATGATTTTTGGAACTCCCCTTGGATGGATTGGAGATCTTGAGATTTGGTTGGCTTTGGAGTTGACCGTCTCTGATGGATCCATTTCTTTAGTAGATAACCTATAACAGATAAGGATAAGGTGATGTAGAGGAGAACGATCCAAAGTTATATGCTATGGCTCTAATGATTGATGTGGGACTAAATCTACAGCTTCAAGTCGAATGGGATGGTGACGCATGGTTTTCGTTGCTTCCTTTGATGTGAAATTTGATGGGTGTGGGATGTTCATTGTTTTGTAGATCGAATTAGGGTTGTGATGGGTTGGTAATATGTAATGTTGCAAGCGGAAATTACAGTCTGTTGGTAGAATAATGGAATAGCTTTTATGTAGATCCATGTTTTCCAAACTTGAATTGTAGTCCAAAATTGCGGTTGTCCTATTTGGGATGATGGCTATCCATTGATTTACATTTACATGTTGAATTTTGATTGCATTCAACTTGATTGTTTCGGTAGAACATCCATCGCACTAGTGTGTATGTTGTATCAATCGTATTTCACAAGGTACTATTAACTGGTAGAGTTTACAGGATATGGTTCTGGTCAGATTTTTGTGCAACTAGTGTCAGTTAAGGCATAATTCTACTTGTTCAGGATAGAGTTTAGTTTTTTGCAAGTGAGATTTGAAATAAATTGGAACAGATTTCCATTGGAAATACGAATAGATGATAAAAATGATAAAGATGTTTCTCGACAATTGGAATTTCAATAATGAATATAAAATTGTAGTCTTCAGTATAGCTCTTAATTTCAGCTACTTTTTCAAAAGAGAACTTTGTACCCTGAAATGTAATTCATTGGTTTGCAGATTTGGGGCGATTTTTTGTAATTCATATAGTAAATCTTTCGGTTCGATAAATACTAGGGTGTAGTGTTTCTAGTTTTGTGAAAGTTACTGCATTTTCTAGTGTAGCTAGTATTGAATTTATCATGGTTTTTGATGTTGTTGAATGAGATATTGCATGGAAAATAACTTCCATATCAATGAAGAAATCTGTATCTCTTAGGTGACTCTATGGTTCGCCTTCATGGTAATTTTAGATAAGTCGAATTTGTTCTTCATCTTGATAGACACTGATTTAATTTGAAGAGCACCTCATTATTTTAGGTCCGTTATTTGAGAATTTTTCTGTGTATACTTTGCAAAAGTCTTTGTAAAGTTTGTTGTTAGTAAAGTAGAAGTGGAACGTTATGTTTGCCGTTGTTCTTTCTCTCAAGAAAGTGCAAATTTCTTAATAATTGTTTGCAGAAGAAATATACACCGAATTCATGATTTTCTTAAACGAGGTTATTTTCTTATAAATTTGTAAGTGTATTATAAATTCTGTGAATTTATTGGCCCTTCGAGTATCGGGATTGTTTGTCGAGGTTCGATATTCGAATTAGAATGGATCGTTTCGGTATTTGAGATATTTTCTGGTTCTTGTACAACTTCTAAATTGGTATTTGGATTATCTCGACTCGTACTTGGATTAATGTATTGGTCTAGTTCCAATTCTTTTAGAGCAATCTCGTAATCGATACTATCAATGTTGGTTGGAGTGGATTTGGTTTCCAGTGTATTTAACTGAATTCTAGACAAGGCATCTGATTTAGTGTTGTGTTTGCCTTTCTTAGACATTATTTCGTAGTCGAATTCTTATAGTTTACATCTCCAACGACTGAGTTTAGAATTTGAGTCTTTTATTCGGAATAACCATACGAGTGTATGGAGGTCAGTGTAAATTTATTGCATTTATGTAAGGTTGAAAAAGTTTGGTGGCCCAAACGATCGCAAGTAGTTCTTTTTCGATGGTAGAATATCTAGTTTCAGAATCGTTGAGTTTTCGAGATGCATATACAATTGGTTTATCTAAACCTATTGGACCTTGTGACAATATGGATCCAAGGGAAAAATTGTACGCATTTGAAAAGTGCAAAATGGCTTTCAGTTTTTCAGGATTTGACTTGACTCCTTCTGCTGTTATTATATATCCTAGGTAAGCTATTTCCTTCTCCAGAAACTCTGATTTATCGTGTTGTATTTTCAAGTTCGCTTTTCTCAAGCGTTCAAACGTTAGTGGCACCATGTGTTCTTGGAGAGAACTAGAAAAGAGTAATATATCGTCTAGGTTCTAGATAGACTAGATATTTTGCGTTTTGGATCCCTCGTAGGATGTTATCCATTACTCTTTGAAACGTAGAGGGTGAGTTTTTAAAGCCAAATAGCCCACCTATCCGTGTTCTGTGCTAAATGCGGTTTTCTCTGTATCATCTGGGTTCATCTCTACTTGGTGGAATGTAGAGGCTAGATATATTGTTGTGAAATACTCGCTTTCTCCCAATTTATCAAGAATATCAGTAATATTTGGTAGCGGATAATTGTCATCGACAGTGATTTGGTTCGAATTCCTGTAATTGATAACCATTCTTCATTTCCTCCTTCCAGATGCATCTTGCTTTTTCGGTACTATCCATACAGGTGAGCTCCATGTTGTGGTAGGAGGTTGGATTATTTGTTGTTCCCGTATGTCATTTATCTGTATTGTTACTTCGTTTTGATGAATGTGGGAATATCGGTAAGATTTCGGAAAAATTGGAACATCACTCTTTGTTTTTATGCTGTGCTTAATTTGGGTTTGTGAATGTTAAAGGTATTTTTTCGTGGTGGAATATCCGTTCCTTTTCTTCTTCATTCATGTGATGTAACCGAATATTTTTCATGTTTTTTTTTTCCAATTTCTGCACTGACTTCAGTGTCATTGTCTATTTTTTCATAGAAGTTTATCTCGCTTATGTTTTCGACATCGAGAGACTTATCTATTGTGAAGGATATTGAAAATCCGTTACTATCAGTAATTGTAGTAGTGGCAAAGTTGTCATGTACTGAAACTATGCACTCGGGACTTCTAGTTCCTATTGAATTTCTGTATAATTTATTATACAGGTATCGTTATTTATGTTCACATGTATTTGAATAATTTTTCTCACTCTTGGTTCAACAGTTATTGTGAACGATTTTGTGACCTTATTTTCGTCATATTGAATTCGGATGTCCTCGTTTTTCATACACAGTACTTTATGGTTCATGTGTTATGCGTCAAGATTTTTTGAAAGGTCGGTTCTTATTAAGCCATCTACTAAATTTGAAACGGCTCTTCATGTAAAAATTAGGATAGATTTTTTCGCTATTTCCGGGCTTATTAGGGTTCTTGTGGATCCTGTATCTATGAAGAATTTTCCATCAAATCTGGGATGTATATA
The DNA here is from genome assembly GCA_958510875.1 of Endomychus coccineus. Taxonomy (NCBI): domain Eukaryota; kingdom Metazoa; phylum Arthropoda; class Insecta; order Coleoptera; family Endomychidae; genus Endomychus; species Endomychus coccineus. The sequence goes on along the minus strand of OY294068.1, from coordinate 130,384,864 downwards.
ATAATAATAATGGTGTTTATTCATATGCGTACTTTTACAATCTTTGTTACAATAATTGAAGTGTATACTTGAATAAATGAAGAATGCTCACTAAAACCGAAGCTTGTACGTGAGAACAAAAAAAATACAACGTATTAAAATAAACGTATGAATGAATAATATCAATATTGAATCAGTAGCCTATAATAAACATATAAATATACAAACGCTATAAAATTCGAGGGAATAAAAATAATTTAACCTAATAATTTACACATAAATTATTGAATTTAAGAATCGATAAACATACGTAATTTGGAGTAATGTGATTGATTTCTTTATAATACATCAATACACATTCATACATATACATACATATATACATATTCATACATACATACACACATACACATATATGATCACAATATATAACCCGAAAGTCTAAATGTTTTTTTTTTCCAATTTTTTTTCCTCATATACATATACATACACATACAAATATACATATACATGTACGTATGAATATAATATTTTTAATTATTATTAACTTAACATTTAAGTATATTTTTAACTGATTCCGAATCCTTTATATCTATTTCATAACGGATTGCATTTTTTTCTAGTGATATAATATGATTGTACAATTTCTTTTTGAAGATTCTTATTGACTTAGAATTTGTTATATGTTTCGGTGAATTGTTATATAATATTGGTGCTAACAAACATAAGATCTTTGTTTGATGGTCTTATGTGCAAATGGAGGTAAGTAAAAGTACATTCTATTTTTGTAGTATGTTCATGCATGTTCAAATTCAAGAATTTCTTGTTCAGGTGCTCTATGTAAAATTTTATAATATAAAAGTTGTCTAGGATCTAACAATTTTGAAATTTTATATAGGTTATTACTATGACACTGAAGCAATTCCTACATTATAATTTGTATTATTCTTTTTTGCACAATTTCCATAGAATGTATAACTGTTTTATTTGCCCCTCCGCATGATAGCAGCCGGTACTGTATGTGAGATTCCACTAGTGAGTAATTTAATGTTTTTAACTATCTAAGATATCTTTTAGATGCTTGAATTTATGTAATATATTTTGTAATTTTTTTAACAACGAAGCCGACTTGGAAATCCCATTTTGAATGCATGTCAATCATGATACCAAGATACTTCATATAGGCCTTGTGTTTTATTTCACATTTTTATCCATTTTCTAGCTTAACACATGAGTTGTCGAAGTCAGGCAGTGTATTTTCATGTATGCCAAATGGCATACAAAAGTTTTGTGAAATTTATGGTGAGTAAATTGTGATCAAACTATTCTTTCATATTCCAGTTTGACGAGTTCCAGTTTGACCAACATAGCACAAGCCAAATTAGAGCTTCAAATACTTAATAAATTTCAAAAGTTTATCTTATCATTCTTCAGTAATTAATGAATTCCATAGTTTGTCTTTTAAATTTGCAATACAACCAGTTTTCAGATGTGAGAACAAGCTGTAACACCGTTTAGGCATACCTTTGGTAAAGTTTCCTATTTCGACAAATCCGGAATTTACAAAATCAATTGTGATTCGTGTTTAAACTGCTATGTGGGTCAAACTAGAACGAATATTTCAAATCGTTATAAGAAACATTTTGCCCATAGAAAATGATGGTGAAAAATCAGCGGTAGCGGACATATTTTGAATACATGTCACACCATTTCTCAAGAAAGTTTATCACATTTGAAGCACAGTACAGATGAATATCTAGGTAATTTAAAAGGTTAGGAAATGTATAAATGAAAAATCAATTTATTAAATTCCGATTTATCTCCAGCTGAGGGTAACCCATTGTTTACATTATTATCCCCAAATAGTATTCAAACAGTTGTTTAACTGTTGTCCTCTATGAGATAGATTACTCGATTTTTTCGGGAAAGTATTGTTTTGTTTTTCTTTCAGAACTTTCACAGCTGCTGAAATAAAATTTTTGCAGGCTAACCTTCAGCACGGCAAGTCTTCGACTGCAGTGTTGATGAAAAGGCTCTCTGAGCTCAAAATAAACGTATGCTTGATACAAGAGCCGTGGGCTTACCACGGCCAAAGAGGAGGCACGCTACATTACTGTACCTCTGAGGAGATGCCGAGAGCGTGCATCTTCACAAAGGATGTCGATGCTTTCGCGATGCCGGAATTCTGTCACAGGGATCTGGTTGCGGTTAGGATATGGCACCTTGTGGAAGGAGTCCGAACGGAGGTGGTAGTTTGCTCTGCATACTTTCCCTACGGCTCCAGCAACCCTCCACCTGCGGAAGTGGTCGAATTAGTTAGACGTTGTGAGGGGCGGGGAGTGCCACTCCTTCTGGGATGCGACGCCAATTCTCACCACACGGTGTGGGGAAGTTCGGACGTCAATTCGAGAGGGACGGCGCTGCTTGAGTTCCTCATTTCTACTCAGCTGGAGGTCCTCAATAGAGGGTCAACGCCTACCTACTTCACCACACGCAGACAGGAAATAATTGACTTAACCCTTAGCTCTAGAGCAATCAAGGGTTGGGTCCGAAGATGGAATGTGTCAACGGAAGTCTCACTTTCGGACCATGGACACATTCTGTTTGAGTTGGAATCTGATTCCAACCCAGACAAGTATTACAGGAATCCGAGAGCCACCAACTGGGACCTATTCAGAGAGGAACTGAGCGGTAGGCTCTCTCATCTTCCTGCATTTCAAGGAGGTCGGGAAGAGGCTGATGCCGCTGTGTGTGGAATCAGCAAGGCCCTGACCTCTGCTTATGAAGTATGCTGCCCCCTCAAAGGAAGGAGGGACGGCAACAACACCCCCTGGTGGACTTCCCAAGTGGAGGAACATCGGAAACGGGTAAGAAAAATCTTCAACAAGGCGAAGAGGACGTCGTGTAGTTCAGACTGGGAGACCTTTAAAGCCGCCCAAAAGAACTATAAGAAAGCTCTGAGGAGCTCCAAAAGAGATTCGTGGCGTACCTACTGTGAGGGCATCAATAAGATGCCGTCAGCAGCGAGGTTATGCAAGGCCCTCTCCAAGGATTCCTCGATTGGCACAGTATCAGTGATTCTGCCGAACGGGGAGTACACGTCATCCCCGGACGAAACGCTACGACATCTAATGTCGGTGCATTTCCCCGGGTCTGATGACAACCTCATAGGCACACCATCCGAGGACTTCCGTGTCAACGCGAGAGCGACTGACTACAGGATGGCCTCGAATGTGGTGAGCTACGAAAGAGTGCGCTGGGCCATCTCGAGCTTTGCGCCCTATAAATCACCGGGTGAGGATGAAATCTTCCCGGCTCTCTTACAAGAGGGCTTGGAGCTTATCACCATCCCGGTGCTCCGGATATTCCGATTTTGTATCGCCTCCGCCTTTATACCAAGGCTTTGGAGATCGGTCAAAGTCGTTTTCATTCCTAAGGCGGGAAGAACTCAAGCCAAATCTTTCCGCCCTATTAGCCTCACATCCTTTCTCTTGAAAGCGCTGGAGAGGTTGATTGATAGGTATATAAAAGACGGCGCCCTAACGGATTTTCCGCTTCACCGTCGACAGTACGCCTATCAGGCTGGCAAATCAACCGAGACGGCCCTTCATCACCTGGTAACCCAGATCGAAGGAGCTATTAACCTCGGACAGTGCGCCGTTGGCGTTTTCCTGGATATAGAAGGGGCGTTTGACAATACCTCCTTCGAGTCCATGTGTCATGCTGCGGAGAGACATGGAATCGATCACACCTTGGTCAGGTGGATCAAGTCCATGCTCTCGCAGAGACTGATAACGGCGCACCATAATGGCAGCGTCGCATGTACATACGTCACCCGTGGGTGCCCTCAGGGAGGAGTAATGTCTCCGCTCCTGTGGTGCCTGGTGGTGGACAGTTTGTTGGTCGAGCTGAATGAGGCTGGGTTTTACGCCCAAGCTTACGCAGACGACTTGGCAGCTGTGACCCTCGGAAGACACCCGGCCACCTTGTGCGAGCTGCAAAATACCGCACTTGCCATCGTTGCACGCTGGTGCCAGGTCGAGGGACTCAGGGTGAATCCTGAAAAGACCGAAGCGGTTCTTTTCACGAGGAATTGAAAACTGGGACCGCTACCAGACATTCGTCTGTTTGGAAGGTCCCTGCACATGAAAGGCTCAGTGAAGTACCTTGGAGTTATCCTCGATGCTAAACTGAGCTGGAAAATGCACCTGGAAACCCGGGTAAGGAAGGCCGTTGCTTCCTTATGGGCATGCAGGAGAGCATTCGCGAACACATGGGGTCTACGGCCACAGGTCCTGCACTGGATCTACACGGCCATGATCCGCCCAATCATAACCTACTCAGCCGTTGTGTGGTGGCCGGTGACAGAAACGGCTTTGTCCCGTCTGGCGCTGGACAAGGCTCAACGACTCGTCTGCGTGAGGATAACGGGGGCTATGAGGACCGCGCCCACCAGGGCTCTGGAGGTTCTGGTGGGTATCGCTCCTCTACAACTCCATATCAAAACGGTGGTTGCGGGTACGGCGTATCGGTTGGCTGGTCTGGGCCAGTGGGTCGGTGCGTCTACGCCTCGCTGTCATGGCAAAATCTGGGATTGGGCAGCCGAGAACTGCCCGATCCTCCGACAGACGCAGGATGCGATATTGCCGGCGGTCAGGTTTCAAACACCAGACATTCTCATAACTCAGAGGACGGACTGGGAGAACAAGGACTCTGGGCCGCTTCCGCCAGGGGGACTCGTGTGGTTCACGGACGGGTCTAAGACTGGCGGGTTCAGCGGAGCCGGAGTCTACTCGCGTACACCCAGAAGGGAGATTTCAGTTTCCCTAGGTGGCCACGCAACCGTTTTTCAGGCCGAGGTCTGTGCAATACGGACATGTGCCCTGGAAAACCTTAGACTAAACTACCGAGGTAGACGGATTTACATCTGCACTGACAGCCGAGCGGCCCTGGGCGCACTTCGCGCCCACAGAATGACTTCTAGGCTTGCCTTGGAGTGCAGGGAAACTCTGGTTGAATTAGCCAGAAGAAACAAACTTCAGCTAGTGTGGGTACCTGCCCATTCTGGTGTGAAGGGAAACGAAGTGGCCGATGAATTGGCCAAACGGGGCTCCTTGAGCGCCCCTGGCCCCGACTCCACGATCGGAATTTCATCGACCACCAGGCTCCACGCCCTTGAGGAGCTGCTGGACAGACAGTGGCTCTCGATCTGGCGTGGTTCCCCAGGCATGAGGCAGGCGAAGCTCCACATCAGGGAATTCTCGCCTAAACTCTCTAAAACCCTACTCTCTATGAGCAGGAGAGGCCTAAAACTGGTGACAGGACTCCTCACAGGACACCGTCATCTGAATAAACATCTACACACAATGGGCATTGTCGAAGACTCAATTTGTAGTAGACATGGGAAGGCGGATGAAACTGCCTCTCATATCCTAGCAGAATGTCCAGCACTGGTTTCTCTCAGGCTACAACACCTCGGCAGTACATATATGCTGCCTGAAGCAATAAGAGATATCAGTCCAGGCAAAATCTTAGCTTTTGGCACGACCTTGGGCCTGCTGGATTGATTCTCGTATCAAGGGGCGCACAATGGACCCAATCAAGCGGTCTAAGTGCTCAGGACTCGTTCGCCCCCATTCTGATTGATTGATTGATTGATTCACAGCTGCTGTTGGGTTAGAGAGTTTCACTTTACATAATAAAGTACTCCTGATGTCTTGACAACCCAAATTGATACAAGACTTTCGTTTCTTTGAGGTTTCGTTTGTGTTGCTTCCCTGAATAGAGAATCTTCGTTCCTTGAATCTCTAAAATGTTGAAGAAATGATTTGATTAGCTCCCATGTATCTGAACCTTCTATCGATCCAAATAACATGACGTCCTCTTAGTTTCGACAGTATTGTGTGTTTAATTAGAGCATTCCATAGGTTAGCTTTGTTCGTTTCGGCCAAGTTTGAAATAACCTTTTCGTACGCCGATATAAATATCGAAAAAGTGACTTGGGTGCCATCGAAATGATCTGGCGTATGTGTCAATTTTTTGTAAAGTTAGGGTTTTTGGTTTCTGTGGTTGAATTATAGAGAAAAGGATTTTCAGAAATGATTTCATTCAAGGCTTCACTTAATTCAGATGTACTTATAGAATTTGAAATAGGAGTCGGGTTTAGTGGCATAGGAAGTCGAATCATACTTTAAATGCACAAATGATGATTTTCAGCATTCTGATATACGGTGTCAGTTTTTCTGGTCAATGTTCTAATTCTTACATTATTTCCTTTACGTAACTAGTACCAGAGCCGCATTTAAACTGTTTCTATACCACTGTGTCTTGCTCACAATTACTTAAAATGTAAAAAATTTTTCTGTAGTGAGCACCATGAACTTATTCAATTAATTAATGCCAATGGGTCCCGCTTATTACTAGAAAGGTTTGTATGCCTTCCGATTATAACTTTTCTCTATTGTGGTAAGTGCAAGGGACTTATTGGTATTGCCGCTAGGTCTTGCTTATCGCTACAAAGAGTTTTTGAAATAATTATGGATTTTGTTCGTTGCTCGTGGAAATGCAGTGGCGATGTTGCCCCTTGCTTTTCCTGGTCACTCCGGTGAATTGATACAAAGTGTCCTGCGTAAGGTTTCTTCCCAATAAGTCGTTGAAAAGAACGTTTCTTGAGCGATTTTCTCTTGAAAGTTTTAGATATCTTAACGACTGCGCCAATTAAATTTTTCGAACTCACTTTTATGTTTTTCAAAACTTTATTAATTGACTTCAGTTAGATTAGTGTAACAACACAATGTTAAATTGAATACAAGAATGTTTTTATATTGAAGGTGGACATATTTATATAGTATTATATAAGCTGAATCAGCATTATAGGGTGTTATACGTTGTACAGGAACGTACTTACTTACTTACTTGAAAATAATGGATCAACCTGTTTCAACCAATCAGGAGCCTTTATTTTAAATCGTTACCATGGCAACGCAAGTATTTTTCAGAAATCTTTCCCTCTTGGATAGGACACTGGGGTGAATTACAGTGACATTTTTTTCACGTGATAATTACTGTCACTTGATAAATAGTAAGAACACGTGATCAGTTTTCACATATTTATTTTTCAAACTAGAAATACATAACAGATCAATTTTTGCGTTTACCTACATTAAAAATTATTCATCATATTATAAGTTTCAGTTACGAATTTGGTGTCTGGTATTCTTCTACTACCTCCTCTATTCTTTACGGTGAATAGGTTGAACCATTTTTAATTAAATATCTGTGTCTAATAAAATATTAATAATATGTTGACACTATTTTGCTTAGTTTTTGGGTATTTATGAGTCTATATTCTGAAAACTTTTGAAGGAAATGTTGGTATACAATCCGAAACAAGTTTTCTTTCTCCAAATCGCCCCCGCATCTTTGAATGAAAATTTACAGAATCACCATCTTACGATGATATACTTTAACATCGGTTGAGTTTTTGCACAAGGTGCATACAGTGTATTTTTTAAAACTATCCATTAGACATCCCATTCTTACGGTTTTACACTCTCATTATAACAACTCATTAAAATAATATTTATGCCCTTTGTTAACATTTTGCGCTATCAATATTTTTCTGCATGGCCTTCTGTGTTATATTACGTTGATATTACAGCTGACCAACGCCATCGTGAACGTTCGCAACGGCAGTGTCTTGGGACTGTCTAAAACAAGAATTTCTACCAAATGTAGTGATCTAAACTCAACGTAATATAAAAGAATAAACGATGATTAATCTTAAACTGATGTATCTGTGCAACTGCAGTTGTAGAATGCAAGTTTTTCAGTTTCACTTATATGTGTACTATTGTCATTATAGGTATAGGTATAACATTTCTAACAGTTGTAGTAATTTGAACTTGACTTAATATAAAAAATGAACGATGCCAAATTTCAAAATGATATATCTGTGCAACTACAGTTATTCGAGTACAAACTTTTTGTTTATCCTTTTGTCTTAATATAACATAATATTCAAAAATTCAGTAACAAATTAATGATGCTGCCACTTTAAGCTGAGAAGAGATTGTATTGGGTCCAACTGAGCAATTTTTCTACCAATCCTTGGAGTTTTCATGTTTCCAACTTAGATTGGTGGTTAAAAATAAACGTTTGGTTTTGATTTGGTTGCTTTGTTTGTTTATTGATTTTGCAAAAGCTTAACTGAACACATGTCCAGATTGATAGAGTTTGTTATTAACCACTTACTTCAGTCTTAGAAAAAATTGAGTTGTACTCAATGCGGCCAGTTAAATTTCCTCGATAATCTATTTCACTCACAAAATACTCTACACAGGCTGCAGCCCCTTCTTCACCTCTCTTGGCCAATTCATAAGCAGCAATATGAAAAAACTCTGCAGACGGGTGTATTCATCCCAAAGTTTAATTATTTTTAGTTGTGATAAAGTAGAAGCATTTGCTTTCCTCTTTAACGGGTCACGTTGCAACTGATACGCTTAGCGCTTCTTGCCGACCTCGCGTTTCCAAAATCTACGTCCGAAAAGTGTCAAATTTGCATTTGTATTCATCATAAAAATGCTCTTGAAGTTGTTTTGCGGCAGAATCTCATAATACTTAAACAACACTCTCCTTGTAGTTTTCTGATTTTTTTTAGGCATATTGAAGCCATAATCTTCCATAATTAGTGCCAGTTCTGCTACGGGTGTCTTTGCCTTATCGAAAGTATATGCCTCTTCCAAACAGAAGTCGGTAAACACTAGTTTGGATTTCTTAGTACTTATAGGTGTAAAGTGCTGAATTTTGTACCGAATAAGTTGGGTATTTTCTTGACCAAAGCGACTAATCTTGCCTTCTGTCTTGGCCACACTGTAATCTAACCGAGACTGATCACGAGTAAACAATTTTTTGTTCTCATTTGACATTAAATGTCATTCAACGCCTCTCATAAAATTATAATCAAAATATGATATTAAAATATTAAGTATTTGCAGCGTTTTCAAAATAAATTCATACCCTCGAAAAAATGTCCGCAAATAATTTAATTAATAATTAATTATTCAATAGTGGTATTACTAACTAACTAAATAACAGACTAGTAGGAAATTGAACAACGGGTGTTATAATAATAAGGATAACAAGACCTCGCTCGACAGTGTCATTTACCTCATGGTGGAAAGATAGGTAGTTCCAATTTTAAATAGAGCCCCATCACGAAAAATTATATTTGTTTGTCCTGGATTTGTGTAGCACCAAATAAGCTCACTAATCTGTCAATCGATTAAGGCATTCTTTTTCAAGGTAATACATTTTCAAGAAACTCGACTTATATTCCTAACAACGAATTTCAGATATCTCTTAGGTTAAATTTTGTGAAAAGAGGTTCACGAGTGCGTCAACACATCTGTAAAATAATTTCTGATTGAGCATTTTATTATCTTGATTATGCCGAGAATTCTATGATCGTCATTTGGCATCGGCTATGTTTTTGCACTCGTGGATGCAAAGAGTATTTTGTCCAGTCACTGGAGGTGCTAAAAGACCATTATCGATTACGCATTCCGATTCAATTTTCTTAATTTATCTGGACCAGTGTATTACCGTTTTTGTTATTCATTTCTATAATTTTTATATGTTTGCCATTAAAACAAATGATAAATGATAGGCGATCTTTAGAAATAAATAATAGGGAATTTAGCGTCCTCTATAGCTAATTGCGTAACTCCATGACAATTTGTTATACAATTAGGAGACGTCTAAGAAAACGGAATATGGAATGAAAGATATAGACAGAGCTTATAATAATAATAATAATAATAATAATGATGTCTTTATTCAGATAAATTTACAGAAGTGTAATTTCTTCGGGCGAAGTCAGGCTAATTAAAAAATTCAATTGTGGAAGCCGTTACTTTCTGATAGTTTATCATTTGAACGAAATAATAAATAAAACTATTTTGTTTTACTACCACTGATATTTAATATAGTCGTGTCATCTTCAGACGAAAAATGAATTTTCGTTGAAACTATAGTAACGACTATCAGTGATAGTAAAACAAAGTAGTTTTATTTATTATCAGGCTAGCTATTCTACTTAACCCGATTTTAATAAATGCATAACAAGAAAAGGAAAGACAGAACAGCGATTATGAACTAAAATATACATAAAATAATAAACATAACAAAAACAAATACAACCCTCCCTCCCCCACCGGTTCATTATGTTTACAAAAACAATAATTTTAAGGATCGTTTGAATCGTGCACCCGTAAGACTCTTGCACTGACCAGACAGAATTATAAAGTGTAACCGCATTATATGTAAATGATCTACGAGACATGGTAGTGCGAAAACCGTAGCCGAACGCTATGAAAATCACTTCGGAAAACCAGCTTTTCGCGCAAATACACAGGCTGAAATTGTGCTAGGACTTGATGAGTTAAGACTGTCAAACTGTATCGATAGATAGGTTCAATCCTCAACCACTGAAGTTCTCTAATTTTTTGAGTTATATGGTCATACTTTCTCAAACCAAAAATAAAACGGCAGCAGCTGTTCTGTATCTTCTGCAGCCGGTTCCTGCAGACAACGTCAAGACACGAAAAGTGTACTACTAAACAATAATCAATTATAGACAAAACTAGAGGTTCGCTCAGCTTCTTTCTCAGCTCAAAGTTAAGTTTCTAAACAGTGGTCATATTGATTTCCGCAACGAACATATTCTCGACCAAAGTTAATGTTATATGGAGTATACCCCGTCGTTTCATGTTTGGCAATTCGGGTGGCACAGGTGACAGCAGCTGAATTTTTATCCCAAGTGGTATGGTTATATTGCGAGGTCATGGTTTTCATAACTCGGTTTACCCTCTCTATAGGATCGGCCCGAGGGTAATAAAGGACAGTGTACAAAATCCTGGTGGAGTATCGTTTACAAAGAGCAAATAATAAATTGAGGAACCCCATAAACCAGGAATATTTCTTCCTCCAGACGATTACTAAAGATTTTGCATTTGCTGCCCGCAGTGGGATAGTTACAACAAATTTACTGAAGTAATCGGTAATTACTACAATATATTTGTACCCATGGGTCGAATGTGGTACAGGTTCAATGATAATCTCTGAACGAGAACTCATCAAACCGGCAGGTGCTTTTTGTTCGGGCTTATAAGCAGCACAAGTCGAGCAAGCGTTGACATATTTTACAACATCAGCTCTCATTTCAGGCCAATAAGAACGTTCACGCCATTTCCAATAAGTTTTGTAAATTCCCAAGTGACCTGAAGTTGGAGTATCATGACAAGAACTAATGATTTCTCGTCGCTTTTCTTTAGGTACAACGATTTTCCAATTTTCCGATGAAGTCGATAGTTCAGAAATTTCACAAGGCAATTACTAAAACAAAATATTTCCATCGTCTACATTTCGAAAATTTTCCAGGGTGAAGTTGGATCTCTTTACACATTCTCAAATACCATTTGTTCGAACTCTGATCTCGACCGGACGGAACAATGTTCATACAGCCAATAAAATCAGTATTATTCTCCGCAGGAACCGATCGAGACAGGAAATCGGGGACAACATTTTCTTTCCCTTTTCGATGAAGAATGGTAAAGTCAAATGGTTGTAAACCGCCCAACGAGCTAAACGACCAGTTGGCGACTCAAGTCGATCAAGTCATAACAATGAATAGTGATCTGCTATAACAGTGAATTGTACACCTTCCAGATAATGACGAAGAGTTTCCATAGACCATATCACTGCTAAACATTCACGTTCAGTCGTACTGTAGTTTCGTTTTTGTCTGGTTAAACTACGAGAAAGATAACAAATTACTTTTTCTACGCCCTCAATAGTCTGCGTTGATACTGACTCTAAACCAAATGCTGACGCATCTACTTGTAGAACAAAAGGTTGAGAAAATCTGGGCAAGTAAGTAACAGAGCATTAACTAACTGTTGTTTGAGGTGGGAATTTTGAACAAAACGTCGGTACCAAGAACACATGCCAATGAAACTTCTAATTTGTGTTACTGATTTTGGTGAAGGAACATCCAGAATTGCCTTTACCTCTTCCGGATCCACTCGAAGCCCATTTTTGTCTACGACGTATAACAAATATCTAAGTTCTAGCTTACAAAACTGATATTTCTTTCAACTGACCACCAAACCAGCAATACGGAACCTATCAAACACTTTTTCCAAAATTACAAAATGTGTAAAAATCAGGGGAAATGACAATAATGTCATCCAAGTATACTAAAACAATGTCTTTTTGACTGGAATTTGCAGCATTGATATCCAACGAGCTGATGTAGGTAGCATTCCGTAACCGATCCTGTATAGCCGGGTCTTGTAAGAATTCTCAACCGGATTCACCAACTATAGTACTAGAAGCCCCAGAATCCAATAAACCCAAAGTTTTAATTCCCAAAATTACAATTTCCAAATATGGTTTTCCATTAAGTATGACTTAAAACATAATTCAAGAAAACTTTTAGCTTGAGGAGAGATGGATCTTCGAGTATCGAATTTAGTTTAGACTTTGGAAGTACTGACCGACTATTTAATACTTCCCTTTCCCGTTTTCCGGTCTCAGAACTCGCAGATGTGTGAGGAATAGTAGTAGAATGTAACATGGAAGTCAAATTAACGGATTTCTGTTTTTTAGCAAGCAACAAACTATTTAACAATGCGGAAATTTTAACCAACCACTTACTACGTATTTTTACTTGTTCTTCAGTAATATTCCGATTGGGGAATTTTTGTAACCTATTCATTGAATGAGTAATGCGAGTAGTTAAGCGTTTATATTCATTCGACAACTTATCACCTGTGAAATCAAAAACGGCATTAAGTAATTCCGTATATTTTATTTCTATCAAAGGTAATTCAACATTAAGACCCCAAGTAAATTTAGGATAGGTGGCTGGTTTTCCTAACTTTTCTCTTTTCAAGAAATAACGCAACCCTGAACGCATTCCATCAACTACCATATCAGTTGTATCTAACCCTCTACATTTCAATTCAAATTCTAACTCATCCTTTTTTAGATAGTGCACAACAACTTTTTCTGAATTCATCGTAATTAATATAGTTGCTAGTGCTGATCAATAGCAAACAAAAAAAAAATGTTGTTTTCAATTAATTTAATAGAAGAAAATGTCATACTCAGTTCCCATAACTTTCAAAGTGTTTCAATTATATTCAACAGTTCAATTTGCACTCAGTAGGTGGTGACAAAATAATAGAAAATAAATTTCCTTGACTACGGCATGGTACGATGTACGAGCAACTTTCCCAATATTAGAGAAAACCCTAATAACACTATCAGACAATGCACTAACTCAGATTAACAATCAAAATAAAAGTGTTTCAAATTTCAATCGAATATTTTTCGGAATAATCAAAAATTCAAAATATCAAAGAATTTCATGTTTTTCGAAATTTAAACGCACCCCGTATAATGCTGCTTACCTCCAGAAAACTTTCACAATTTTGTTTCATCAACCAGTAAAAAAAACTTATCAACAATTTCTCAAAAAAAAAATTAATTTTATTTTTTTTTGTTCAATATCAAATTTAACAACCGCACACTCAAGTTTTTCAAAAGCTCAAGATCGAACCCCACGTCGGGCGAAAATTTTAACACTTATATTTTTGCTGCGTTAACAAGGGCAACTTTACATCTCTATACCTATATGACCACAAAAGCATAAAAATATAAAGTTAATGATTGACCTGTTCACGTGTTCGAATTTCTATCTAATGAACCAACAATCCCGTTATTATATCCGGTAATTATTTCTTACTTTTCTAACTGTCCCAATTTGAGAACGTGACACAGGTGCACACGGTTAGCTCATATTACAATTTCGTACAGTTGGGGGGATCTAATGTAAATAATAAAAATCAAAGTTTCAGGGCGTCAGGAAGCTATGACCGGCAAAGTGCAGTGTTAATGTTAATTCAACTTCCGGTTGCTGAAAAGTTATTCTGAATGAGTAAAGAAGGTAACAAATAGCTGGAGAAATAAAATTCAACACAACTCGAATGAATTCGATATAATGAGGTTATTTGATTTCAACCTCTAATGATAAAGACATAATTGAAGCCAGAAGCCAACGGTAATCCCCAAAATATACTATGATTTTTGTACACGTAGGGGAGCTAAGCCAATAGATGCATATATTCCCGAAAAGCCCGTAGATGTAATTATATATTTTTATAACTATCGTTTTGATTCCAATTACCAACCGGTTAATCATGTACAATAATACTTCGATAGAAGAACACGTTATTAGATATGGAAAAATTAGTTACTAAACTTGAATTAAGGTGAATGATTAAATTCTAAATATAAAAACTAACATCAACGTTATATAACATCTGCTAAATTGTCTAACCTGCAATCTGCTTCCTAGTTACATTCGCGAGCTTTATCTGATGGTGATGTTCTGTTCTTGCGAATCGACCGCCGAATACATCCAGTCAGTCAGTTGGCTAGTATAGGACAGTTGTAGGATACCAGGAACTTCGCAATTATCGCTGGTGGCAAATGTATAGTAGTAGTTCTGCCTCGTGCGGGTATTCAGAATAAATGAGCAACTTCACCCCCTATTATTGTTAAAATTACTTGCCAAAGGTTTTCCTTTCCAAAAAAAGGCAGTTTCAAAAAAACATAAGACTGGGTCCTCCTATACTTAGTGTGGTTACTATAGGGCCGTCTTGCCCTACACTAATTGTGGTTTAGATGGAATGCGGACACGTGGAGAAATGTCGTGAATTGGTAATCGTATTTCATCCGTTTAAAAAACGACAATCATCTGATTCATACGAAATGATAATCCCATTATTCAATCAATTATTCAACGATGGAGCAGTTATGGTTGAAATAAATCCTTCCTTTTGATTTCTCAGTACGCAATTTAACATTTTCTACATAATAGTTATGCGTCGTTTTGAAACTGTGACACATTCGGCATCGGCTATGTTTTGCCCTCGTGGATGCAATGGATATTTTGTCCAGTCACTGGTGGTACTAAAAAACAATAATCGATTTCCGATGCAATTTCCTTGATTTATATGAACGAGAGTATCATCTTTTTTGTTATTCATTTCTGTAATTTTTATATGTCATTAAAACAAATAATAAATGATAGGCGATCTTTAGGAAGAAATAATAAGAAATGTAGTATCCTCTTTAGCTAATTGCGTAACTCCATAACAATTTGTTACACAAACAGGAGACATCTAAGAAAACGGAATATGAAAAAAAGATATGAACAGAAATATAATCAACAGACTAAAATGCTAAAATAGCAATTCAAAACTGTATATACAATTAAATTTGGATAGAACTTGGAACAAAAGTAAGCAAATACCGGAAAGTCTCATAATTCGATTACATTTGTTTTTACACTACACTATAAATCTAGCAGAAAACGAGAAACTCAAGTTTCATAAGCAAGGACCCGGAAATACTGTTTCTGGACATTCTGTTCTAGAGATAGTAGCATAAACGCGGTAGTATTCCTATCAGAGCACTAAGTGATGAAAAGAAGATACTCAATGCACCATTCTGACCTTTGAATTTTTCCATTCGTATGCTCACTATATCCTCTATGAGTCCGCTTCCATAATACATGAAGGCCCTTCTGCAGGTTAATGCGTCTATCACAACAATGACTTTTAACATATTCAATGATCTCGAACCTTGAACCCCATTGACGTCATCAACTTGAATGCAGATTCTTGATGCTAGAAATTTTGATTTAATTCAAATCATTGAAATTGCTTAGCTCTGCGAAAAATCTAGATTCAATCGAAAATACCGTCAGACTCTCTCAAATGGTTCTGTGAGTGCTGTGCCACATGTATGTGTTTGTGAGGCATACCTATCACAACGAAATGAAAATTAAGAACCATCATAGTTATTTCCTCCAATCTGGAAGGCATGTAAAATCCAACAAATTTCAAACGAGGGAAGAAAACGTTCCCTAATAATTTCAAGCATCGAGCTCATACAATATCTAGAGTGCTCAAAAATCGTGTGAACGACAGAAATATGACTTTCGTCATCAGAAAACAACAGCAAGACTTTTTGCCTATGAAACATATATATGGAAGGTATTCATTGAAAAATATGGGGAATTTCTAGTTTTAGCATTTGATATCTCCAAACTATTTGATCGGGTTGGCACCAAAGCATTCTTGAGAAACTTCCTTCATATATTTTGCCGGTCCAACAATGTCATTTTCTTCCAGAAAGATCACTTCATGTGTTTGTCGAGAGAATCTTCTCCGATACAATGGCTATCAACGCAGGTGCTGGTGCAACAACCTCAAGTTAAAACACCAATTTTAATACCACAACAGCAAATTTGATACAAATAAACGGTATCGATTTGAACTTTAATTTTTATACCCGTATTTTGAACTCTAAGTTATCAGAATTTTCATTTCTGATATTGCTTATGAACCTCTTGTAAAATATATGCAAGATATAACCGAAATGAATCTTGTCAACCTGCGTGAAGTTGGCAGCCAATTTCCAGCAGCCAAAGTGACCATGATTACCGGACACCCATAGACGTCCCATTTTTATTTCTGAAAGTCTGTAAATGAATGATATTAAACTGAAAGTTACGGAAGCTTCCTCAATCTCAAATTCAACAGAATTAGAAACAATTTCAGTTTTATAGCAAGTTGTGTGTGATGATCGTTTCATCGGAGTTATTATGGATGAATGGAAATAATTTCAACTCAAAGGAGAAAACTTATTATCACTCTTATCGAACTAAAACATCAAACACAGTCATATATTAGTTTATGACAGACAAGGCCGTCGGAAAGATCGACATAATCAGAGCAATTGAAAAAAATCTTGACTTAAAAAAATACACAATAGAATGGGCCTCTGACAGGCCGTCAGAAGGGTCGAAATGAACACGACCTGTCACTTTTCTTCTTTTGCAGAAAAATCAAATCATAATTGTGTAGCGCACACAAAAATTATGGGTCGGGGTCAAAATAATTGAATGAATTCGAAAAAAAATTGAAACCCGAAGAAGAACGCGATCTGTCACTTTTATTCTTGGACAGAAAAATCAAATTATAATTATGTAACATACAAAATCTGGGTTACTGATAGGCCGTCGGAGGGGTCGAAATAATTGAATGAATTTGGGAAACAATCGAACACAAGGAACTCTGATGTGTGTCAAAGAAGACTAATGAGATGAAAAACTCATTACTGAAGGCCCACATCGAATCATTAATACAACGAGTACAGTTTGGCATTACAACTAAGCCTACTGGGACGGTCTTCGCCTGTTTTTCCCCAAGTTTCCTTGGAGAAGCGTATATGTTGAATCTGATGGCCCAACGCAATGTGCCACAGAGATCTTGGAAATTATCAGGCTAGGAATGTAGACTTACATACCCCATACCAACAAATCACCGTCATATGGTGAACGATGGTTCTATAAAATCTGTTCTAGGACCGTCGTTTTAAAACAAATAGTATACCGTCGTTGGTGTGGTAACCCATGTCTGGAGATCAGAAGAAAATATAATGAAGCCAGAAATATGTACAATGAAACAATGAACGCTTCGAAAGAGGTATATAATGACAAAATAAGATTTCCCTAGGTTGGTTACCCTTTCATACAAACTTGGTGTGTTTCCTTCCAGCTGGAAGACAGTTAGAGTCCAACCAATTCCAAAAGGAGAAAGGAGACCCTTACCACTAATGACAGACTGATTGCACTATCATCTGTGATCTCTAAAGTGATGGAGAAAGCAATCAACATGGAGCTCATCTGCTACCTAGAGAGCTCCAAAATCGTGAATGACCGGCAATGTGGTTTTCGTCAGCAGCGATCAACAAGAGACCTGCCGGCCTAAGTAATATATGTATGGCAGAAATCTACTATTGAAAAACATGGGGATTGTCTAGATGCAGCATTGGACATCTTCAAAGCATTTGACCGAGTCTGGCAACAAAGCCTACTTGGGAAACTTCCGTCATATGGTTTGCCACCTCAACTTTGTCGTTAAATATCGAGTTTGCTCACAGATGAATCACCGAAAATAAGAACATCATGTAAGAACAAAAGAGAACTTTACTATGACATGGTGAAAGGAAAAATCGATACAAACACCTATAAAGAATATGAAAGGAAACTGAAACGAAAGCTAGCAGCAGCAAAAAGGACATTCAACGAACAGCGTATACAAAAATCACAAAATCCACAAAAAACAATATGGAACATAATAGAGGAACATACATGCATAAATCAATCAATATCATCTAACAACATTTTTGACAAAGTTCCAGATGCAGATACAGCTTTAAATTAAATGAATGATTTTCTCATACATGCCTGTCCTGATTTGGACACAAGAAATATATCGTATATGAAAATTAAAAGAAATCATATGAGTATGTTTCTGATGAATACGGATAAGCAAGAAGTAACGAACATAATTAGATCATTGAATAATATAAAATCTGTAGGGCACGATGAGATACCTATGCACATTTTAAAAGGTAATACTGAATTAATCTCTGAACCATTAACATACCTGATAAGTCTATCGATATATACGGGAATCTTTCCTGATCAGCTCAAAATTGCAGAAATAAAAATATTTATAAAAAAGGAGATCCAATGGAATACACAAATTATAGGCCAATAGCATTACTTTCCAACATTTCAAAAATATTCGAGAGAACTTTTCATTCAAGAATATCAGCCTTTTTTGAAAAAGATGGTCTATTTAGTGTATATCAGAATGGATTCAGAACAGGCAAGTCAACTGTGAGTGCGGTATATCAAATGCTGCAAAAAAATATTAGAATCTCTAAATAAAAAACAATGTGTGGTCAGTACATTTCTCGATTTAAGTAAAGCATTCGACTCAATCAAACATAGCATATTATTTGAAAAACTAGAAAGATACGGAATAAGAGGAACGCCGCTTGAATTAATAAAATCTTATCTTCACAAAAGACCTCAGTGCATTGTGCATGTGGACAAAACAGGTCTGAAATTGAAATCATCTGTAGAATATACGCAGCGAGGTGTACCGCAGGGTCGATCTTAGGACCGCTGTTATTTATTATATATACCAACGATATGCCATCGTAATTTTATGTGTTATAGTAGTAAATCATAACATAACAGGTTTTTATTACAAAATTGCAACTGATTAGATAAAATGACAATTCAGTCTTATATAGATAATCAACAAATTTTTGATTGACAATTGTATTTCTTTATTCAAAGCAATCTGAAATATAACAGTGATTATCGGTGATCAGAGTGAATTGTCTTCCGTATAGGTAATCGAAAAAATGATCGACTCCAAAAAAAAAAAACGATTGCCAAAGCTTCTCTATTCAATTGAAACTAGTTCTGTTCTGAGCTTGACAATGAGCGGGAAACAAATGCTATTGGTTGTTCTGTATCTTCAATGTTATGTGAGAGTACGGCTGCTATTCCATTTGGACTTGCGTCTGTCGTTAATACGACTGGCTTATCTGAGTCGAATGGTAATAGTACTCGATCACTGGTGATTGTTCATTTTTCAGTTTGATGCAAGTCGATTCTCATTCTGCTGACCAAAATAATTTTTGATCGTTTTTGAGTAATTTCCTTAATGGATAGGTTATACTAGATGCGTCCGGAATCAACCGAGAATAATACGTTATCATCTGTAACATCCTTCGGTCGTGACATTTCATTGATTGCCTCTTGACTTTGGATTGTGGTTTTGAAATTTCCTTGTGTTGAATGATGTGTCCAAGATATTCGATTCCCGTTTGATAGAAGACACATTTCTCCCTGTTCAGATGTAGATCATATTCACGTAATCTCTGAAGACAAGCACGTAAATTTTCCTTACATTATTCCAACGTTTCTCCGTGCACATTGATATCGTCGAAATATGCAATAGTGTTCTTCAAGTCTCGTAGAATTTTATCACGTTGAATTCTGCTGACGCTATCTTGATGCCGAAACTTATTCGATTCACCCGATAAGTTTCTCAGTCTGTTGATATTGTCTGAATGATGCTGCTTTCTTCATCAACTATCAAATGTAAGTACGCTTTAAAAAGTTCTAATCGACAGAAATATTTCGAAATTCGAAGACTATTCAGTACTTCATCAATCTTTTTGATTGCATAATTTGCGTTCATCAACATATCATTGATATGTTGATATTATAACTTACACAAAGTCTAACCGATCCGTCTGGTTTTCGGATAATGACTAGTGGTGATCCCCAGTCACTGGTGGTTGATTTTGTAATTATTCCTTCTGCTTCAAGATTATCCAATTCTTTTTCTACTTCTTCGCGTAACGCATATGGAATGGTGCGTTCCACGGTGTAACTTGGTTTGAATCCTTCACGCAATTGAAGCTTTATGACGGAATTTGATACGCACCCCACTTTTTGAAGGTACATTTCTGGATACATTTCTTCAAGGTCGTCCATATCGCTTATTGGTAGAATTTGATTCGTACTAATATGATGTTCATTGTTTTGGTCGATTTCATCTAATTTAATTTTTAGATGCCTAATCCATGACCTTGATGTACTACGTACATTTCTTCGACTGATTTCCGGTATTTATATTTGAACATTGACCTGTATTTTCCCAATAGGAAGGAAAAGGTTAGAAGTATATGACCGAAAAGCTATGTTTGTTGGTAGCAAGGGTCGTTTGATGTCGAGGGCTTTGAATTGATCTTCAGAAATCTAGGCTCCAGTGTTGATTACAAAATTCTGATATCGGTTTTCGATTTTTAACGACACGAAATTTTTTTTTGCGTCGGATGCGGCTTTGTCCTTTGATTGATAATAAACATCAATAATTTTATTCACTGCAAAATATTCATGATTATTTACATGGTTCATTGAAGTTTGGGATTTCGTATTGAGGCGAGTTTTGTTGCATACCTAAGCGATGTGTCCAGTTCTAATGCAACCTGTATATTTCAAACTGCTGACATTCGTACGTCTCTTGCCATGTGATTATTTCGTCCACAGCGAAGACATAGATTATTGATACCGAGTTTCTCGTAGTTGATACGTCCTCTTGATTCATTATTTACCAATTAAACGAAATTTCTTTAAACAAGTAACTAAACCAAAAAATTGACCATGTTTTTCAACATAGAAGTGGATTTTTCTCGAAAACGATTAACTTTAAAGCTTATAACCAATAGTATCTTTTTTGTGTAGAAAACATTGGCGGTTCAAATGGGCATCTCAAAACCGTACTTTTTCCAGTGGCGTAGAAGTTGGGGAGAAAAATAACCACTACCCCTTCATAATCTTCAGCAATTATGAATAAAAAAAAAATTATCGCACAAAACATAGCTTACTATGAGTAGAGATTACTTACAAAAGCTGTTTTCTGTACGATGAACGGTTCCGGAGATATTCGCAAAAAACTAAATTTTTGTTCAATTTCAACGAAGTGATTTAGAGAAAAATTTCATATGAAAGACCCACCTCATTTTTCAACCTGAATTTTTTCACAGTTATTTATTCACACCCTGTATACATCGCAAAATAATCTCAGTATCGATATGTCTTCTGAAGATTACAAACGATTAAACGAATTCTGTGTGAAAGTAAGAGCACTGACTATAGACATGTGATTTAGTGAAGACATAAATACAGTCATAAGACAACGGAGCAAATCGAGTGTTAGTGAAGAGGAAGATGGATGATTCAAATACTTATTCAGACCATCGAGGTCGCACAGCCTGTTTTCTTGTCTAGCTTTTTTTTTCATTTCAAATTTCATCTAAATCGGAGTACTTGTTCAATTGAAATAAATAATTCAATTTTCCTTTCCTAGATTTCCAGTTACGCGAAAAACCAAAATCACAACAAAAATATATACCACTCAGTCAATTTTCGGAAGTCCTGATGCGGGACTTTCTCTGGCGTCAGTTTTTTGTTGAGATTTACTCCTCGTCGAGAACTTCTGCTAGGATCCTCATCACAAGGCCTGTTATAATAAAATCTATGAATAGCCTTGTCCTTAGACCGCACCAACAGAAAAATTTGCATCTACAGAAAGATTGATATTAGCTTCAGCAAATGGATGTGTTAAAATTGTAACGTTTGATTTTGTGAAATGATGTATCACAATCTTTGGGTCAGTTGAATTGATTGTTATGTCTTTTTGGTAAATTTTGAAGCTCAGCCATAAGATCATAAATTGGTGGTAACAAATGGGCCAAATTTGGAATGAAACGATGATAATGATTCACCATTCCAACGAAACGTTATAACTGTTTGAGTGATTGAAGTTGTGGAAAATTATCAATGTCTGTGACTCGTTCTTTAGAAGGAAGAATTCCATGTGAGCATATCAAGTGACATATGAAAGTCAGTTTGTCTACAACAAAAATACATTTCTATGATTTGATATTAATGTCAACAGAATCTAGTCTGTCAAATAATGTATGTAAATGTTGTAGATGTTCTTTGCGATTTTTACGTGAAACCAGAATATCATCTATGCAACAAAAAATGAAAGGAAGTTCTGAAGTGACTTCTTTCATAAAGCGCTGAAATGTTTGTCCAGCATTCCTAAGGAATTTTGGTAGTATATCTACTATAACAAAATGGCGGTTTGTATGAATGAAATCAATAAAACTAAGTTCAAAATGAATTAAAAAAATTTCCGCGGAAACATGTATTTTTATAAAAAAAAAATATTATTTAAGAAATAATTTCATTATTTTCTTCCAATTCTATGGAACGCTCTTCGTCATTAGATTCAACTGGCGTCTTTAATGGTGAGTATAGGTCACCCCATACTTGAAAAAGACTTCACATGGGTCCAGTTGTTGATATCTACACATTTTGGAATACATATATTTGACCAGATGTGAGGGAAAAAGTGCCTTTTTACGCGTTCCGGGACCCATGGTAGCTTTTGCGTGCCTCCAACCGCTTTCAATAGCATTTGTGTGAGCACCTAAAATGATAATAAAAAATACGACACTAACCTAACCTAACCTAACCTAACCTAAACTAACCTAACCTAACATAACATAACATAACATACCATGGCTTACGATCTGTAACGATAAGTCGTAATGGTGTGGCACATGTAGGGCACTTATATTTGCCTTCTTTTGGTTATAAACCCCAATTCTGAAGGCTGAGGATGCGTCGATCAGTGTAACACAAATTATAAATTTGTATTAAATTAATTTTTTTTGCTGACCCTTGCGATGTCGATGCCATTGTAGCGCACTCTGAAATAAGGTTTGAAAAAGGAAATACTTTTTCAACCAATATATAGCCAAAAAGTACGTTTCCTAAAGTAGTGGATATACTACCAATGTACCTACTCCGGTCCTACTGATATTTGATGGTACGCACGAATGATGTCTAATTTTGGAAAAATGGTGCAACTGCCTAAATTCATGTTAAAATTTTGAATGTGACGAAGTGAGTATCGATCAGGAATTGAAACTGAATTTAAGCGACGGTAATCACCGCAAGGTTGCCAATCATTTGAGTCTCGTTTTGGAACCATGTGCAGTGGTAATGAAACTGGAGAAAAAGCTGATTGACTTATCCCCCGAGACACCATAAATTGAAATTCCTCTTTTGCAGTTTTGAATTTAGAGGAGTCTAATCTTCTTGGTTTAGAAAAAGATAAAGGGCCTGAGGTAGGAATGTGATGCACTACATTATGTTTGACAGACAGGAAGATTATGATTTTGACTAGAGGTTAGAGATTGGAATTTTTTTTAATAGACTAGTAAACTCGTTGTCTAGTGAAATGTGATAAAAAATTGACACCGATAATTGGTTTGTCAACGGAAGCAATAGTGAAAGGGAAAGTAAAATCTCTTTTTAAATTGAAACTCAATGTTAATAATTTAGAACATTATGTTGAAATTGAGGAACCGTTAGCTGCAGACAAAGTATAATTAGATTTGCTACTGACTGTTTTCACCATTCTATGTGGAATGCATGGAACATCAGCTCCCGTATCGATAAAAAATTAATCTAATTATTCATTTCTGTGAAAAATAGACGACTTGTTGTAACGTGCCTAATATCTTTCGTCAAAATAATAGGCGTTACTAGTTTAAAGCTTGCTTATAAGCGCAAGGTTTGATACATTTCTTAGCTTTGTCTCCATATTTTGTATGATACCAACAATTTGTTTGGTTCTGTGAATTTTTATTGAAAAATATGAAAATTTGGTAATCTACTTCTATTTCACGGTTAATTCTGATTTGCCTGACGTTTTAATAAATATACTTAATTTTTTAACTCGGTTACTGTGAGCGTTAATTATGAAATAATTTTGGAAAGATTTACAATGTCTAATGAAGTAGATAAAGTAGAAGCAATTGTTGAAATGTTGGAATTAGTTTGTTAAACATCATAAATCAAATCTATAATATCGTTTTCACTAGAGGATATTGAAGCTATCCGCATACTGGATGATAGTTTACGAAGTCATAGTTTTTTGAGTAATTTGCTCCCTACTGCTGTTAAAGAGGATCCCACCAAAATATCCATTCATGTATAAAATGCAGAAGGCTCCTCTCCTCGATCGAATTTGGAAAGAGTTCGTCAAGTTTTTTCTCCTCACTCTGGGAATTACGTTCAATAAGAGCTGATTTTAAAATTGTGTATGGATTTTCGGCAGGTGTGTTCTGTAGAAAATACATATTGTTTCCTCAGAAAGGGACGTGACGCCATATTGGAACTTAGTATATTCGTCAGTGATTTTTTGAATGGAAATTGAATTTCAGCCTGAATGAACCAGGCGTCAGTCATTGAATGCCGAAAGGTGGGTAATTTTAAAGACATCACTGCCTGTTCTACAGGGTGAGTCAGTTTTTTGTAGACAAACTTCAACAGGAGATAGAACAGATGTTTTTAAGGAGAAAAGTTCTCACAAACATATGTCGTAGAAGGCTTCGTTTTCGAGATACAGGGTGTTGGAATTGAAAAAAAATTCGTTTTTTTGCGAGTATCTCCGGAACCGTTCATCGTACAGAAAACAGCTCTTGTGAGCATTTTCTACTCATAGTAAGCTATGTTCTGTGCGGTAAAAAAATTTTTTTCGGTCATAATTGGTGAAGATTTTGAAGGGGTAGTGGGTGTCTTTCTCCCCAACTTCTACGCCACTGAAAAAAGTACGGATCACACGATTAGGGGTGTGGTTCCCCATAGAGAAACCTTTTCCAATGTTGAGGGACGGGCTCGAGAAACGGGCAAGTTTTCCAGCAACGCTCGAGAACGTGCTACTGCAATAGCAGGACAAGAAGAAGATTTAATAATAAATGAAAATTTTCCGGTCATTTTTAACACACTTAACAAACTGTTATCAGAAATAAATTACTTAGTTTTCTGATTGTCAAGTTTGAAGTTCAATTTCATAGCCAACTTTTGAAATTTCAATGCTTTCAAATAACATAGCTACATATATGCTTTTATTTATTCGCGTTTTTCTCTGAAACGACATAGTTTATTGAAAAATTACAGGAGTAAGAAAGTTTTAAAATAAAAATTTCCACAAAATAAGGTGATATTTTTCTGAAATTGCGATTGGGTTAAGAAATTCTGTCTAATTTTAAGGGTGCACCATCCCTTATCAACCTTTTAAAATGATCCAACTGAACTCTACTTACTGTCGATTATTACTCTTGGAACGCATACAACGTGTACCACATTTGGTATTTCTAAGTTGAAGCATAATTGAGGGCCTATAACTTCTTAGGGGTGCAACTTGGTATAGGGGTGAGTTGCATTAAATCATCATATTTTGGGGTCCCCTACATGCTCCTGCTCTGTGTCGGTCCTTATGCGGGACACTCTGTACAGGGTGAGTCAGTTTTTTGTAGACAAACTGCAACAGGAGATAGAACAAGTGTTTCTAAGAAGAAAAGTTCCTATAAACATATGTCGTGGAAGGCTTCGTTTTCGAGATACAGGGTGCTGAAATAGAAAAAAAAATTTCGTTTTTTGGAAATATCTCCGGAACCGTTTATCGTACAAAAAACAGCTTTCGTAAGCATTTTATACTCATGGTAAGCTATGTTCTGTGCGATAAAACAAATGTTTTACTCTTAATTGGTGAAGATTTTGGAGGGGTAGTGAGTGTTTTTTCCCCGAACTTCTACGCCACTGGAAAAAGTACGGTTTTGAGACAACCCCTTGAACCGCCAATGTCTTCTTCACAAAAAAGGTACTCTTGGGCATAAGCTCTAAAATTGACCATTTCCGAGAAAAATCAACTTTTATGTTGAAAAACATGGTCAATTCTTGCTAATTAAACCAACATTTATTCAACGTCAGAACAAGTAACAAAACCAAAGGATTCGCCATGTTTTTCAACATAACAGTTGATTTTTATCGAAAACGGTCAACTTTAGACCTCATGACCAGTACCTTTTTTGTGTAGAAGACATTGGCGGTTCAGATGGTTGTCTCAAAACCGTACTTTTCTCAGTGACGTAGAAGTTGGGGAGAAAAACACCCACTACCCCTTCAAAATCTTCACCAATATTGACTAACAAAATTTTTTTCACCGCACAGAACATAGCTTACTATGAGTAGAAAATGCTCACAAAATCTGTTTTCTGTACAATAGACGGTTCCGGAGATATTTGCAAAAAACGAATTTCTTTTTTCAATTTCAACAGCCTGTATCTCGAAAACGAAGCCTTCTACGACATATGTTTATAGGAACTTTTCTCCTTAAAAACATCTGTTCTATCTCCTGTTGAAGTTTGTCCACAAAAAACTGACTCACCCTGTATACCGGGAGATGTGATACTTACAGTTGAAAAGAAAGGTAAGATGTTCCAAATAGAAAATTTGCTTGAGGGCTTCGGCTAGTTGATGTGGTTTCGGAACTTCAGGATGGTGTTCTGATAATCAAGATGCTGCAAATGAAATTTATGTTGATAAATTATCACATGAACTCAATCTGGAATCAGGCAGCAGTCTTAAGGATACTTTTGAGGTAAGGGTTGATAATTTGATCAAGGATGTTCACAAAGATCTGGATGAGCATAAATTAAATAAGAGAAGGTTATCCTCACACTATTTTTACAGGAGTAACATTTTAGATTTAGTGACAAAAG